>OY731407.1:14171995-14771995 GCA_963425845.1 Sphenostylis stenocarpa
GAAAAGCCTCAACAAATTCTCAGTTGGCTTCATTTTATCCTTCTTCTTGTCATACATAATCTTCAATATTCCTAACGACCAACAGAAGAAGACATAGTAATTCCAAGAAAGTTCGGTTTCTTCCACGCAATATTCTAAGGAATTCATGATTTTTCAATCAGAACTTCCCTGACTTCAACTTTTCTCCTTGGAAGTAACATTTATTTCTTTTTTATTAAAACTTCTCATTACAATACTAGTAGCATACACTACCATGGAAAACCTAGACGACAGTATACTTTTCAACAAAAGGGACTCTGAATTCATTCTCTTATTGGCTGATGTCAACTTCTAGAGGTGGCGTATGCTTTTTTCCTCTTTTATGTAATACAGTAATACTAAACACTACATCTATAACTCACCAATTCTTAAAGTCCTAGACTCAAAAAAATGTTCAGTTTTCATTTAATATTGTTTTATATAAGATTTTAGATTTACATTATGAAGGCTGACGTTATTTTAGTAGAGTATTAACTAAATTGCTGTTTTCATAAACTCATAAAATTGTATGACATAAACTAATCATGTTTTTGTCTACTTTACCATATCGATCAGAACTAGGACGTTTCCCTTCTCAGATGGGACAACTAAAAGTTACTTCCGCAGCAAACACCAAATTCTCTTTGATATGTCAGTTGATTCACTAGGTTCACTTACTTGTCTCTCAGAGATCCAAGCCTTACTTTGTTAACCCCGTCTGAAGTTAAACTATAAAAAAGTTTTAGTACCCATTTTTCTCTTCCAACCTCTCTCCTACTAAGGTACTGCGAGGAACAACTTGAGAACAATGGTTGCCACTTTGTCATGTCCAGCCTCTACCTACTTTGTAAGGTCTTGTTACATGAGAGAAAACCATGACCAACTTAAGCAGCAAGTGACCGGCATCAGAACTAATGGGAGTTTTAGGTCCCCAGTTAAAGTCGAGACACTAAGCCAAACAGTTTCAACTTCTACCACCACTCTTGGTCAAGCCGTTACAATTGGTGAAAATGGTCTGCGCCAAAACATCCCAACAAAGAAGCAGTTGGTTGATCCTCATCGTCAAGGGCTCATCATTGAAGGTGGAGTTGGTTATAGACAGACTGTTGTCATTAGGTCCTATGAAGTTGGAGCTGATAAAACTGCCACACTTGAGAGCATCCTCAATCTTCTTCAGGTGAGTAAATACATATGTTATAATCATTTAAACAAAGTTTTCACTGCACAGAAAGCACAAGGGCTTTATTGTTTTGCTGCAAAATGCAATCTTATGTGCAGGAAACAGCATTAAACCATGTTTGGATGTCTGGACTGCTCAGTGATGGGTTTGGGGCTACACATGGAATGGTGAGGAACGATCTCATTTGGGTTGTCTCAAGAATGCAAGTTCTGATTGATTACTATCCCATCTGGTAAAGTCCCTTTCCATCACGACTATTACAAGGACACAAGTGAATGTACATTAGTGCCCTTCTAATAATTTTTCTGTAGTCGGAATATACTAATCAATTTCGAAAATTTTCAACTCGCCTTAGACAATTCTTGTCAAAACTGTTGTACTACTTGTCGAAGGTTTCCCTAGAAATTTTCTCCCTATTCAAGAACTCTTGTCCTGTACTCATTTGACAGCAGAAAAACCTACAAATATCTACCTCTTCTAATAAAGTTACAAAGTGGCTGGCCAAAATCTGAGCATATTTTCTGAAGACTTGTAACAATTTTGATGAAATGAATTTTTAGTTTTACTAGCATATAGTTGCTTGACAAAAGATGGATTCGACATGTGTCAGGGGAGAGGTAGTTGAAATTGACACATGGGTTGGAGCATCAGGCAAGAATGGAATGCGGCGGGACTGGCTGATAAGAAGCAAAGCCACAGGCCACATTTTTGGACGTGCAACAAGGTATGTACTGTGTACTGTATGCATGGCTTGCACAATGTTTCTAAAAATTTTCAAAATTTCCACCTTTTATACCTGTGTGGTGATTGAGATAAACCATAAAACAGCACGTGGGTGATGATGAACCGCAAAACAAGGCGTCTCTCCAAAATGCCAGAAGAGGTGAGAGCAGAAGTTGCACCTTGGTTTATAGAGAAGCAAGCAATAAAGGAAGATACTCATGAAAAAATAGTCAAATTGGATAAAGAGGCAAAATACATGAATTCAGATTTGAAGGTATATATGCAAGTAATTTGAGTTTAATATTTATGTACGGTCAATTTTAAAATATGTCAATCAATCAGAAATCATAATATGATTTTTAAAGTACTCATTATAGAAATCAAGAAATTTACCAGATATAACAATTTGTAATTGGATAGTAGCATAAAAAATCTTTTCACTTTCAGTACATATATACTATTTACTCTTTACTCTATGCGTTACACTTTAATTACTGCTGGCTCTGCCACAGCACTAAGAATGTACAAATCATTGACTTTGTGCCTCTCTCCACTTTGCAGCCCAAGAGAAGTGATTTGGACATGAACCAACATGTTAATAATGTGAAGTATGTAAGATGGATGTTAGAGGTAAAATGCAAAGGTTTATGAACTCAATAGTCAATACTGAGTAGTACTTATAGAGCATTATGAATCTAATTAATCTCAAAGTTCTATTGTTGAATGCTTTTATAGACCATCCCAGACCAAATTCTGGAGGGGCATCAATTATCTGGTATCACACTAGAGTACAGAAGGGAGTGTGGAAGCTTAGATATAGTTCAATCATTATGTGAACCTGAAGATGATGAAATACTTGATGGTGTGGTAGAACCAGATTACTGCACAAATCTTCTGAATGGGTTATCAGCAGATATTCTAAATGGTGGTGGAGTGCTGACTTGCCTTGAGCAGAGCTCATTGAGGTATACACACCTTCTACAAATCAAAGGAGAGAAACAAAACGACGAAATTGTGAGAGGAAGGACTGCATGGAAGAGGAAGATTGTTACAATACCATTTTCCACTTAGACTTAGTAAGATATGTTGACGGAAGGAACAAAAGTTGGCATATACTCTCTGGTGTACTCACCAAGAAATTCTTGGTCTAAACGAAGACGAGATATGATGGGAAAAAGACAACCAGGAAGGATTCTGAGAAAAAAAAAAAAATACATGTAACAATTCCTATTAAGTGTAAGTTGTGACTAATTTAATATATGAAATCAATATAAAATGTGATTAGTTGTATCAAATTGTAAAATACATGTAACTATATGATTTAAAATAAAATAAAAAATGGTTTCCAACAAAATTGAAGTAAAAGTGTATCTCACTAAATAATGAAAGAGCATCTCCCTCATAGGTTTGATCTTGAAAAAGCAACAGTGGGAGCGACATCAAAAGTAAACATGAAACAGTGGAGAATAACCCCACATAAAAATTGTCCAAAGCACCTTTCCAATAAGGTGTTTTTCCTCTTTTATTTTAAATAGCTATCATGGTCAATAGGACAGGTAAAACAGGAAAAATAAAATGGTAATTGAGCATTTTAATCCAAATTTTTTTGCTTAATTTTTAATAAAACTTTTCGATATAAGAAAAACATCTTTTTAAATAGTTAACAAACATATACCCTTAAATAAAGTTTTGTATACTTACGTTAAAATTTAAATATTTCCTTATGCTCTCTTTATTTTGAATGGCCTCCTCCGGTAGAATTCAGAACGCATTATTACGTACACACCAACATGCTTCAGTGCATGCATTATTACGTAACCATATATCAAGCACTGTATTCTTTCTACCTGTGATTCTTTTTAATCTCTGTACGATTAAAGTGAAACGATTTTTATTGTCTCCTTTTTTGTGAAAGTAGTTTCAGATTCCATACATTCACTTATATCATATAATAAAATATTAAATCTGAGATATTAGTGATATTGCAAAAGTTTGCTCCATAGTTCAGATGAAAGTCGATACTCTAAACATGATGGTATTGTAAATCTGGAAGAACATTATGCTAACATTTAGACACAATCGTTGAAGCAAAAGCATTCTTCACTAGAAATTTCATTAAAATGACTGGATACACACGTTTCAGAAGGATTAATTCCGATGGAAGGGAAGAAATTGGCCAATTTACCAATGGTGAAAACCTATTAAAAAAGCAAGCCTCATAAATAACAAGTACACCTCTCTACCAGCTGCTAATATTTGCCGCCCAAAGAAACCGATCCACTACACTAAGCTAGGAGAATTAATATTCATTCATTTACAATTTAATTATGAGGTTGATGATAGTATTTACACCATGTGTATGGCTATGGATTGGTATCCATAAAAATGAGGAAGGAATCAATCAAAGAATAATGCATTGCAACTGCTGACGACTGCAATAGTAGTAAAATTATCGCCTCTTCTTGTTCCCTAGACTGCGATGGATTTGCCAAGACCACAAAAGCAAAAATGTAACAATGCTCACTCCAACACTCGACCAGAATACTACCAGCCATATAGGCATTGGTTTAGGGTACAACCCTGTGGAAACACAATCACCATGGACGTAATCAGTGAAATTTATTGAACAATAATCAATACTAACCAATAAATCACACACAACCCAAGGTTTACCGTGTCCAAACTTAATGCAAATCAGAAGTTCCACAATGCAGATGGCAAGAGAGAGCCAACAATATGCTCCAACCTTCTTCACTGGCTTTCTGAAAAATTCACAATATATGGAACATAAAATATCAAAAGCTCGTTAGGATATAGACAATGTATATGAATAGAAAATATATATAAGTGTACCTGTCTTGAAGGTATGAATTGTACTCGCGAATTGTTGGAATTGCAAGTAGCCACCACAAAATCAACCTATATATAACAACTGAATTTCGAGGAGGTATCCAGAGACAAAACTTCAAAAAGAATGTGTTGAGCTCTACTGTCAAAAATACAATGCAAAGACTAAGCACTTGAATGAAACGCCATGGACCAAGCAGTGGATGCCACTCGTCTTTGTCCCACTGAGCCGGTGTGAATTGACCTAATGTTCGTTTCACCTAATATCAAGTAACATAGGATTAAAGAAAGACAATTTGGTTAAAACATCTGTCAGAGCAACAGGCAATTGGCTATTGCTCCAGTAGGCAAAGCAAAGATACATTTCAAGTTAGTTAGAGAGATTTCAATTTCAATAGGAATCAAAGATTCAAGCATAATGGAATAGCTGATGACAGATAAACATACTTTTCCAATTATATTAGGCTGCTGGCTGAGACCGACCCATTTGTATGTTTTCCCATCGAAGTATCTAACAGTATGCATTCCTGCCCAAATTCCTGCACTTTAATTAAACCAAGACATGTTACAATCATCTGAAACAATTTCATATCCAAAAAACCATTAATTCGATGCAAGAGTTTATTCAATACCACCAGAATCATGAAAAAATTGTTGAGAAATAAAAACAACTGATAGGCAAAATGAAGATTTAAAGGAATTGGAAAATGAATTTCCAGTAAAGGCATGTGAAATCGTGGTAAGACGTTTTCGTATACCTTTAAGCTTGAAAAGGTAAAGATGCATTCACAGATGTTAGAATCCTACAAGTTTTCGACATTTAAGGGTCTGTCATGTTTCTAAGATCAATCTTTATTTTGTTGACACACTATTTCAGATTAAATAAGTGATGCAATCTGTAGTCATGGTGATACCATAAATAAGTTCATTCTTTAACTAGTTAATCACCATATGCAATCTTCGAAACTTGCCAAAAAGATATAAAAAAGTAGATCCAAAACTCTTACCGAACCAATTGCAGATCAAGATGTCAAGAATAATACTGTCCCACCAGCACTCGTTGAAATTTGGCAACATGTGACGAAAAGTAAACTGAAAATACCAACACAGAAAGTTTTGTAAGAAATCCAGAAGATATAGTTACGTTAACACAACAAAAAAGTCAAAGCTTTATGGAGGCACAAACCCACAACCAGACCTATCTCAAAAAATATATATAAATAAAAATAAAAAGAGTGTATTAATCAGATAAGTATCAGGGCTTTACCTCCACCAACTCAAAACCAATCGACAACACCCAAAGAAGAGGCTGATTGCGAATCAATATTGCCTTACCCCACCATCCAATAACATGAGCTAGAACAAACTCATCAAAAAGTGTCTCCTGAGATATGAAACATGATACAAGCCCCGTGTAAGGTCCAAATATGATAAAGAAAGGTATAAACTACCTTTAGGAGAGATATGGAAAATCAAAGGTTGTGAAAGAAATCATACATAAACATTCTTAAACCTGCTTGAAGGGTTTTCAGGCAGATATATACGACAGTCGGCGCCATAAGATCTTTCTGGAAGTTCTGCCAAGATCAACCCATAGTAATTACAATTTTTTAAACTAAAGGAAACAGGCTGATCCATGACTACCCGAAAATGTTTTAAAATCTCAAATACAACACAAAATAAATAATGAATTAATTCCAACTAGTTCAAAGCTAAAAAAAGAATTGGATTGTCTTACCAACACCAAGGTCAGGATGAAGAAACTTCATAAACTGTCGAGCATCATCACGCTTCTGTGGTGACAAAAATTGAGAATACATGTTAGTCCACCTTCATTAACTTGCTGGAAACAGAGTAACAAATGACAAATATTATTATGCAAGAGAAGACACAGATGATGTTAGAGGAAGCTAACAGATGCAAATCCAAAAAGTAAGCAAGAATCTGGTGCGAAGTTTCGTTTTCAAAACTATAAATTTAAGCTTGACAAAATTACATAAACTTTATACAACGAGAATGTTAAATTCAGACCTGGAAACCAACCTGAAAAAGTAAAAATGTGAGGGCAACAAGATAAACGACAGCCATCCCATGAACCAAGCGCCAAATTGCAGGATGTGGACGAATAAGAACCCTGAAAGAAAGTGGGAAAATAATTATTCAGGCAATAGTCTTGATAAAATTTACTATAACTTCTTCAGCTGAACAAAACTTACATATTCATAACTTAGCAAAGCCATATTAAGCAAGATTATATTAAAGAGTGTCCATCAAACAAAAATAAACACCTTGGCTTCCCAGTTATCTTCATGCAGTTCCATATATCCCTTCCACACACTCTCGCTAACCCCAATTTTGAACAGAAGCGTCTTCCACTAACTTTTCTTCCCAGTAAGTAAAGTAGCAGCGACCATCCAATCTTGAATAATATCTTGATTATCTCAAATAACTTGGCTTATTCCTATTGTTCTAAGATAGTGATCTTGAGTATGAAGCGGTTGCATTATTCTCTTAACATAAACTCATAAATTTAAATACTCGTTTGGGATCTAAATCTAAATTCAATAAATATAGCAGACAATTAAATTTAATTTGATAAAAGGAAAAAAGCAGTAAGACTAATACACACGTCTAAAAGCAACATGTATATGGAAAATACCAAACTAAACAAAATAAATTCAATCTGATTACTCACGTAGAAGGAGCTTGCAGCAGGCAATAAGCAAGAAAAACAGCAATCATTGCCCATACACCCCTACAGAGAAACAGGTTTGCCGGCACTTGGCATATTTAGTACACGGCAAAATGATAAGCAAAGTGAAATGATAACTAGTTAAACTAAAAATACCAAACCTTTTAACAGAAGTAACAAGATCACCAGATGCGTCTCTTTCTGGATCAAGTGCTCCACTTGCCCAACTGGCATATACAACAGTGGTAGAAAAAAATTACGTATGGAGAAAGAAATTTGATTTTATTCAAGGACAAATTTCCAAGTAGATAAAAATACACCACTCGTTAGCATTAATTTATCCAGATAGACACTCACATAAGAAAGCAAGCACCAATAAGTAACAATGTGATGGTGCGAGGCTTGTATGCCCATGCTGTCCATGGATCATGTTCATCCTCTACATTTGACAAATGAGAACTACCATTTTCTTTAATGATATCATTTCTCTTTACTCTTGCATGACCGTTGGACTCCATATTCGGTGTTCCAGAGCTATACTCTCAAACTACAATCAAAATCAAAGAAATAGATAATTTACAGGTGTTATGACAAATAGGACCCATGTTCTATGCACCTCAAAAGACCACTCCCGGAAAGTGGAAAGCACACAATACAACAAATGGTCACAAAAAATTCATTAATTCGTTAAAAATCCGGCAGATGGAAACAATATAACGGCATCATATATAATAACAAACCAAACATTTCATTGTCCATAATTGTATAACAAATGGAGCATTAACAAGATTAGTGCTAAATATCCGTGTGTAATTGCATTTCAGTGAGATGAGATATATATTATATATTAAGCAAACAACAGATAAGAAGAGTCTACATATGTCATTGTCTCTCAGTAAAAATTCCACACATGCATAATAATCACAAACTCTAAGACGATTAAGCAAGACAGCTCCATGAAAACATGCAACCATAAGTCTTTTCAAAAAACTAAAATCACAGGACATAATTTCTCTATTGCAGCGGACCCAAGGTTAATATAATTTATGGTTGGAGTATTAAATGCATAGCCAGCAAGTCAAACAAAAGTAACTTATGCATAACAAAACCATCTTAGGGTTCAAAATTAAAGGCCGAACTAAACACTCTCACGCAAATCCACTTAATTCACAACAAGCCCCAAATTTGTAACTCAAAGTAGTATCCGGTACAGAATTCAATGTGCTTTTTTTGTGTCTGAGAAAAATCATTGATTGACAGCCCAACAGTCCATCACAAATTCTACTGTATATAACAGAACTCACCAATATCTTGAACACAGTACTACCCATCAGCATATTAACACACATGACACCACATGCATACACATACAAAGAATCAAACTGAGTAATTAACGGATCCCATCAAGTGCGAACACCACATTTCGTTGAAGCAAAAAGCTTGTTACTACAAATTATAATAAAGAATAGAAAGCACTCATTAATTTTAAACGCATTGCGTCGTAAACCTTAGAAAAGCATTCAAATTCTTAATCCAAGCAAATTACCAAAGGCGGTTACACAGCCACGATGGATCTAAATCTGGCAGAAGAAGCAAAACCCATTACGGCAACGCGTAATTCAACCCGGTATAGATGCATGTAACAACGAAACCAATCGAACCCGGAATCCAGTGGAACAAGGGCGAAGTGGGTGGGCCGAAAAAAATCAACTTTTGAAAAAAAATCGAAGAATTGAGGGAAGCAAAAACGGAAAGGGAAGAATAAAGAGAGAAAAGAAGGAAAAACGGTACAGTGAATGTCAGGAGAGGGAGTAGATTCGAAGCACAATCAAGAAAGAATGCATAGCGGAGTGCGCGTGTGAGTGTGTGCGTGTGTGCGTGCGAGTGATGATAGATATTATGCGGATATGATATGATTCGTAACGAAAAAGAGGTTATACATACAGAGAGCGAAAAAGCAGGTTATAATAAAGGCTTTGTTGCGTTGTTGCATAGAGAGAGGAATGACAGAGAGAGAGAGAGAGAGAGAGAGAGAGAGAGATACTTACGTAGAGAGAGAAAGTTGAGAAGGTGTGAGTTGGGCAGACAAAGGACCCCTGGCCGTACGATTGGAGAAACGAGAAGATCGCAGCCGTGGGATCAGAGTAATGAATGATGAATGGAATGAGAGGAAGAAGAAGATAAGTGTGAGAGTTGTTTCTCTTTCTGCTGCTATGCTAATGAATGGAGAAATTATAATATTTATAGAGATGTGTTTGGGGTGTGGGTGAGAGAAAGGCAGAGGGGCAAAATGGAGATATTATATTATTTTCTCTCTAGGGGATGTGGTGGGTGAAGGAGTGAGTGAAAGCGTCTCTCTGTGTGTATGTGTGTGTGGTGGCTGTGTCTTGTTGGTTTTGAGCAGAGTCTGCAACAGCGGCGAAAAGGCGAAGGGTGATGATGAGAGAGAGAGTACGACGGTCAAAGATAGATTTGAAGATGTTTTAGATACGCACGATGACGATGATCATGAATCATGGACCAAAAGTTCTTTCATTTTTTCCTCTCGCAACTTTGCCCCTCTCTCTTCTCATTATTTCCCCTTTTACTATTCTATACCCTCCTTCTCAAATTACCCTCCTACCCTCGCCTTTTCTTTCCATTAAATCAATAAATCTATCAACTATTCATTATTCTCTTATTCTTCTTCTTTTTTTATTATATTTTTCTAACATAAATATATATACCTACAATTTTTCAAACATCAAATTTTACATAAGACACAGTTACTGTTACGTACATGTTTCTGCAATTCTCTATAATTAATAACAAACTAACACATAGTAACATGAAAGATCTCTTTTTATGTGAAAGTACAAAAAGGACCATTATATGTAGTTTTCTAAAGTATATAAAATTATAATTGATTACTTGTTTAAGCCTTCTCAAGATGATTTAAGGGATAATATTATAAATTTGTTACAAATAAAAAAATGTTTTAGAAATTACCATCACTCACTAAGAGTCACATTGTATGGGATTTTGGAATGAAAAAAGAGAAGAAGAAAAATGTCTCTTAATTGTTGTGAAATTGTACTTTGAGTAATTGGAGGGAAGAGAAGAAGTGGTGTTTGTTGTGGTACAAGAGGCACTAGTAATTAATATGGAGAGAATTGATGCATTAAATTGTTTATTTGATTGGTGTTGTGGTGAGGTTTTGGTGAGCAAAAATTATCCTTGGTGCTAGAAAATATCATTATCAACTGTGGTCTCTAGATTCCCTTCTTAATTTTCATGCCATCAATCAACGAGTAGCTATAAAACACAAAAATACAAGGTGGGGTAAAGCCCAATTCAATCCTACAAATGCATACAACAAACACAACAAAAATTAATTAAACCCCCCCTTTTGCCAATTTCTTCTTCCACTCTTCACAAATCCATAAAATATAACCACCACTCATTGTCACAATATATCATTCACACAAAAAGTTGGGTACCAAGAAAAGCATATAGAAGAATATCCCACTCATACATTGGTTATAATTTATTTATTTTAAAAAATAAAAATATATTCAATTTGAGATGATATTTTAAACTTTTTATTAACAACATTTTTTTTTCTTTTACCAATAATCCACATTCATCATCCAATCTTTTCTCGTAACATCCAACTAAAATATTTATGGGTCCAATTAAAAAAAAAAAAAAAGTGAGTGAGGATATTTGAATTTGTTTTTGGGTAGAAACAAAGTGAGATAGTGTTTAATTATAGTGATGTTTTTACAAAAATGAAGGCAGCAAAATATATTTCCAAGTGAAGTAAGATTGGGAAAAAAATTGTTTGTTAGTGGAAAAAGCATGCAACAATTTAGTGACTGGACTCATCTTTAATAAGATACAAAATAATGACATCTATCACAATCGGGCAATTAATCGTACACACCTTAAGCACTTTTGTCTTCTTCCATAACTCTTTATAATTTCTACTTTTTTTTTTCTTTCTTTTTTTCCTTTTTCCTTTTCATTCAACTGCTTGTGAGGTTCATGTCAATCGCTTTTTGGTTTTTCAACTTATCACTGTGTTACTATTAAATCATTTTTCATTATTCATTCCATCACAACCAAACAACACCGTAAAAGTAACAGTGTTTTCAAACACATCTTAATATGCATACAACAATAATAGTAACACTTTATTTATTAATCATTCAACAATACTTAAAATTTTATTAACTTATAGTTTACGACATGAGATAAATTAAAAGTAGCGATTTTCGAAGAAAAATATTTAAATATAATATTAATTGAACAAAAAATTTATATAATTTATTTATAAGTAGCTGTATAAATAATATAATTTTTTGAATTGTAATCTATACAATAGTATATCTATAACAAGTTTTATTTAACATACTATCTTATATGTATTTTATTCATAGTAATTGTGAGCATACATTTCATTTATATTATTAATTAATTAAAATTAAGTATTTATTAATTAACTCAAAAACAGTAGTTATAATTTTAGAGTCTTATATAATTTTTTATAATATAAAAGTAATTATATAAATAAAATATATTTTTATAATTTCCATAATTATGTGACAGAATGTAAATAAAAAGTAAATTTTTTATATAATTTTAATATAATATATAATTTAAACATTATTTAATCTTATATTTTATGTAAAAAAAACATAGAATTATAGCTGATCGTACTGTTATCTACATAACTCATTTTTTTAGTTTATTATATCATATCATGTTCATCAAGAGAGCTTTAATAAGATATACAAATACAAATGAAATTAAAATTTTCGTAAGACAATATAGAAGATGATTTATAGAAAAAATAATTCATACATACATTAATTAAAAATTCTATTTTTTATTTTCTTATAAAACAAAAAATAATAAATTTTTGTAAACATAGATTATTAATATATATGAAAATAAGTTAAACTATTATTGGTTAATAATTAAAGTCTCTTGTGAAAAAGGGTTTGTGTGGCAGAAGTGATTTATTTGAAAGTTGAGGATATAAATTGACCATTGATGGTTGTTTTGGCAAAGTAACGGTGGAAAGTAGAGAGAAGTATGAATAGTTGGATATCATTTTATCTTATCTTTCTTAAATAATAGTGTCTATCCACATCATTTTCTTTCTCTTTATCTTTATCATCATCGTTCCCATCTCAACTCTTACCTGCAAATCTTTTCCTTTCATCATCCATTCTTATGCTTTTCCATCCATGTGTATTGGACCATTCCATCATCATCTTCTACATAATACTGAATCACAATTTATAATGTATAGAATTTGATTATATGGTTTGTTAAACGGGGATCTTTATTATTATTTTTTAATCTAATTAAATAATATATTATTAATAAACAAAGATAAAAAAAATATGAAAAAAATAAAAATAAATTTATAAATATCATATATTTAATAAAGACTAAATACTAATATAAATTATAACATTATAACAGAACTCTCATCTTATTTATATTTTTTTATTTTTCTCCACTTTTCTATTTTCATGATGGTGTTAAAAGACTTAAAAAAAACATAGAATATCTAGATATGATAGAGAAAACACAAATCATATTAATATATATTAACAAACCACAACATTACAAAACATTTATAAGGATTTGTGTTTGCACTTCATCCTTTAAACATCATCCACAAATGTTGTAATCTACATGGTTATTTTCTCTTGCGATATTTTTTTTGTTTGAATAAGATGAAATAGTGTATGAAAACATCTTTTCCAACTAACATTCAAACCTTAAACTCATTTGCAACTATATTTAATAATATAATAATATTAGATATAAAAATTAATATAAAAATTTTAGTGTGTTAAATCTATTATCAATGAAACTTTGGTTAACTTTTATAATAGTTATCGTAAAAGACATAACAATATTTGTTGGTTTAACTGCACGACATATTTTGACCTGATTTTACTTATATATATATAACACATAGTATTTCTATTAAAAATTTTAACGAATCGATAAATTGTGAGAATTGAAATTTTTTATTGTGAAACATATGGATAATTTTTTATATTTTGAGTAACGAAAATGATTGACCGATAAAATATATAATAATATATTTTTTAGTGATGTAAAATTATTTTTGTATAATGACATTTTTATTTTTATAAGTATAAAAAAATATTAATTTTGTATAAAAAAAATTGTCTCAACTTACATAAATCGTTACTGATGTGTGAATAAGCGTGAAATTATTTATATTTAAATATATATTTAATTAAAAGGGAAAAAGGTATTTTATCCACTTAGAAATCGAAGAAAAGAATAGAAAATGCAAACAACTTAATGACAGAAAAAAAGTCCTACAAAATACGATGATCCGAATACAGGGCATATACTGATTTGAAAAGGCTGCATCTTGAAGGTATCTTTCTTCAACAGCCGCCATCCACTTTTTCTAGAACACTCAACAATAATTATTTATCCCAAAAACCAGGAGAAGAGAACATATACGATAATTAATTTTCTTCATGAAACTGTCCCACTTAAAACACATTATCAAAATTAATTTCTCAACATCAGCGTCCTTGTATGGACAAAATAAAAGTGGTTTTATCTTGAATTCGCACCCTGAGTAGATGGACAAGAACATGAATGTAGGCAAAGTAAGATGTAGAGTTACATCATAACAACAGTGATGAACTGAAATTAATTTAGACGAGGGTGGATTAGATAGATGATTTGAGAAAGATTAGACAATTTAGCAGAAATTTGGAAGAATACTGTGGAGAGAAGATCAAAAGTTGTTGAGTTTGATGAGAATGGGGTGATGGAGATTTGTTTGGGTCTCTCCCACGCTTCTAATGGGTTTGTTCACGTGCAGGAGTGAGGTAATTAACGCATAGGGCTGCCTGAGGCATGTGACACAGACATGCTTTTGGTGTCTGTGTGTGTCCGATTTTGCAGTTCTTCATAATACATGTACGATGTGTGGGCTCTTAATTACTCATTTCAACACCCTCTCGCACATGATCGTGACACTCACTCACACACCTAATGGCTAATGCTATTTATTAACCAGTGCACCAACCGTGTCACATTATTTGTCACCCTCTCCTTTTGATTACGCTCCAATTCCAAACACAGTTATTCCCTGTTTAACCCAAATAATTAATAGATAGATAGATAGATAGGAATAGGATAGGAATGAATAGAGAGAAGAATGAGTGGGGAGAGGAGAATATTGACTCAGCTGTCAGATACGACCCTTTGAGGGAAAGATGTTGATGTCATTTCAAATGGGTGTGTGTGTCCTTTGTGTGCCACCAACTCATCAACCAGAGAGACCTACTACTACTACTACTACAACCCCTTTTGGTTTGCTTTGGTGCCATGTGTGTGTGTGAGACTATGTCACCACTCAGAGTTCGAGGCCAGGTTTGTGTGTGTGTGTGAGAGAGAGAGAGTGAGTACTGAAATAAATACGCGGGTATGATGATGATGATGATGCAACCCTAGTTGTACAACTGTTGCTAACATTCATGTGAATGTGACTTACACAGCATCTCAAAGATCGATTTATTATTATGTTGTGGCTAAGTGAACCATAAAAAGATACCATCAAAGATGGGAATCGGGATTCACACTGTCTTGTTTGGTCACTTTCCGAAGCCTTGTGTTGTGTTGTTTCTCAACGATTTGTGGTTTAGTTTTTTGTTAAAGGAAGCAGTGCCGCACTAATTGAGGCTGTTAAGCATGCCAAGTAACAAGACTTGTTGTTTGTTTGTTTTGTCTCAATTATTTTCGTTCTTCTCGCTCCCAACGCAATTGCCTTGTTACAGTCGTTTAATTATCACAATTCAAACGTGTTCGCAGTTGTAATTTTTTTTTAATGCAAAATTGAAAACAATATATTTAAAATATTCTGATATTTATTTACCAAAAACAAAGCTAATCAATAGACATTATTTGGTGGTGTTGGATTTAGCTGTAGGTACTGCTTCATCTCTGTTGTGACGCTTTGATTTGATTAGTGACATAATCAATGGCGATGGTGGCATTTGCCGCATTAAATGCCGTATACAGCACCTTTTCCACTCTTCCATCCTGTCATCTTCATACATCAAAGGACTTTATTACAATAAATAAATCAAAGATATTCAGGAAAACAAAATTTGTAACATAAAAACCAAAAAAAATTAATTCAGTGTCTTTAAAAATCGTTAAATACTAAATTTTATTCGTGAATTTAAGTTTTTTTGTGTACTTTTAAATCAATTAAAATAATTACTTAACTTTAAAAAATATGATTTTTTTTGTTTTCTTTTAATGTAACGTTGTTACTATCTAAATAAAATTATATTTTTTTAAATTTTCGACAACTATTTTTTGTGGAGTTGAAATATATAACTGTTATAAAAAATATACTATAATTAATATAAATAATGTTAAATTTTATTTTGAAATAAATTATAATAAAAGTGAATAGTGTTATCATATCTAAACAATATTTACACAATTGTACATTTAATAAATTTTTGAAATATATTAAAATGTCAACTACAGTCAGTAAAAATATATTAAGAGCATAACATACAAAATGACTAATGAGTAAAAATAAGCGGTTTAAACAATTATAAAAAAAGAAAAATATTAAAGAGATATGATATTTTCAATTCTCATTCATACGTTTTACTTTTCACTCTAATCCACATATTTTACTTTTAAAAAAATACTTTACAAAAATATCATATCTTCAATGAATAACATATATATATATATATATATATGATAAATATGAAACGTATTATAACTATTTTAATATATTTCATATTTAATTGTAATATGATACTATTTTATTAATTTAAATTAAAATATTTTAATTGAATTTATTTCTTATACCTTTTTCTTATAATTATTATCGAACGAATTCTAAGTGAATTTCAACTTTACATAAACAATGCCAACATGATCTATTAGCCAGTTAAAAACACAAATTTTGAGGCTTACTATTTTTAAAAGTTGAATTTAGCCGAATAATCTAATTAAATGTGTTTATATATATATATATATATATATATATATATATATATATATATATATATATATATATATATATATATAGATATAGATATATTATAACGAAATTCTAAATAGATTCTTAAGCTTCCAGCAAGTTAAAATGGTCAATTAACTAAAGCAAAAAATTGATAAATTGTAAAAAATATTATTTTATTAATAATTTTTGTTCATGCATAATTAATTTATTTATAATATGAAATTTGTAATTTATGAAAATATAAAATTATAACATAGTATTAATTTTATTATATTTAAAAATAAGTGACCGGTACTATGAAATTTTATAGATTTTTTTTCAGTTTAGCATTATTTTAACATAAATTTTGATATATAATATATTATATGTAATATTGACAAGACTGGTACATTTCTATAAAAAGTAAAAAATTTTGAGATTTTTTTTTCATTAATATCTTATTAAATTTATAATCCAGAAATAACATCATTTTATCAATATTTACTTGACTAGTACAATTTTTTTTATAGAGTTGAAATTCGATTTTCAGAAAGCTGAATTTCAACCTTACTCATTAATATAATTTTAAAAATAAAATAATATTTATTAAATATAATAATTAAATATAAATATATATATTTTATATAAAATATATATATAATATTATATATATATATATATATATATATATATTCTTTTAAAAAAATTATTTATATAATTATATTATTAATATATTTTTATAAATATAGTAAAAATAAATATATTTAATATATATATATAATATTTAAATATTTATTTATATTTTTATAAATATAATAAAATTTAATAAATATATATTTATATCTTTCTATATAACATTTTTACATAAATAAATTATATATATTATTTAAATATAATTTTAATATAAAATAATTTTAATAAGTCAAAATAATATTTTTTATAGAAATATAAATATTTTTATTATATTTTAATATATTTTTACTATATTTATAAAAATATATTTTTATGTTATTTAAAAAAATATATTTATATTTATTTCATATAATTATATAAATAAATTAAAAAAAATATATATATATATATATATAATATTTATATATTTATTTTATATAAAATATATATTTATATTTAATTATTAAATTTAATAAATATTATTTTATTTTAAAAATTATATTAATTAGTGAGGTCGAATTCGACCTTCTGATAATCGAATTCCAACCGTATATATATAAAAATGATACTAGTTAGATAAATATTAATAGAATAATATTATTTCTGAATTATAAATTTAATAGCATATTAATCAGGTAAAAATTGATAAAATAATACTATTTTTAAATTATAAATTGAATAGCATGTTACTAAATAAGAAAAATCAAATTTTATATAATACAAATCTAACCTATTTAATTAAATGGCTTGTTTTAAACGCCCAAAAGAAATCACGCCACATGTTTTGTTGATCGGTTTTTGACTTGTTCTCATCTAGTTGAGAACTGAACATGTGTAATAAAATTTCCTCAACAGATATAATTTTTTGGTGCACTCTATTCTATCCTTTGAGTTCTTTATTGGTTTGAATGGTTACGTATTTGCTTTAAATGATTGATTAGAGATAGTGTTTGGGATTCTCTTTTCCACTATTGTTGGGAACTTGATTCTCAAATGATCTTACAAGAACAAAAGTCATTAAAAAAGTAACGAAAAACGCAAAATTTGAATCAGTTTGAACAAGTAATAAAGAATATATTCTTAGGCTGTTTTTGAAGAGAAATGGCTGGGACGTGATGAAATGAATAGATTGGAGGAAGGTAAGAAATTGCACGTTGGGTTGGGTGAGAAGTAAGAAAGGGGACGCAAATAGGGTTTGGTATCTCTTGCTTTCTCTGCTTTCTCTGCGTTTGTTTGGATCATATCATGTGCCAATGCTTTTGCATAGTTGAGGGAACATCATCACCAAATCAGCAACAAAAATCAATATCACTGTCTTTTAACGTGCACTGCAAATATTAAGGAAAGAAAGACAGATACATAAGCACGTCACACTTTCTAGTCCCAACATCAAAACACCGTTTGCTTCACGTAATTACCACTCAACTTCTCAATCTATCTTCTTCACACATCACTACCCATTTTTCTATTTGCTATTTACATCACCACATTATATCATACGATGCTACATCTCACCGACACATCAAAATAGTGAAAAATAACCCGTGTATTGATCACATAAAGCGTTTTTGTATTACCATGTAATGGTAAATTATGGCAGTGATCCTAATAAGTCCTATAAAGCATGATTAGTGGGGAAAGCATTAATGAAGAATTAGTAGCAAACACAGAGTGTGTCCCATATAAAGCATTTGACTTTCGGTGCAATGTTTGGTCCTCATATCTCATTACTCTGTTTGACGTGATCTTTCTCGGCTCACGCAACTCGATTATCCACACTTCAATTATTATTATTAATTAACCACCATCCACGCTTCACTCTATCGTTCACTCCACACCATGATATATATGGAGACACAATAAGAAAATAATTTGCAAAATATAACTTTTTTATGTTCAGATGATAGATTTTGGTACAAGAGAAATAGCTTTAAGTGTAGTGGTAGGTATATATTCATAAATTGAACAAACTTTATTTCCACACCTTTTCCGTGTGCTCTCTATTCAAAACTTTTGCATTAAAGAACGTGATAAATGACTTATCTAGCCACCATCCTTCCTTCTTTTCCGTTTTCTCTCTTCCATGTTATGTGATGAAAAGTGACCAGCAATCATAGAACTATCAATTACCATTTGACCATGTGAACAACACTTGAAGGAACCAACCACATCGACATGATATATTTAAATATTTGGCATGATGTAAATTTGAATTAAAGACATCGTAATTTTAATTTTAAAATTAATAAGTACATAACTATATGTAATTAATATACAAAAAACTATTTTCCGATATATATAAAGTGAGAAAAGTGTTTATGATAAAGATACAAGAAACAAATTTGAACCACACAATAATAAATTATGTGACTTTTTCAAGTGGTTATCTGTTTTTGTGATAATCGAAATCATTACTCTCAACAATTTGGGAAATTAGAACACACTAGTATTAAGGGGAGGTTAACTTAGGTCAAAAATTGAAAGGTAGGAAGAATAATCTCCCACCATGATGCAATTAGGTTTCTAACAACCGAGGGAAACGGGAAACATGTTTGCCAACAATAAATAAAATAAGAATTTAATAGCAAGTGATTGACATTTTGACAGTACATTAATCTTATCTTGAAGCCCAAAAGCTCGATGAAGAAAGGCATAGGTTTTGTTTTTATAATAAACAATACTCATGACGTTTTGACTTATATTGATCGATCTTAAGAATATGATATGGTGTCTTATCAAGACAAATAATTTTTTGTCAACGAGTTTTAATACTTGTTTTAATGCGAAACAAATAAAAGTTTATAATATTAAATTAGCATTTATAGTATGGGAAGATGTCATTTGATGTGAAGATATAGACCCTAAAGTTAAATGTAGGGAAATAATGGCTAAGTCGGTAAAGTCTATGCATCCTAACGAAAAGCAAAAGCAAAAGAGGGTTTTCCTTTGAATGCATGGGTTAGGGTTGTCATCTTCCATGCTTTGGGCAACGAATAAGACTAAAGAAGTTGTACACTAATTATTGAATCTAGCGAAGCATCTAAATCACAATATTTTTATGGATAAATGTTCGTTCACATTGTTTTGTTTCGTATAAAGTTTGACTCGTGCAGTTAGGTTCAAATCAAGTTGATATAATATGTATTAAAAGTTCAGATTGGTAAGCAAAGAAAAACTTTATATATAGAAAGAGAAAAACTAATGTTATTTTATAAGATAACTCAATTATAAGAAGTGTCAAATATGTTGACGTTGAAAAAGAAAATTTATCCAAGCAAACGCTACATTTAAAATTTAACAACTGTACAAGATGTTCAAGATTAAAAAAAATGACGTAAATATTGAGAATCCCATTGAATTCTTAATCTAATATCCTTAAATTTTAAATTAAAAATAATGACATTTTTTTTAATACGATTATTTTGTATTTTATTTATGAATTATTTATAAAAAAACTTCTAATTATTAATCTCCTTACAAATATTTATCGATATGCAAAGTTAAATTTGATTAACAAAATATTTTTTTATAAAAATGTGTTATAATAATGAAAATCTCTTAATTATTATTCCTTTCAGAAATACTTAATATTATTATGTAAGTTAAAAACATTTTATAAAAATATTGTGTGTTTATTTTTCTTTACAATAAAATAGAACTAAAATATTATATATATATATATATATATATATATATATATATATATATATAAAGAAAAGCTAATTTATATTATCCATAACAACATTTAATAACTTCTGATTAAATATGTTATAAGATTGACAAATTGATTGGAAGTGTTTTTTTTAATTATTTTACATTCATTTAAGAACAAAGGCATTGGTGCAAAGAACTTAAGAAATGTTGTTTATTTGTAAAAAAAATCATAATATCTGTTTTTAATAAAAAAAAATTAGTGATCGAGTAAAACTAAACTCCCTGATCACGTCAATATAAAAAATAATTTTATAATTAATTTAAAATTTTAATAATATTTTAAAATAATTTTTCTCAGATTTTAAAAATAATTATGATCGCATGTACGTAAGATAGACCAATATTTTAGAACTACAGTTATGAAGTCTATGACTACGGTTCTAAACATAAACTGTCACAAGATTAATTTTAAAATCAACATCATTGATCTTATTTGATTCACATAATTAACACGTAATTTTCCTTTCTTTCTTTTTTTTTTAATTATTTGTTCTCTCTTCAGTTTCATATCTATCCTCGCTTCAGTTTCACTATTAGTCACACGCTTGTACCATATTTTTGTCTTGTTTTTACCTTCCACTTTGTTGTTTCAACACACATTTTTCTCTTGTTATTATCTTCTTTCTCTTATTATCAATGTAAGTTTTTTTATTAGATTTATTGTCATTTTCATTTATAGTCTAAAATTTTGTATTAGAAACTAATGTTGAAAGAAATATTTAATACATCATTAAAATCTGGGTTAAGATACCGTTAATGACATCATTGACAACCACCCTAAAATAACTAAAAAAAAATGTAATGATAGAGTGGTTTCCACCCAAGTTCCAAACACAAACACAAACTTAATATAATGAGTTTAGTTTGGAGAAAACACACCAATGGCATTTTTGCCAGCTAAAATGTACAACAATGACGAGTGGATTAGATTGCCAAAAGCAACATTTTAAATATTATCATGTAGATATAGAAAATACACAGAGCTGCATAATTGTTGATTAATTAATTTATAGTACTGAAAGCAATAATAAAAAGAAAATCCTCTGCTAGCTAGATACCCAGTTGTATTTTCCCATCAAAAAGCAAAAACGGTGGAGCCAAAAAGAAACTGGAAGTAAATTATTTATAACCAAAATGATATGTGTTGATATTAATTTTTGGAAGGGAAGAAGAGACAGAAACAAATATACAGCTCTTATATGAATGGTGATGTTAGAATAATGTAGGTGGGGGAATATCATTCCTAGTTGTTCAACATAAATAACTAATCAACCATCACCATGAAGGGCTCCACATGTCAATTTCATGCATCTAATTAATCATATCCTCCTATTATCTCTTTCAACAATGAACTCCTTCAACAACCTTGTATGGGAGATTACAAACATCATTTCTCACTTGTGTTATTCACATATCATATTCTCCTACTTTACTCTCTTCAACACATTTCTGAGTGAATTTGTTTCGTGCTGTGTATATATATACATATTATGAGAAAAATGAAACAAGATAAGAACTGTAGTGGATTTGTTCTGTTCTGTGCATAGAACTGTACTTATTATAATTGTGATTAAGCGATTTTATTTTTGAATGTTTGTCCTCTGCGATGGAACTAATAATAATAAATGAGTTGAAAACAACATTCTGATTCACTCACATTATGCTCCAAAGATTAAACACTTGCGACAGGTGGAAGACAAGAAGTCACTCACCACCTCAAACACTAGTGCGACACTTTTTGAGTTTCTGATGCGCATGACGACGCTATTTGCAAACTTGTGTGAATGTGCCCAAATGTTCCCTCTCCACAACCATGGTGGCCCTCCTCCCTCACAACCTTTTTCACTCATTTTCTCACCTCTTTCAACTTCAACACCACACATATCAACCACAACTTCACCTTCAGACAATAACAGAACAACAAACCACTCACTTCAACCTACGTTACTTTCTCTCCCAAATCCACGTTCACACATTTCTTTTTTTTTTTTTTTGTAAAAATAAACAAACTTGATTTTGTAAAGAACTTAGTTTTCAGTTTATGTCGGACATGAAAAGTTGTCGAGTTAGTAACAGTCTAAATGTAACATAGGATACAGTGAATCAGAGAAAAATTGTCATATAAATATATAAAAAGTAATTCAATTAATGATAATTTAAATAACATAACGTGGTTGAAATGTTTTGTTATGAAGAATTAGGGACGCTAAAATAGGGGGCAAAGAGACCCCTACCCAGCCTGTCTCAACTCAACTGGGTCAGATTCCATTATTTTTCCAAATTATTTACCCAATCCTATAAGCATGCCCCGACAACTAAATCAATGTCTCATTTCAATATTGGACCGATTATTTTGTAAAAAGAAGTTAGGAAAAAAAAATATTATATGCACTGATCCGACATCTCTAATCACAGTTAAGGTATAGAAATGTTGTTTGTTTGGTACCATAAGGTGGCAGCTATATGCTGTTATTTTTAAATTTCTGGTTTTGTTTCTTCAAGGGTGAGAAAGATGGAGGTAATAGACATGAAAGTGGATTTGATCTGGGAAACTATTTAAAAACATGGTAACATTATTTAAATGTAATTTTGAAATGTGGTGAAGTGGGTAGCCTAGGGAAAGAAATGGAGTGCTATAAAATATAGGGTCAATCAACCTTATATATTATTGTCACAGTGTCACAGTCACAGTCACAGTCACATGCCACAACTCCCTCTACTGTGCTTATCTCTCTCTCTCTCTCTCTCTCTCTCTCTCTCTCTCTATTCTATATTCACTTTCTTCTCAAACTTGTTCATTTTTTAACCCAACAACAAGCCCATTTTCAAGTCTCTCACATCTCCCCCATGCCACCACCTACTGGTTCCTTTTAACTTCCTTCTTGTTCTTTTCTCAATTATCTTTCATGAAAAATCAACAAGGTTTTTTTTTTTTTTCAAATTATTCCTTACTACAAACTTTTTTTTTTATTTCTTTGTTTTGAAAAAAAAATATTATAAAAGAAAATATAATCAAATATCTGAGTGAAACTCTGATTATATTTTCTTTTATAATATAATAAAAAGAATTAATGAATTTTTTGTTCACTAAAGAATACAAATTTTGAGTGGAGTGATAATATTATTTATTTGTATATTCATAAATATTCGTTTATTTTTACGAGATTATTGTTATTTTATTTTTACATTCTCTCTCTCTATATATACACTACACACCTGGTGTAACTGAAAAATAAGAGCTTACTATTTGTTTTCCTTGGTCGAGGAGCATAAATTAAAATGGATATTGATTAGGCCCAATCCGTGGGAGTTTTATGCAAGGCCCGTTTGTGAAATCTGTAAGTGCGTGGCTCTCTAATCGTATTACCCATTCATCCTTGTTGAATTAAAACACTGGATTTGGAAATCAGGCCCGTTACATTTAAGGGGGTGTTTTAAAGAAAAAAATATTACAATTTTTTATTTATTTTATTGTATAAACATTTAAGAGTTGTAAGAATAATTCAGACTCAATTATAATTATACTTTTTATATTCTGCAAAATCTATAATTTTAGTCCTTCAATTTTTAATTAACATTATACTCATATAATTTTTTTTATATAACTGTCTCCTTAAATTTTAACTATTTGTATATTTGTTTAGTTTTTAAGTTAATTATATATATATATATATATATATATATATATATATATATATTTCCTTATATATGATTAGAAAAGTTATGAGTTTTACATGAGGTTTTAAAATCTAATGTTACCTTGTTCTTTGTTGCAGGATGTTTACCTCCAACGTAGACTATTCCTTTTATCATAGACAAAAAAATATATTTTAATTTTTGTAAAAAATAAATGGTTGTTATTTTAAAAATAATATATAGTGATATTTATGCATGTTGTCCACGGAGCCGATAGTTAAGGAGTCAAAGTATATAGGATTGATTATTATTGGAGTTAGATTCTTAGTTAAACATATGATTGGAGTCAGAGTTTTGATAGTTCTACATGAACATATGTCATATTGATTACCATTCGAAGGAATACAACCTTTTTAGGCAAAGATTACAAAACAACTCTAGCAGTTGTCGAACAAATCACAAAATCCCCTTTAGTAGGATATAAAAGGGAAGAAAATAATCTCATTATTACCCCTTCATCTGCTATTTTGCATAATAGATCTAGAGGACTTAGTCTAAGTTTTACAAACTATAGAAATATATCACGATTAAACTTAGAACAAGATAGGACAGTAGAAAACAGACATAACACTTCTGCTATTCTTAATAACGAAAACATTTATATGATAAATATTGTAAAATATGATGAAGATGATGACATAACTGATGAGGAATGAAATCATTATCAGGCTGTAACAGTCATGTTCAGACAAGGAACTTTAGATTCTACTACAAATTCTTTTTCTCAAACAAATGAAAATGTCCAAATTGATGAAATGGACGATATCATAAATACATTTTTAGATAATTTGTGTCTAGATGAAAAAGATGATGATACATTAGAAAATATATCCTTAAT
The DNA here is from genome assembly GCA_963425845.1 of Sphenostylis stenocarpa. Classification (NCBI taxonomy): domain Eukaryota; kingdom Viridiplantae; phylum Streptophyta; class Magnoliopsida; order Fabales; family Fabaceae; genus Sphenostylis; species Sphenostylis stenocarpa. The sequence goes on from OY731407.1 coordinate 14,197,404, forward strand.
TCCAGAACTCTTATCCATGTTAGGGTTAGTAAATACAAATGTTGGATCAAATGATTTTCAACCTTATAACTATCAGCTAGAACTTGATGGTGTACAAAGTTATTCAATCGGCTTTTTGCCCAGAAAATCACCACAAAATGTTGTTTTTGGTAATAACCAATACACAACACAAGACAAAAGGCTCCCGATTGAGCCAAAATTTCAAATGCCTAATCTTCTTCTAAACATAAGAGGAATAAATCATCAACTATTGCCAACATATATTGAACAATGGACGACAACTGTAATTCGTGATTATGGCATACATCACGAGAAAATTGTTCAATCTTCTCAAGAAATGATTGCTAAAGATGAAACATATTTAGGTGATATAGCTAGAGCATGCTGGGAATCTTTTAAAAAGAATTACCCTACTGATTTAAACATGTTAGTGATCGAACCAGGTCCTAACATATACAATTTTTGTTCTCTTTTACAAAGATTACTCACGTCCCAGTCTGCAAATAATGGGAATACACTTCGACAACAAATCTATCTAGGACACCTAGAAAGACTTTCCATAACATACCTTGGAAAAATAAAAGAGTTTTTACAAGATTATCTCATGTATGCATCTATAACTGGATGTTTTCATGATTTAAGCGTAGGAGAAAAGATGTTTCTCAAACTACCAGGAAAACTAGGTCAAAAAATTGGAGAATCCTAGAAAAATGATGAGGTAACCCCCATGTTGAATAACCTCTCAATAAGAATACAATACATCATGAAAGTGATGGAAGACATTTGCACACATATTACAATACAAAAGCAACGAAAAATTATGAAACTAGAATTTGTAAACAAATATACACACATCAACAATACAATAAATAAAAAACCAAATAGGAGGTATATACTTAGGAATAAACCTAAGTATAATCAGAATTCTTATTCTACAAAACAAAGACTTGTTACACCTACGAAGACTTATACAATAAGATCTTCAAATTCAAGAAAACCAACTCTAAATCCCAACCAACATGTTAAGAAATTTAGAGAAAATAAAACATAAAAACAGATATTAAAATGTTTTGCCTGTAACTAACCAGGACATTTCTTTAGAGATTGTCCCAATATTGCAAATCTTTACACAAAAGAGGCAAAACTCATAAAATCTTGTCACATGAACCTTCTTCCAATTGATGAAGATGTTTCTACTGATTCTGAAATACTATCAATAATTAGTATAATAGAATATACGGATGAAATCAACTTATGAAAGCCATAAAAATTATGAGTTAATAAATGATTTCACAAATAATGAATTCATACACCTTTATCCACAGGAAAATGACTTTCAAATGGATAATAAATATAATAAATTAGGAAATATATTAGACGATTTCGGGTATTGTCTAATGAATACAATAATTTTTTTCTGTGATGAATATAATAAAAGGGTATTGTAAAATTCTATCAATCACACAAGTATAGATATGGCAAGTCCGATCAATAAAGATAAGTCTCCAGCCTCAATAACTGAATTAATTCAGTTTGGAACACAACATCTCCCTATTCTTTCAGGGGATTCATCCAATGGATTCAAATTGCTCAAAAGCTATTTCGTCTCCAGGGAACATAAGGTTCTACTTGATGCTCTTCACCAAGCCAGTAGTCCAACAACAAAATTTAATGCTATCAATGTATTAAATTACTAATTTTCAAAACTATTATCTGCTCTTTTTAAAAAACCCAAGAATGAGGCCTATTGTCTTTTCACTGGTGACAAACGTGACGTCTACCTATCATATCCTTCTCTTTTGAAGGCTATAGGTAATGACAAACACACCAAATTTTAAGGATTTTGTAACCTTAAAGAAGCTGTACAAGTAATTGTCAGTTATGTTGGAGGTGACAACAGCATTCTGAATCATCCAGAAGTTGGTAATTTCATTTTTGAAAAATCAATAAAACAAGAGGATTTGTCAATTTATGATTTCATCAAACTTCGACAACATCGGGCTCTTTCCAAAAAAATGGAATAAAAATTGAAAATTTCTCTTTTTCAACAAAGAAAAGATTTTGAAAACCACATTTCCTGTTTGGAAAAAGAAAATACAAAATTAAAAACCAAAATTGAAGATTTTTACCAAATGATGGATTATGATTTCAAAACCATGGATTTTAGAAAATTTAAAAAGCATATGGCCTATATTGGGTCATTCAAAAGAAAATTTTTGGGCCTTTTACCAAGCCCAATCCAAGAAAAAATCTACCAACATGTTTCAGATGCCCTATTAGTAGAACTTGAAGAACTCCAGAACTGGTTATTCCAACTATTAGTAGACTCTTTACTTGAGGATAGTCCAATATCAAGATAATTTTGTTTCCTCGTCTTCCGATCAACACAACATCGGAATAAACCCTTACTTGGTGGAATGTATTCCCACCCGGATCAACAAAAGATTAATTAAAGAATTATTCTTTTCAGGATTTATGAAAAGAATAATCATTTTCAAAAATGCAGTGACAGAACCATTTTTCGGTCCAAAGATTAACTACTAGATAAATGTGTTCTTTCAGTGAAGAATATTTCATTGAAATATTCTTTACACACCCCAGCGACATAAAATGCGAGTACAGTTCAACAAAACATCACTTGTTTTTGGATTCTGAGTCATTCACTGCCATCTTCTTTAATGTTAAACTCCAAAAAATTGATCATGATCATAACTCTCCTTTCTCTTCAACAAGGTATGATCAATTCCAAGAAGAAGATATTATAAAGGAGTTGTTAGCCAAAACTACCACAATTAGTCTTTGGGTAAAATTTGACAAAGCTTCTTATCTACGACAAAATAGTTCAAGAATTGGCTCTCTATATCCCATGAGTATTGAAGATGAAGATGACTTAGAAGATTTCTAGAAGCTTCTCATAACATAAGCACTTATAACAATATCAAAAGAAGACAAAGATTAATGACAGATAATGATATCTCGCAACCTTGTCAAGATTCCTCTACCGTTACACGTTGTTAGACCCTTTAAGCCTTGCGTGTTAATGATGGAAAGACTGAATCAATCTTTTGATAGCCAAATTGATAGAAATCTTTCTATCAAAATAAAATAAAAATAATATTTTAATAATATTTTTAATATTGTCTTTAGCGTCGGCAGACCAATTTTCACGAAACCCATTTCTTAAAGACTCATATGTCTAGATATGAGTCCCAACATTTTAATTTTATATTCATTACTCTCCTTTCTCTCCTCCTTCTCTCTATCCCTCTCTCTCTTATGTATATTTTTCTCCATCAATAAAAGAAGTATTTCAGATCACCCCTTATTTTCCCCCCTGATCTAAGTAAGTTTTCTTTATTTTTCTTTTCTCTTATGGAGTAGTTTTCTTGTAAGGGGCATCCTTGGATGCCTTAAGTAATATTTATTAAAAGATGTGATAATCATTTAAAGGCTTAAAAATTTTGTATAGTTATTTTTATGTTCATGTAAGCTTATGAGGAGATGTCTAACCGGTTCTGTCAAATTCAACATCTCATAATCTTATTATGAACTTGTTTAATTATCTGTCTTTACTTTTTCGTCTTTTATAATTCATTTTTCATGTTTATGTAAGTTTATGAGGAGATTTCTTACCGGCTATGCCAGATTCAACATCTCATAATCTTATCTTGAACTTTATAGCTATAACTGACTTTATCTTGGACAATTTTAGTTTCATCTAACCTGGTTTTAGGTTCTTTGCAAGCTAAGTAGTCATGTTAACTAACAGAAGAGATAAAAAGTTATAACTTGTTATATTTTGTTTTGTTCCCCATTTTCCCCCCTCTTTCTTTCTGGTATCAAAGCGAGAAATCCTTGGATACCTCTGAGTATATTTGTAATTGAACTGATTTGTATTCGCTAGGATACCCTTTGTAGATTGAGCAGGTTAAGGTAAGGAGAACCATGAGAACCCTAAGTCCCATGGATCTACCTTTGTGGGTTGAGGAATACTTTGCATATTACCATAGTCTTTGCAAATATATTTTCTTCTAGATCTTTTTATTTTCTTTCTTGTATATCTGTTTTTTTTATGTTTAATCATGTTTTTGTATATCAATTAATCACAAAAAAAAAAGATTTTTTTAAACCTTATGATTATCTATACTCTTTTATAAATATTACTTTATAGTGTATTCAGTAAATCCCTTTATTCTCCTCCATTTATCTGCTGCTATACTTTTTGCTCACCCTCTGATTCCCTGCCTTATTTTTTTTATTTTTAATTTTAAAAATTTTAATGGAAGGAATACAACATTTTTTAGGCAAAGATTGCAAAACAGCTCTAGCAGCTGTCGAACAAATCACAAAATCCCTTCCAGTGGGATATAAAAGGGAAGAAAATAATCCCATTACTGTCCCTTTATATGCTATTCTACATAGGTTTGTGTTTGAACTTTTGGTTCTAACAAGAGAGCCATTTTTATTTTTTTCTTCATCAAATGTTTGTAATCTTAAAGCCATCTGGACTTTTTTTTTAGAATTGAATCTTGTGTAAGTAGACCAAAACTGATCTTATTTTGCCTCAGAGAGGTCTTTAAATGAAGTATATACTCCTTTGTTAGGCCCCGTAAGTAGGGCAAAATGTGTAAACCTTTTCTCAGAGGGAGAGACAGGTGAAGTTAACAAAACTCCTTTGTTATTTGCATTACAGAACTTGTATAATGTGCTATTAATGTTTTACTTCATTCTAGCGACTTGTTACTCATTCTGACCGTTGTATTTTGGAATATTCTAAATATTGTCAATTAAAACATTTAATTTGATATTTGTATTTTTTCTACCAAGAAACTGATGTAGATTTGTGAACCTGAGTAACTCTTATTTTCCATACTTTATATATTTTTCTATCATAAGAGGGGATTTTGTATATTTGGGACTTAAAAGTCATTTTTCTTTGTTTGTAGAATCCATGTTATAGATTTTTGTACTTGGAAAATATAAAAAAACAGGTTATCATGATTAATCAAATAAAATGACTTTATTTTCTTTAGTTCTTGTTCTAAGAATTTAATATTAATCTTTTAAAAGATAACCCATATGCATAGTTATAAGAATTTTGTCTATATATTTTTTTTCTTTAAACATAATTTGATTAATAACCTTTTGATTTGTTTTGTTATTTCGATGGCCGGATTTGAGTTAAAATTAGCATTAAATTTTGAAGATCTTAACAAGAACGTATATCCTGGAGGAATCTCATGTTCATTTTGTCCAACCATATTATTGTTCGTAATTTTATGGTTATTATTAGGAAATATGATTAGACGATTTAATGAATACAATAGTGGCACAAATAAATAGTTGTTATTTTAAATATAATATATAGTGATATTTATGCATGTTAAGCATGTTGGTCGACGAAGCCGAGAGTTAAGGAGTCAAAACATATAGGAGTTAGGTAATACAGTACCGAATTTTGGAATGTACGAGTTAAAACGAGTCAACTCACATCTAACTTACTCTAAGTTTTAATCCCAGCTTGCACGCGCCGTTGGGAGCGTGGAAGATAGATCTCTCCATCATAATCTGCTTTTGAGTGAGTCATTCTTCTCGCGCACACATAACAGAACAGAGTTTAACCTGAAGAATACGAGTGGAGAACCACGAACGAAAGAATCACTAACCGAAACGACGACGCACAGATTTACATGCTCTCCGTTACGCAACCTTCCTGCATTCCCAAAACCCTAAAACCCTCCAACCCCCTTCCGTTTCCGCCCATGAAGGACCGCCGCACGCTGTCCTCCTACAGCTCCGTTTACATTCCGCCGCACCACCGTTTACGCTCCGTCGCCAATTTCAACAACTCTCCCTCTCCAGTTAGCGCCAAACCCCACGAAAACCCTACACACGCTGTTTCTACTCTGCAACCGTCGTTGACGGAACCAGTTCCCGATAAGGCTCATTCGCGTTTCGTTTCTGCTTATGACGACACTGTTTCCGAGGAAGGCTCCGATCGTGAATTCGAACCTCCCTCGGTAACGGTGAGCTATTTTGGTTTTTTTAACGTCCTGCATTTTCAATTGTTATTCGAAGTGTAAGTGTACATGTTTGTGCAAGTTGTATTTGAGTTTAATTTGTGTTCTTTTGGTTTGCATGCGTGCTTCAAAATTTCCTTATCAGAATGCTTCCCTTAATGATAATACGGATGAGTGGAAGCGGAAATTTACCGTGCTCTTAAATGACAAGAGTAAGCACGAGTTGATCTCGAGAGAGAAAAAGGATAGGCGTGATTTTGAGCGAATAGCAGTTCTAGCAAGCAGAATGGGGTTGTATAGGTGGTTCTTCTATTCTTTGTTCACTACCTGAGTGTTATTGTTTTGAGTGAGGAATAGGTCTTCATTGCGAGTAATTTCAATTGCATTTGGTTTTGGCAGCCATGTGTATGCTAAGGTTGTTGTCTTCAGTAAGGTCCCACTTCCAAATTACAGATATGATTTGGACGATCGGAAGCCTCAGAGGGAGGTATGTATCTTGTTCAATCATTTGCACTTTACTTTTTCCTTTGGCCTTTGCTGAATTCAAATGTTTTTTCTTTTTATTATTTGACCTTGGGCTGTATTTGAATCATGTTATCATTGGAAAATTTACTTTTCAATAGAGACACCTTAGTGAAACTTTCAGGGATTGACAGGTGACCTTGTCTATCACCACATTTACCCGTGTTAATGCATATTTTGAGGAATATCGTAGCCAAAAATCCAGGATGAGCAGAAGCTGCTCGGATTTGTCATCTGCAAGATCAAGCAGTAATGGCAGTATTGGTATGGATGAGGGGCTTTTTAACCATCCTGAGCCACTAGCATCAAGTAAGGCTGTTATGGAGAAAATTGTTTGGCAGAGGAGCTTACAAATGCGTGATCAGCAGCAAGTTTGGCAGGTTACCTTCTCACAAATAGAAAATAGTGGCATGTTTTCCTGTTCTCTGATAATTTTATGTGCATTTGTAGTTTATTCTGAATTGAATGAATATTGAACTCACCAAACTGTTTACAAAGATCTCTATTTATAATAGAGTTCAGTTCCAAGTCAGTTTTTAACTTTCTAACCAAAGCAGTTACACTAACTGTCACTAACAACAAAGAGCAAAGCCAGATATAACAACAACCTGTAGCCTACAAATCTACAAAAAACTATAAATAACTATTTGATTACAAAGTGGGAGTTACGGTCACACGCTGGCAAACTCTAGGAGGCTAAGAAACTGTAGAAGATCAATCACATTGAATTTGGCCTGAAGTAAAAAAAACCTAGTAGAAGATAAATGTTTAGTAAGAAGATCTGCCCACTAATCTTTACCAGATGTTGGACCACTAACTGCTTAGTAACAACGTTCTCTCAAGAAAACATCAAGCTCCGTATGCTTTTTTTCTTGCATGAAGGACATGATTATGAGCTAAATTGATGGCACTGAGATTTAAGCAAGGGCATAGATTTGCCAAATTTTTGTATAGAAGAGTCGATGAATAAATTAATTGTAATTATGTAATGTATTTCTTAATTCAAAAGGGAAATTGTGATGGGTGGGAATGATATCATATGGTTGTCAGGGCATGCTGGTAAGTCTTGTAAAAAAGATAGAATAGTCATGAAGCAAGTGAGTTACTATTTCTCTTAAAAGACCTAGTAGGTAGAAACTATGATGTTAATGCTATGACGATGTTTAAAAACTGGCAGGAGTGGGGCAAAACTGAAAACTGTTGGAAAATAGTTATAAACTAAAAGTTTTTGGATTAATAAAAGCAGTTTATTTTTTCAGAAAAAAAAAAGTGATTTACAAATTTAAACTATTGTCCTTGTCCCTAACATATAGCTAAAATTAGTTTATTTATTTATTTTTATAAATCTCAAAAACTGCTGAAACCTCTTCTAATTCGGGATTTCAAATTGCAAATACTTTGGAATTTCATCCACATGACAATAAACATATGTCCACCTGAGCAACATATTGTGGCCTCAGCTTCAATTTGGGTTAACGTGACTCCAAATACTCTGTAACGAGTATTAATGCAATGTGGACAGAAAACCATAACATAATGAAAATCTTATTTTCAATAGAAAGCCTAAATTATTAGAAAATCCTAATAAAGTAATATGCTTATCTGTAATAGTACATTTGTAGCTTCAATTTCTACTGGTTACATGTGAAAGATGATAGGTGGAACAAGTTTATATCTTTGGACCATGATTACTCCATTTTGCTTGGTGTACACATCTGGTACATACCTGGTGCAGGACTACAAGTATGTGATAGATCTGTGAACCTAGGAAGGCCTCAAAAGTAACACACTCACAGGCCTACATCTGAGGCCCAATTGCAATTATCTATACATTTACCGTAAAGTACGCAATACCCATATCTGTGCAACATAGGTTTTCCATGGTCACAGTTTGGGTTGATGTCTTCCCTCCATTGACTAATGGTTATAGATCAATCTAATACTTATTGTTAGTATATAGTCATGCCTAACTTTATTGTAATTAGTTGAAAAGAAAAAAATCCACTGGTTCTTCTAGGTGGTGATGACAGTCTGTCTGCATAATCTGTTTAAGTTCTTACTGATATGTGTGATTGTTTTCCCTGAATATTGTTTCAATATATTGAAATATATCCAATGAGATTTTGAAACCATTGAGGCAAAAAAAAGTTGGCTGGAATGTTCTTCACATCTTGCCTTCTCATTTCAGGAATCTCCTGAAGGAAGTAGAATGCTAGAATTTCGTAGAAGTCTCCCAGCTTATAAAAAGAAAGAAGCAATCTTATCAGTCATATCAAGGAATCAGGTATGTTGAATAGTTGTATCATTAGCAATATTGTTGTGGAATAAACCTATTGACTTATTAATTGTATTACAGGTTGTGTTGTATATCATTAAATTTTAATTTTATAACATTTGTAATTGTCTCTAAATAATGTCGCAAGTCAATTCAATTCCTGTTAGCCAGTTTTGAGTGGCTGATGTCCTGAGGATGGTATGTTATTCAGAAAATTAATCCAGTGGTGTTATGTAAAGCTGGAAATTTTATTGTGAAATTCAGAACCGCAGTAAATACTTTGTTGAATCTTTTTGTTCTAAAAATTTTAAACCAAGAGTATCAGGTGAAAGTATAAAGGTTATGCTGGTGGTTTGGTTGAATTTCAATGCAAGCAGCAGCAGTGATCATCCCTTAAAAAGGGGGTCAGCACTTGACATTGATATGAAAATATATGATGATAAAAAAATTAATGTATAGGATTTATTATTTTATCAGAAAATAGACAATTGGTATTTGACGATCATCAAGTATCATATGGTTGGTTAGTTTAGCAGAGATATCTATGAATGAGAAGTATTCTGGTTTGTGGTGGCTAGAATGCCAAGCCCTAATCAATAATCAGAAAAAGCTTGGTATGTTACTTGCTTTGGTTTATATAATTTTTATAATAGTTTGATGTATTACAGTAAAGCTGCAATTGGTGTTATTACAGTAAAGCTTTTATAACAATCAATACCAAATGTAGTATGCACGGTTAAGTTCTAGGTTATCCTTTACTTTCATTCAAATATAAGGTTGATTTCTAGTAAATATATGATTTAAACATACTTCATAGTCTTAATTATAATCCTCTTAAAACTTGATATCTATAATTTGATTTCTGTTATTAAATGGCATATTTTTTAGGTAGTTATCATTTCAGGCGAAACAGGTTGTGGCAAGACAACACAAATTCCACAATTTATTTTAGAATCTGAGATAGAATCAGTTCGTGGAGCTGCTTGTAATATCATATGCACACAGCCAAGACGCATTTCAGCCATGTCAGTTTCTGAAAGAGTGGCCTGTGAGAGGGGGGAGAAATTGGGTGAATCTGTGAGTTTATCTGCCATAGACAATTATTCTTAATATACTATCCCAAGCCATTACTGTTCTGTTTTCTTAGAATTTCAGTATTTCTCCCTATTTATTGGTTGCTCTCTCTCTCTCTCTCTCTCTCTCTCTCTCTCTCTCTCTCTCTCTCACTCACTCTTTCCTTGAAAGGTTGGATATAAAGTTCGACTTGAAGGTATGAAAGGGAGAGATACCCATCTTCTCTTTTGCACCACAGGCATTTTGTTAAGAAGATTACTAGCTGATAGAAAGTTAAAAGGTGTAACTCATGTTATTGTGGATGAAATTCATGAGCGAGGGATGAATGAAGGTAGAGTTCTGAGCTTCATTAAATCTTTTTCTTTTAGAATGTTTCTAAATATTTATATACTTTAATTTTTTGTGACAGATTTTCTGCTTATTATCCTTAAAGAACTCCTTCCATATCGGCCAGAACTGAAACTGATTTTGATGAGTGCTACCCTGGATGCAGAGCACTTTTCTTCGTACTTCAATGGGGCTCCGACTATGTTTATTCCGGTGCGTGATGAAACAAAGTGTTATTCTTTGTGTTGTTATGGGAGATTGTAGTGTCTTATGATGAATGTGTCATGAAGCTGAGTACAAAGATATAATAAAATAAAATAATTTCAAAGTATTAAGGGAGTAAATGGGTGTGCAAACTAGGTAAAGTATCATTGTAGGTGAGAATAGAATTACTCAAGAATTCATGTTGCCATTTAGTTTATATTTTTGTTTTGAGAAATTCCCCTTTTCTTTGGAGTAAACGTTCTATTTTTTTAGTATAGAATAGTATTTTTGGTGCCTAGAACTACAGACTTCCCCTTTTCTTATTGTTTGGATGGATATGCTTATTAATGTAGGGCTTCACATACCCTGTTAGAACTCATTTTTTGGAGAACATTCTTGAAAAGACGGGCTACAGATTAACTCCTTATAATCAAATTGATGATTATGGTCAAGAAAGGATGTGGAAAATGAATAGACAGGCCCCAAGAAAGAGGAAAAGTCAAATTGCTTCCGTGGTAGAGGTATTTAAGAAATTCAGAACTGCAGTTGCTTACCTGTTTAATATTTCTTAATTTTAGTGCATTTTGGAAAATGTATGACCAGGATGCAATTAGAGCTGCTGATTTCAAAGGTTACAGTCCACGTACACAGGAGTCTTTGTCATGTTGGAATCCTGACTGTATTGGTTTTAGTCTCATAGAATATATTTTATGCAATATATGTGAGAATGAAAGGCCTGGTGCTGTTTTGGTTTTCATGACTGGATGGGATGATATAAGCTCTCTGAAAGAAAAGCTCCTGACACATACTGTCTTGGGAGATCCAAACTGTGTTTTGTTGCTTACATGTCATGGCTCAATGGCTAGTTCAGAACAGGTAATGTTCTGTCCCTTAACAACTATAGAGTTGATTGTTGTCTGAAAACAGTCTTAACACTATGTTTCTGCATAGCCTTGTGTCAAAGAAAGGTTGTTTTTGCCTTATCTCTCCTGCACTTGTGATTGATTTCTAGATATACATGACGAATATGTCAATATGCAGAGGTTAATATTTGAAGAGCCTGAAGATGGAGTAAGAAAAATAGTGTTAACAACAAATATTGCTGAAACCAGTATCACAATAAATGATGTTGTTTTTGTTCTTGACTGCGGAAAAGCAAAAGAAACATCATATGATGCCCTGAATAACACGCCTTGTCTGCTTCCTACATGGATCTCTAAGGTTTCTGCTCAACAAGTAAGTTATATACTTAGTTGATTGTGTGAGTGTAATATGTCATCACTATAATATGTTTGGTATTACTAAATATAATCTTTTATTCTGTCATATCTATCCTTAATATATACACTTTTTTTTAAAGCTTGAATACTGGACTATTGAAACCATAAATGTTGCTATATTATCAATAATCTGGACTGGAATGTGAATTATTCTATGATCACAACTCTGCACTTTTTATGGTAGACTAAGGGTTAGCTGTTGAACTTGCTGGGGGATATGATTTTATTGCCTTGTATAAAATACAAATGAAGTTATTCAATTTTGAATTGGCATTTTATTCTCTTGGATTTGGTACCATAATCCTTGGGGCATTATTGAATTACAAACTTGTGGCAATTTCACCACAGCCTATTTGAAGGATATCAAGGATAATGTCTGATCAGACTTTGCAAGATATTTCACACAAACTTTCGGAAAGAGTGCATTTGTCATTTAAGTGAATGAATGCATTTGCTGCTGACAATTATAACAGCCTTATCTGGAAATTTCCATTGTGTTGAAAGGCCAGGTTATGTGCCATTTTCCAAAGATTAAGGATGAAAATCAATTAAACCTCAGGATTATAATGGAAAATTGCAGTATATCTCCAAAGTCGTTATATAGTTAACTACCAGTGAATTATGCCTTAATTATTAATCATGAATGAAAAACTTGGACCCTAAACATTGAATTTTCTCCTGACTCATATTTTTATAGAGAAGAGGAAGAGCTGGTCGGGTACAACCAGGAGAGTGTTACCATCTCTACCCTAGATGTGTGTATGATGCTTTTGCAGAGTATCAGTTGCCAGAAATTTTGAGAACACCTTTGCAATCTCTCTGTTTACAAATTAAAAGTCTACGACTTGGAAGTATATCTGAGTTCTTGTCCAGGGCATTGCAGTCTCCTGAGATACTTGCGGTAATTATAAATTTATTCTTCAGAATCCATCAATTCATGTACTTTTCTTTAATAAATTCATTCATTCATTTTTTTGCGTTGTTTACTTATATATAAATTTGTACCAGTCAGTTTTTTAATCATTTTATTCGTAGGTACAAAATGCAATTGAGTATTTAAAAATAATTGGAGCTTTGGATAAAGATGAGAATCTCACTATTCTAGGTTGGTTGATACCTTTCTAGTAATAGAAAATTTGGCTTATTTCCTCCCCTTGAAATGATGAAAACTTATACTTGGTCCTTCAATTGACAGGGCGCTATCTGACAATGCTTCCTATGGAGCCCAAACTCGGCAAGATGCTAATATTAGGTGCTATTTTCAATTGCCTGGATCCTATATTAACTGTTGTTGCTGGGCTTAGCGTGCGAGATCCTTTTCTAACACCATTGGATAAAAAGGATGTAAGTTGTTTCTGTTTTAGAAGATTGATTGATGATTGAAATGCTAATTTGTTTTTATTATAAATCTCTTAAAATTTAATTGTATGAGTGTTCTGAACTTGTGTTCCTTATTGGCATGAACATATGGCATAACTATACATTTTATTCCTATCTTTATATTTTTGTTGCTTTGACACTAATTGCAATTGAATTTATTTAAATTGGGCCTCTCTTTTTGTTGATTACATTCAGAAAAAATGGTAGTGGGAAAAGTAGTGTGCATATGAAAAAATCTATGACAAATAATAATGTGTTTGTAAACCTAAATGTGTTATAGATTTTGCCTCTTACCTGTAAAAGGAAAAAAAATAAAATTAAGCCTATCTTATATTTGTTTCATACTTATTTTGTTTTCTTCTCTGTAGCGTACCCTGTCCTCTTTGGTAAAATTTGGTTCAGTTCGTGTTATGTGTTAAATGTTTAGAAGAATAAGACAGGTCACATCACTCCTACAATAATTTATTTCTGCTTTAGCGTGGCAATTAACTATATAGTCAGTTTGTGATACTTGTAACTTGTTTTCTATCTAAGGTCTTTTGAGGGGATGTATTTTTAATTCCTGTATTTTTTGTTAAACGTGGTTAAGTTTACTTTCCTATCTAATATTATGGTCCCCAAACAAAAACATGCGTGCATTTAGTCCCTCACTCTAAAAATTCATCAGTTTTTCAAAGTTTGGAGAGTAAATCAACATATTTTGCAAAGTTTGAAGAGTAAATCAACATATTTTTCGAAGTTTGAAGACCAAATTCTTCAATACGAAAATACATGGTCTTTGACCAAATTTTGATCAAAAGTAGAAGGGCTAAAAGTATATTTTTTCATATCTTTCTTATCTGATAGTCTTCTAACTCCACTAGCTTACCAATTAATTTTTCTGAGCTTCCTCTCTCTCTGTCCATATGTTTGTAAGCAGCCTTGTGTATCTTAATCAATTCTTACTTTCCTTTCTTCTGCTTGGCTTTTTCTATCTGATGGTCCCCAGAAACATACTATTATTGGGTGAAATTTTTGTGGGCACATTTAAATTATGTGGGGTCCCACTTCCTACTGTGTGTTACCAACATGAAATTCTCCAAGTACTGCATGAAAGGAACTTTTAATTGTGCCCTTTTTTAAAAATAAATAAATAATCTTCTACATTGGGTTCGTTGCCAAAGTTATATCATGCAATGTTTTTGACATTTTTTATGAATGTAAGAGCTATTAAGGATACGCACTATTTCATTTAATTAGACATATTTGAAGTCTTTAATGGATATGGTCACTTTCATGCAGCAGTATTTGCAATGGCCCATTTATATTCCAACTTGTTGGGTGATGTCTTGTCTTGAACTGAATGTCATTATTTGACAGTTCAAAATTCTTCATTGTAGCTTGCAGAGGCAGCAAAATCTCAATTCTGTGGTGCATACAGTGACCACCTTGCACTTGTAAGGGCATATGAAGGCTGGAAAGATGCTGAAATGGACCTGGGTGGATATGAATACTGCTGGAAAAATTTTCTTTCCTGGCAATCCATGAAAGCTATTGATGCTCTTCGGAGAGAGTTCATATGTCTGCTCAAGGATACTGGATTAGTTGACAGCAGCGCAGCTAGCTGCAATGCATGGGTCTCCGATGTAAATCTTATCCGAGCAGTTATTTTCTATGGTCTATATCCTGGAATTGGTTCTGTTGTGGTATGTCCTTTTCCATGACAAACATAATATACTAATATAGAAGCTTTTCCCCACTAATCAACGGTAGACTGAGCTTGCCTCTTTTTTCTTTAACATTACATGTCATTTTAACACGTTTACTAGTCACATGTTTCCCTTATGTGTCTTTTACTCGATAATCTGATTTTTGTTCTTTCTGGATCAATAGACAACGATACTCACAAAAATAAATCGCAACTAAGCTCTAAAGTTCATGATTTAAGGGGCAATTAATTATCTAATGAGTTGGTCAGCTTAATTTTGTTTTTTGTGAGTTAATTGTTGATTCTAGCATTACTCTAGAATAGTTTTTTGTAAAGAAAATATTGTCCTGCATTTGTAGATCTTAATTTTCTTTCTTAATTATGTATAAAGAGAAATAATCAAGTATAATTTAACTTAAAATTAGTTTGTGTTCTCTTTAGTCAATACACAATGACAGCTTCTTATATTTGACTCGGTTATATTAAAAAAAAAACATGCCGTTATTTAAAATTTGAACTTTTGCTCATCAAATTCTCATATTGATAGATAGATGCCCATCCTTAACTTTTGTATATTAGTATATATTATGTTTCGAGAGTATAAATGAGATGTAATTTCATTACAGAATAACGAGAAATCATTCTCTTTGAAAACAATGGAGGATGGTCAAGTGCTCCTATATTCGGTTAGTCCTTTCAAACCTTTATGATTTGCTGCTGGCTTTGAAGCATTTAAAATAATTCTATTAAGATTTTGTGTTGCCTTTTGATTTTGCTTTCCTTTTTAATTTAATGTCCATTTCATTTGCGTAGAACTCAGTGAATGCTCGGGAAACTAAAATTCCATATCCATGGCTAGTTTTCAACGAGAAGATAAAAGTGAACTCAGTTTTTCTCCGTGATTCAACAGCAGTGTCTGATTCAGTGGTTCTTCTATTTGGTGGAAGCTTATTGAAAGGAGATGCTGTAAGTGTGATGTGGTTTGTTATTGGTTCTTGTGTTTATTATATATATATATATTGTATAAAATGTTTAGAGTTTCAAATTGCTGTCTCAGTTTTAGTTGTCTGATGTTTTACTGGAATATAACCCTTTTCTTTCAGGATAATCACTTGAAAATGTTGGGAGGATATCTTGAGTTTTTTATGGATCCCAGTGTTGCAGAAATGTATCAGAGTATTAGGAGAGAACTTGATGCCTTCATTCAGTGCAAAGTAGGTGCAAATTAATTTCATGTTCCTACTACCTTCCCGATGCAAATAGTTCTAGCATTCTGCTTTAGTGTTTTTTTCTCTTGGCAATCTGAATTGATGACATGACGGTTAACTTCTAATTTACACTTTATATTTGACAGCTACTTTTTCCCAGAATGGGCATACAGTGGTATCATGATCTCCTATCTGCAGTACGGCTGCTAATTTCAGGTGACAAATGTGAAGGTCGATTTGTATTTGGTCGCCAGGTCCTTAAATCATCAAAGAAATCTGTTATGATGGCCTCACATCCAACCTTGGTTTCAAGGACTGAGAGTGGACCTGGGGGAGATAATTCTAAAAGTCAGCTCCAAACCTTGCTTACAAGAGCAGGATATGCGGCACCCGTCTACAAGACTAAACAATTGAAGGACAGTCAGTTTCAGGCTACAGTTGAATTCAGTGGAATGCAGGTAATAGGTCAACCTTGTAACAATAAAAAGAGTGCAGAAAAGGATGCTGCAGCAGAGGCACTGCAGTGGCTGATGGGTGGAAAGCAAACAGGCAGGGAGTATATCGATCACGTGTCGAAGTTACTTAAGAAAAGTAAGAAGGATCACAATTGAGCGGTCAAACTAATATGCTCAATGCAATGGTAAAAGGAGACCGAGGCGAAGGATGTATATCTGGTTCCTACTCTCCTCTAGAAGAGGTGCATGTGGTTTGAGGGGGCATTATCATTGAGTCAATTTGTTCATGAAACCAGCCAAGCCCATATCCAACATCAACCTGATTGAATTTGAAGTTAAAAGGTACTCATTTTTGATTGAGCAAAATAAATGATCATCATCCGTGAGTATGAAGCAAGTAACTGTCAATCAAGGCTTGAGAATACTTTTCCAATTTGATGCTTCTATGCATCATCAGCAAGAAAATAGACGGTTAGTGGCAGGGTCATACAATAGGAGGGATTAGTACATAGCATTCATTAAATGGGTTTGGGTTTGGGTTTGGGTTGGGGGTGCAGCTGCGCTAGGGTTGTGCACATTCAACGGGAAATGATGTCACACTCGAATTCCAGTATCTTGACCCATTAATTCTTTGTACAGTAATTATCATCAATTTTGACATCATTAAATCCTAATATGTTGAACCACATTCCATTTCAGTTTCTGCTTTCACTCTGTTATTAATAGAAATGGAATTCAATTAATAATAATTCCAAAGCCGGGACCAGATCCCGACTTTTACTGTCAATGTCAATAATGACTCCAAATTAACCTTATTTTGGGCCCTTTGTTCTTGGTCCGAGAGCAAAACGGTGAAAATTTGAAAGAAACAGGTGTTGGACAAATTGCAGGTCAAACAAATAGGAAACTGAAACGATTGTTCAACATCAATAAATTTGGGTGTGACAAATACAAGTTGGAATTTTTTACGTTCATTGTTGCCTCATTATTTAATGTATTTATTATTATTTTTTAATTTGTGTCGAAATCTTAGACTGCAGGTAAACTGGGATGCAGGTAGTATAATTTTTCATTTGTATAAAGTTAAAAAGAAAGAGAATAAACTTTTATTTGTTTTCTATTGATAGGGTTTTGGATGAGAATTTTTTATATAAAAATTAGAATGTTTGGACCAAGTCACGTTCGTATTTTATTTTCCTTTTCTCTTTTATTAATATCCATAAGGATTACCAACTAAATTTTTCATCCCCTCATTAAAAACCTGACTCTTTTCTCTCTAACTACACAGGCTCTTTTTTTTTTTTCTCTGTTAAAATTTCTCTGCTAAAATGGAGCGAAAGCGTGTTTTTTATTTCCTTTTGTTAGCTCTTCTGTTTGTTCAGTATAGAAGTTTCGTTTTCTCACAAATATTTCTGATAATGTTGCATATCCGAGAAAAAAAAGGAAGGGTTTGTTTGGACAAAACCTCTCCAGCTTAATTCTAAAAGAAAAATGAGCCATGCAAAAAATATATTCAAAATTTTATAGTTTATATTTATGTTCAAGCAGCTTATAGTTAAAATTTTATTTGAACCATAAAAGCTCTTTTCTTACTAAAACTAGTCGACATATACATGCATAATGTAATCTCCCCAGATTTCAAAGTAGAAAACTTCAAAACACAAGCCCCAACTCAAGGAATTTTGAATACCGGGCATGTGCAGAAGCAATGTTAATTAACTGCATATCGCTCATCGGCAAAAAAACAACTAAATAAGAAAAAGTCATGGCATATTATTATCATTTTTCAATACTTAATAATTATGGCACACAGACCATATGCTGATTAAATATGCCAACATTAAGTCTCCAATCACATACTGGACTGCCAAGAGCAAAATCTGTGAACAGGCAAATAAACACTAAGTAATAAACTTGCTTTCTTCGGTATTTTTCCCCCATTTGGGTTTTTACTGATACCCAACCTCCATTTTACCAAGAAAACCTCTCTTTCTAGCTTCAATTTATTCAAACTCATTTGCTAGAAGTTGGAAAAAAAGAAAAACTAAAACACATCTACGTCCCCCTTCACGTTCACTGCTAAGGAATGATTAATAACAAACAAACAACTGAAGGCCAAAGACACCTAAACTTTTAGTAGGTATATCCCTTGACAAACATTCCCTTCTTTGCCTCTTCACTCTCACCCTCCGCAGAATATCTTCCAAGTTGAGCCAAGGAATTTGCTTTAGCGCGCACCAAAAGAGACTTTTGAGCAGCTTCCACATTCTCAGGGTGTCCTTGCCATGTCTTAAGCACGGTGTTCTGAAGAGCTCGTGCATACGAGAAAGAAACATGCCAAGGGTTGGGGCTTTGGTTCATTGCATTAAGATTTAGTGTGGCTTCCACTTCAGATTGTCCACCAGACAAAAACTGAGGAAACAGACAGAACATTTTTACTGTTTGATTTAGTAGTTCTAAATTTCAATTTCTAAATTAAGTGCAAGAATATACAAAGGACCGGTTACTGTACCATGATTCCAGGGACTGCAGGAGGAACTCTTCTTCTAAGCATGGTCAGAGTATATTTGGCAATGGTTTCCGGAGAAGCCTTCTCCTTGTGTTCAGCCCCAGGTGTAACCATGCTAGGTTTGAGCAAAATTCCCTCAAAAATGACATTGTTTTCAGCCAAATAGAAGAAGACTTCTGACCAGACTTTCTCGGCCACTTCCAATGTCCTCTCAATTGGGTGATCTCCGTCAAGAAGAATTTCAGGCTCTACGATTGGCACAAGACCATTGTCCTGCAATGGAATTCAAGTGTAGCCACGGGATGAGTACATTGTGAGGGAAAAACCTTTCTTGAGATAAACAGTAAGAAAGAGTTGTGTACACCAACATCAAGTAACAAAAGTTAAAAGCATAACAAAAATTACAGGGTTAAATTCAATCAACTTTGACACCCTATGCAGTTGAAGAGTTAGCATGTGCATAAAAACTGTCATAGACCAAACTAAACCCACAACCAAAGTTCACTCGCTTCAAATGAAAGAACAACTATTATCAGATGGGTACGGTGAACGAGACCAAAGGATACCTGAGAGATAGCTGCATAACGTGCAAGTCCCCACGCTGCTTCCTTAACAGCTAATGCAGAAGGACCACATGGAATACTAACAACTGTCCTCCTGTAGATCAAACCAATTTTAAAATCAACCCCAATGCATCCAAACAAGAAGGTTTCACAAAGAAAGAATGACTTACCACTTGGCAAATCGAGCACCTTGCTTGTAGTATTCAGCAGATCTAGAAGCCAATCCATCTAACCCTTGGCACCATGATTCATTGTTTGACCCCGGCAGGGGGACCAGACCCTAAAAATAGCAACACTAAAGTTATAGAAACCGAGCCAGCTTCTAAATCTAATCAGTAAGACATAACACCATTGACAAACTCAAATAACAAACCTTATCAACTTTGATGCCAGGAACAATGTTCTCATCACGGAGGCAGTCCACGAATTTTTTTCCATCAGTGGTTGACTGGTAAAGGGTTTCTTCAAAAAGAATGGCACCAGAAATATACTCACCAAGGCCAGGTGTGGTGAGCAGAAGTTGCCTGTAGGCCTGGCGATTCACCTCAGTATTGTCCAAACCAATGGATGCTAAACGCTTCCCACATGTTGCATTTGATTCATCAATTGCAAGAATTCCACGCCCAGGAGTTGCAATAGATTTCTATACAATCAACAAACAAAAAGGAAGTCACCAACCAAGAAAGAAACCAATAACTAGCCAAAGGAAATATGCATCTGTCTACCTATCCATGAAAACGAATCATCTTCAATAAAAAGAATTGAGATGATTCAGTGTCATGATCTGTTTATTAAAGAAATATGGGTATATTAACAAAATTCACTTGAAGGGTTAAGTCCCGATTGTGTGATAATGTCACCAGAGGGAATTCATTGTCACCTATGGGATTGGATCATGTTCAGTAGAAAAAAAGAAAACTTAAGATGATCAAGTTCCAAAAAAAAGTTGCTTTTATATCTAAACTAGAATCCAAAATCGACACAGAAAAACAAGATGTGCTAGTATCTTCCAGGTACTAAAGTAATACTAAAGAGTCAAACCCAAGGAGAGATTTCATTCTACAGTAAATTATGAATCAAATTAATGTAAAACAAACAACCAAGCAAGGCCAAAGGCAGCAAAACATGCACAAAACAGCAAAGTTAAAACCTTTAAAGCAGAACAACGATGGAAATCAAGTGAATTGATAAAGGGCAAGAAAGAAGAGGATAAAATAGAGTATTGATACTAACGGCGGTTTGGACGAGTTCATTTTCGTAAGAGGCGCGGATCGGGAGAGAGACACGGCGAGGAGAGGATCGACTGCGAGGAGAGAAGGTGGTGTGGGCGATCCAATGCGAAGACAAAGTATTAAGTTTTGCAGAAGCCATGGCCATGGAAGTTGAGAGTGAAGAGATTGATGCAAAGGAGAGTGAAGGTTTGTGTTGCGTTGTGATTTGAAGGTTAAATAGTGCAGAGAAGAGATGCAAAAGGAAAGCTGAAGTGATTTGGTTTTCTTGGCTACTCCGCGGTAGGTGATGTGAGACAGTTCTCCAGCGGTAATTCCAACAACCCACTCTCTCGTTTCTTTTTTCGATTTATATTTTCCAAACACAAACACTTACCTAATAGAAATATTTTATTTACTCATATAAAAATTAGGATCAGTGAGCTACTCGTACATTATAATAGAATGGATTACAAACTTCGATCTATCTTTTTTTTAAAGGGCAGACTGTTAATCAGTTAATATTTTTTTATATAAAGATTTTTACATATATATTTTTTAAAATATGTATTTAAATATATAAGTAATTTTTTAAATTTTTATTTATTAATTAATAATTTTTATTAAATAAATTAAAATTTGTATTATATTTATAAATTAAAATAATTAGTTATAATTAATAATTTAAATTTAATTAATTAAATTTTATAATTTAAATTATAATATTATAATATATTAAAATATTTTAATAATATAAAAAAATATAAAATATTTTAAATTATAATATTTTAATTTTAATATATAAATATTATTTAAAAAATCAATAAATTAATTTATCTCATACCCCTCAAATTAAAGAACCACAAACTAAAATTACTAAAACTTTTTTTTAAGTCTAGTCGTCATAATAAAAAATATATTGAATTAAAAAAAATTAAAATATTATAATCGACGTTAATTTTAAATTTACAATGATATTGAAATATCAAAATATTTAATGTGTTATATTTTTAAGAATGTTCAAATTTAAATTACAAATAAATATTTTTAGTTTACAAAGATAAAAACGTTAAATAAATATAAATAATAATATAATTAGTGAAACAATATTTACAAATAAATATATTGTTGAAAGTTGCATTCACAAATTAAAATTTAAACCCATCAAATCATTAGTTTGTGTAAAACTATATTCAATAAAATCTCAATTGCAAATTCAATAAAATAATACTCATAATTAGTATATTTTTTTATTCGAAAAATTGAACTAGTATGGACGAATTTACAAGTAACTCTTCTACCATATCAATTAAATGAGTTAGAACCCTTAACTCATAACTAATATTTTATATGATAAGATAAAATATTTATTTTTTTTATTTATACTTCTTTGATGTCATCATGGTAGTTATTCTATATATGCCAGTTAAAGTAATACCTTTATTGAAAGAATAAGGTTATTTTAGTTTAAAAATAAAAAAATATTTATTATTATTTTAATATGTGTGGAAAATTACCTTACAGTGAATTATGTGAAAATTTTTAAAAATAAACAAAATGGAAACAAATTTTAATTTTTTACATAAATCATACTTTTAGTTAATGAAGTGTTTAATAGAAAATAAATAAAAAACATATAATTATTTTTGGATATTTTAAAAAATGTAATGAATTTTATTATTAATAATAAGTATTTGGCATTTATGTAGGGGTGTCAAGGGAATGAATTTGGTTATTTGTTTAAAAAGTGACTAAAATTTTCATGATTTATATTAGTTATAATAATTATTGTTCTTTAATTAAATAATTGAAAATTTAATTAATTGGGTTATTTTAGTAAGGAATAAAATGTCATAAGTTTAGTTATAGATAGAATCACGTTTTATATTGAAAATAAAAAAAATATTATTTTAATTTAAATATATATTCTTAAAATTTAAAATTAATTTAAAAGGCAAGCCAATATAATATAAGTCAGGTCTTTTTCAACGTATCTTATGTTTCTTTTTTTTTTACTAAAAACTATTATTTTAAAAATCAGATTAAATATACATTATATATATAATTACACATGTGAAACTAGTGTTTTAGTCAAACGTAAATACTGTAGAGTGAGAAAAAAAACTGTTTTTTTTGTTAAGTATATAGAAATATAAAAAAATTACTTGTTTTAAATTCATAAAATTTGTAATAGTTATATTATTTTAATAAGTCTATGGTGTTGTGGGTTTTCTATTTAAGGTTGTTAAATTTAGTATTTAACCTAATTTTACAAATCTTATAATTAATTTAATATAAATATTTCAAAT
Source organism: Sphenostylis stenocarpa (assembly GCA_963425845.1). Classification (NCBI taxonomy): domain Eukaryota; kingdom Viridiplantae; phylum Streptophyta; class Magnoliopsida; order Fabales; family Fabaceae; genus Sphenostylis; species Sphenostylis stenocarpa. The sequence goes on from OY731407.1 coordinate 14,220,425, forward strand.
AACTTTGTATTAATTTTTATAATTTAAAATAATATTCTTATATGGGTAATTTTATGTCATTTCCTGCAATAATAAAATTGATTAAACAATGTTTTCATAACTTCAATTAAAGTAAGTAACTTTGTTAAAAATAATTTAGTGTGTAATTTCACACCTTAAAAAGGAGTAGATCCAAATTTTTAAGCAAATTGTGATAATTTAATCACTCATCAACCAAGGTTTCACATGATATGATAAAAGATGTTAGAATAAAATTTCAAATAATAGTAAAAAAAGAAACACATTGAATTTTGTTGTTGAACAGTGACTAAAAACAAAAATACAAAAAAAGTTAATGAAAAAAAAGTAGTAAAGCCTGTAAAAAATGCAAAGATTATTGCAAAAAGACATCTAATATTTAGTCTTATAACGTCATAGAAAAAACACTAGAGCTCAGAAACACGCCAAAACCAGAGAGACATGATGAATTGAAGGGTAGTGAGCACACCACCCTGAACTCAACCCTCTTCAACATCTTCTGATTTTTCTTCTTCCCCTTCTTTCATTCTCTTCCTCTCTTAAAAACTGTCATGTCTCAGAACAAGAATGTTTCTTTTGAGCGGAGTGTCCCACAACAACCTCGTCCTTCCAATGTATACGTGGGAGTGGGAGGTTCAGACAGCCTCTGCATAAACCCCAAGCGAGATCACAAGTCTGAAAACTATGAAGACCTTCAATTGGAGTTCAACCCTCTTGTCTTTAGCTCTCTGGAACAGTATTTGCCTCCCCATATGCTCCACCTCTCACGCGAGGTTAAGGTTCAGTACATGAGGAACATTTTGCTTCGCTATTTGCCCGAGAGTGAGCGCATTCGGGTGGGTGTCACTGTAATTTTGGACTTCTGCACTTTCAATTTTTGTTGACTTCGTTGTGTTTGAAAAATAATGGTGGGCTGAAGGGCCCAGATTGGTGTTGGAGTTTGGAAAGCGATGAATTTTTTCGTTTCTTGAATTAAAATTTTGTTCTGATGTTGCCCTTGATCAATAGGGTATCGTTTCCTTTGTGGTAATCTTGTTGCTTCCTTTTTTGCATTGTTGATTTGTTTGGGAAAATTTTGATGGAAATTGGGAATAGTAGAAATTTGAATTGTGTTACATTTTATGTGGCAGCACACAATTTGGATGATTCTATATTTTGATTTCTGAATGGGGGTGCATTTTGTGACGATGGTGATGTTTGTTTAATTAACAAGTTGGTCTTTCATGGAAGATATGGTTCCTATTCATTTATGTTATTAGTCTTGTCTTCTTAGTTCTTAGAAAATGCCAATTTATTTTTCACTGGGGCGCTCTTTTGTCTGTTGGATGTACTTGCTTCTTCCTATCTTGAAAATGATACATCTGCCATGTATTTTAGCGGGTTTTATGAAAGCTTATTATAATCGAGTATAGAAGTAATATGATAGGGATTTCTGTCTGCACTTGTCTTAGAAAATGTATTAACATGTGTTAATTGATTACCATTTCTAAAAAGTTACTTGTTAATTTAAAAAGGTGATGATGAATGGGCTCAAGTCTTAGTATGATAGTGGAGAAGTTTTTAGTTTCGTTTTTCCTGATATTATTTTTTTTGCTTGGTTTCGTTTTCACTCTTTTGAGTTTTTGACTTTGCTACTCCATGTTGGATTGAATAGATTCAAAAGCACAAGGAGTACAGGCAAAAGATCATGTTGAACTATCCAGTAAGTTTTCTATTGAATGTCAAACTGGCAGTTTTATTCTTTTGTAAATTGAAAATTTAGATGGTTTCATTTTATGATTCACTTGGAGATTGTAGGAGATGCTGTTGATGGGATAATTTTCTTAGAGTTAGCGTGACATATTTTACTTGGTACTTATTATCTACTGGAAACAGCACATGTTCTTGTTGCTAACCACACTTGAACTTGGACCCTTGTGGACATGAATCTCAATCACAACCACAGATACCTGAAATGCCAGTGAATAAGCACATGTTAACATTTGAATTTTTTGAAACAAGAACAGTAATCCTCTCTCCTTTCTGTAACTTCCACTCGTGCTCAATCTTACCGATTATTCACTTTTGTTTGTAGCCACTGCACAAGGAGATATATAGTATGGATGCTGAGAAATTTTTCACACCATCATTTCTCAGAGCGATTAAAGAAAATACAGAAGAGAGTTTTAGAAGTATTATGGCAGAACCTTGTAAAGGAATTTATACATTTGAAATGCTTCAACCACGATTTTGTGAGATGCTAGTAGCCGAGGTATCACATTTCTTTACTTTGCTTTTCATGCATATATCACTTTGTCAGTTCTATATCAGTGTATGTTCTTATCAAGTTCTGATTGTTTAGGTGGATCATTTTGAAAGATGGGTTCATGCTACCAAATTCAGAATCATGCGACCTAATATAATGAATCAATATGGTGCCGTTCTTGATGATTTTGGCCTGGAAGCCATGCTTGACAGATTGATGAATGATTTCATACGTCCTCTGTCTCGAGGTTATTTTTTATTTTCCTAATGAAAATGAATTACAAAATTATTATTGAGATGAAGAAGCTACAATTACTGATGTGGACTAACTTTGCAATTTTTATTTTTATTTAGTTTTCTACTCTGAAATTGGTGGATCATCGCTGGATTCTCATCATGGGTTTGTTGTTGAATATGGAATCAACAGGGATGTGGAACTTGGTAGGTTTCTCAAATTTACGTCGCTGCTTTGTGCATATGCTATTGCCTGAGTTCTGTAATAGATATTTTAGCCTCAATGTAGTTTAATGCTTCAAGCACATCTCTTTATGGTTTTATACTTTAACATTCTCTTTATGGTATACACATTTACCTTTCATCTTGCTGATTTTTATTCTTTTACTTGACCATAACAAAAGGACAAAAGGCAAAAAATGGATTAGATTTTCAGATTTTTGAAATACTGAGATACTCAGTTTCTATATTTTTCAGCCTCAATGCCTTATATGCCCATTCTGTATTCTTTTTTTATGTGTAGTAGGGTACCTGATCTTTCCCCTAACGAATTTGGGAAGGATGGTTTAGGAGGTAAAGGGTTGGGAGGATAAATTTTTCATTACATGCATAGATTCTCTAATTCAAGAGTTTTTTAGAATGGAAAGAAAAAAAATGATAATTTATCATGAAATTCCAATCAACCCTTGTTCATTTCAATAAATACTTCGTAAATCTCTTAATTCATAAAATGAAACTTCACCCCCATCCCCCGCTCCTTCCTTATTTCCCTCTCAAATCTTCCACCTAAAACAACAGAAGCTCGCTATAGTTTATTATGAAGATTTCAATTAATTCAAGTTCACTCTAACTATGATTACATGGGTAATTTTGGCTTATCTTGGTGTTAAATTTAAATGTATCTATTCTTTTACTATAAAATTATCTCTTGTTGCCTTACTGGTTAATCCATCCCAAATCATGATTATTAGATACTTTACTCTCATGAATTCAATTTCTATGCTAGATCTTTTTCCTTTTTATATTGGTTACTTTTGATGCATACATATTTTTTCTAGTATGTAAATGTTCTTGCTTGCTCTGTGTTGCCTGTCACTGTTTACTTCTCTCACAACAATTAGCTTTATATGCTTTTGATGAAATCTAAAGTGCAAATATTTTTCAGGCTTCCATGTGGACGATTCAGAAGTTTCCTTAAATATTTGCTTGGGAGGAGAATTTTCTGGCGGAGAACTGTTCTTCCGGGGTGTTCGATGTGATGAACATGTAAATTCAGATATCCAACCAGGGGTATGCTTACTACCTTACTCATAGGATAATTATATTTAAGCTGAATAATTTATATTTAAGTACATTGATCTCCAGCATATATCTGAATTCTGTTTTAAACTTTAAAAGGTGTACGTGCCAGTTGATTATGCATCCTCTTTCAGTGTTCTGGATGGTTGCCCTTCCTTGTCCTTAATCTAGCATATTTCTAGTGTGAGACTTAAGTCTCATACCTAGCAATTTATTTCCATAGGCATTAATGGAGAAAACATTATAACATTTCATATCATTCATAGCATTATGGAAATATTACAACATGATATTGACAAAAAATTATCACATAAGTTATGAGTATATAAATTTCACATAGAGAAATTTACTTTGTTCAATAAATAACGTCAAGCATATGTATGTAGGAGATCTTCGATTATTACCATGTTCCAGGGCATGCAATTCTTCATCCGGGTCGTCATCGGCATGGCGCTAGACCTACAACATCTGGGAATCGGATAAACTTAATTCTCTGGTGTAGAAGGTATTTGCATCATTTAATTCTCTAGTGTAGAAGCAAATTAACACACAGCATAGCCCCTTGTTTGACTGAAGCAGCAAATTTTTTAAGCACGTCCCCTTTTGACTTTATATTGGAAATTGTAAGCATAGTTCTGGTCAATCACATATGCATCAATCTTCATGTTGTCATGCAGTTCGGCTTTTAGAGAGTTGAAGAAATATCGGAGAGATTTTTCTAGCTGGTGTGAAGAATGCAAACGCAAGAAAAAGGAGAAAGAGCGCCTGTTAGTTATGGTCACCCAACAGGTAACACTAATTGACAAAACAAAGAAACCTTGAGATTATTAAAGGATGGACTAAGATTGACAAAACAAAGAAGCCTTGAGATTATTAAAGGATGAACTAAGATTTATCTTCTTGTTATTGTTGTAATTCCGTGTCTTCACGTTGCAGGAATTAATGAAGAGGGAAATGCAATCGGCCTCCTGAACTTGCACATGCAAATCTTCTTGTATAGTTGAATCTCACCATTGACCTTCTTTACTGTCTCTAAACTCTGGATTATATGTTACAAAATGAAATGTGCTTTAAGTTGAGAGTAATAGGCATGTGTTTCATAGGGTTACATGAACCAAAGAGAAAAATAGTTATAGTTTAATAGTTGAATCTTTTAAATTTTGGGGTCTTGCCTCTACATGCTCACAAGATTAAAGGAAGCATGGCCACGAGACTCAGATCTTAGGCATCTCTTGACGAATCAATTTCAATGAACTCAAAAAATTCAACAATTTATTACTTAAACAACTCAACATTTTATTCTATTTCAGTAACATTTTAGAAAATGAAATGAATCTTGCAACTAAATCCACACATTTTATTTTATTAATAAATACCGTGATAAGTTAAAGATCATTATGAAACTACCAGAAGTATCATAGCATTGGATGCTTGTTGTTGCAACTGATGTTGTGAGGTAGATTTGTTGAAATACAAATTGGATGAAGCATGTGTCTGGAACTGCATGCGTGGGGAAGATTATGAAGTTTCTCCTATTCTGTGAAACTTCTTTCACACACAGATTTGTTCGTTTCAGATAGATTAGAAGTAGAATGTTTCTGTTTTCATGGCATACTTACAAAAATGGGTTATCATTGGAAAGAGTTTATTGTTATTTCTGCTCTATTCAAGAAAAACAATGCTTTATTGTGTAAAATATGTAAATATGGATGAAGCATATAGAATTGACTAACAATTTTGTTTCTTTTTTTTTTCTTTGTATGAATGTGAAAATATTTGAATATGAATGCAAATATTCTTAAAGAATAAAAGTAACTATATTTAAGTATATTTTGGTTGATATATATAAGTAGCCATCTAATATAAATTAGTTTGATTTTAATAAATATAAATTAATTTTAAATTATAGTTTAAACTATTCAATGATATTTCATTACAAAATTAATGTATATTTTGACTGGTTAAAAATTAATTTCAATGATGATATAAATATATTGTTTAATTTGAATACAATAAATTTAAAACAAAAGCAATTTTATTTTATTACTTTTCATTAGTATTGAATAATTTTTTATTTTTAAATTTGTTATTATTCTCACTTATTTATTTATGTTGAGACTACTAAATTTTGCTAATGTTGTTTTTATTTAGTTATAGTCATTGTTGAATCATAAAAAATATATATTTTTACTACTGTTTTTATTCTAAGCATCATTATATGCACGAGATTGTTATAATTTTTAGCAGTTATTTTTGTATATAAAAATTTGTTAACATCTACTACTTTTTAATAAAATTTAAATTAATTTGAATAATATGGAAAATTAACTTTAAATTAGAACCAATTCATTCAAATCTTTAATTTAATGGGAAAATATTGTTTTATTGTACTATTTTTTTTTTTGCATTAAACATATATGAATTGATTTCACACTTTATTATTTGTATATTCTAATATGATTTTTTTAAAATATAATTTATACTATTGATTTATTGGAATTTTGTTGTTTTTCAATATTAGTTTTTTTTATTCAATATAACATTTCTCAAATTGATAATATAGATTATTCTCCTGAAAAATATAAGTTATAAATTTTTTTACCGTGTATTAATCACATTAACTTATTCTTGGCGTGTACTCGTTCTATTTTATCATTAGTACATTCATAATTATATTGAAGATAAATTGTTTCACATTTAAATAATAATATTATTTTCTAGAATATATATATTTTATATAAAATTCTTAAAGTATTATAATAATCTTTGTCCAATATAAAAATGTTGAAATGCAAATAATTTAAATTCTCTAAAACAAATTATTGTGTTAATTAAAGTAACTATTATCAATATATCTTTCATAATTTAACATTCAAATTTATAATATAATTATATATTATAATTTAAATAGAGTGTGAATTCACATAAAAAAATATCATAAAGATATCGTTTGATTCATTTAGTTTTTTTTTTTTAATTTAATTTAAGATGTTCTTAATAAAACCAAATTTGTAGATTATAAGATTACTATTTCACTTTTATAATTTTTTAATTTAACCATAAACCTCTAATAATATAGAAATTAAAAATTTGTGACTCCATTCTCTTCTTCCTTGTTTTCCTTTTTCATTGTGAAATGTGAAAACATAACCATGTGGCAGAACCAGCGCAGTGCCCCACAGCCACAGCCACCTCCGATGGACAAGTGGCAGCGAGAGTGATGAATTTGAGTTTCGATGGGCTCTGCATAAGCCCCAAGCGAGATCACAAGTCCGAAAACTATGAGTACCTTCAATTGGAGTTCAATGCTCACGTGTTTGGCTCACTGGAGCAGTATTTGCCTCCTCACAAATTTGAGGTTGAGGTTCGGTACATGAGGAACATTCTGCTTCGCTATTTTACTGAGAATGACCGCATTCGGGTGGGTGTAACTGTTACCATAATAATATCAATGCCCTACATGGGTGCTCTTCCAGTTTTTTCAATCAAAATTTCATTTTGATTCTGTCCTTGATCTATAAGGTCTCGTTTGTTAGTATTGCATTGTTGGGGTCTGGCCTGCACTGATGTTTGGTATTTTTCTTTTTTTCCTATTTGGAAATTGGGAGTGTAGGAATTTGAATTCTGTCTCATTTTTCCTCTAGCTGGACTGTCAGCAGATGATTTTGACTGCTGAATGTCAATGCATGATGTGAAGATAGTGATGTCTGTTCAATTTATCGGTCTTTCATTGAAGACATGGTTCCAAATATTTTTGTTATTAGTTTTGTCTCCCTAGTTCTTAGAATAATGTCATTCTTGTTGTGCTTTTTTGTCTGTTGGAACTGGAAGTACTCTTGAAAATTTTCATCTGCTATGCATGATAAATGGCTTAACGGAAGCTTAACATTCTCTGTTATAGAACTGTGACGGATTGTTTAATTTAGTTTAGTTTTTTTTATTTTTTAAAATAATTTAGTGCCCAATCTTAAATAAATGTTTTTAAGAATAAGTTAAATAAAGACTTGTTTGATATTTCTAATTTAAAAACTAATTTAAAGAAAAGAAGATGGTAACGAAGAATCCCTGAGTTGGAGGATGACTTCAAAGCCGAACGAAGCAATGTAACAGGTGAGAAATACCATCAACAAAAATAGAAAATTGGCATGTCATCAATTTCCACTTTTAGTTTTTAAAAACTAAAACATATGAACAATATTTCAAAGTTATTTCAACAAACCAGTTTTTTAATTTTTAAAAACTAAAAAACTGAAAAGTGATTTCAGAAATATCAAACAAACAATATGGATTTCTGTCTCTAGTTGTGTTAGATGCCCTAACATGTGTTCTTTGGTCACTTACTTGTTAACCTGAAAAGATGAGCATATTTGCTGTTTTGTTGATAGCGAGTTATTCTTAGTATGGCTGTGAAGGTGTTTCTTTTGTTTTCTCTTGGTATTTTGTCTCTGGCTTGGTTTTATTGTTCATCCTTTTGAGCTTTTCTTATTTATGTTGAATTGAACAGATTCAGAAGCTGAGGGAGTACAGGCTAAAGGTCATATTGAACTATCCTGTAAGTTTTCAACAGATATGAAAATGGCAGTTTTGGTCATTTGTAAATTGAATGTTTTGATGGTTTCCTTTTATGATTCTTTCTGAAATTGTGGGAAATGATGCTGACGGAATAATTTATCAACATTAACAGGAGACATATCTTATTTGGTACTTATTTGGGAGAATTTTGAATGAGCACATGTTAGCATTAGAATTTTCTGAATTGAGAACAGTCATACAGTCTCCTTTCTATGTAGCATGATGTTCCAATGTTGCTCGATCTTACCAGTTATTAACTTTTTCTACAGCCACTGCATAGGGAGATATATACTATGGATGCTGAGAACTTTTTCACGCCATCATTTCTCAGAGCAATTAAAGAAAACACCGAAGCAAGTTTTAGAAGTATAATGGCTGAACCTCGAAAAGGAATTTATACTTTTGAAATGCTTCAACCACAATTTTGTAAAAAACTGATGTCTGAGGTATCACATTTCTTTCCTTTCCTTTTCATGCATATGTAATTTTTATCCATCTTATATTGGTGTTTTTGTGTTCTTATCAAGTTTTGATTGCTTAGGTGGATAGTTTTGAAAGATGGGTTCGTGGTACCAAACTAAGAATCATGCGACCTAATGCAATGAATAAACATGGTGTTGTTCTTGATGATTTTGGCCTGGAAATCATGCTTGACAGATTTTTGAGTGACTTCATACATCCTATGTCACGAGGTTATTTATTATTTTTCTTAATGAGAATAAATTAGAAAATTATGACTGACAGGAAGAAACTAAAATAATGACGTGGACTAACTTGTGCAATTTGATTTTTTTTTTTTTGTAGTTTTCTACCGTGAATTTGGTGGATCCTCGGTGGACTCTCACCATGGTTTTGTTGTTGAATATGGAATCAATAAAGACGTGGAACTTGGTATGTTTCTCGATCTTTGGTCACTGCTTTGTAGATGCAATCTGTAATAAAAAAATTTAAACCAAAATGGAATTTAATGTTTCAGGCACGTGTATATGGTTTTATGTTATCCTACTTGAATCATATTCTTGATGGAATATGCGTTTTTTACCTATAAATCTTACAGATTTTTATTCTTTGTAACTGTAACTAAAGGATAAGAAAATAAAAATAAAAATGCAGAAGACTTTTCAGATTGTATGAAATACTGAGATATTTTTGTTTGGTTACATTGTTAGCCACAATGCCTTATATGCTTGTTTTGTCTAATAAAATTTGTGTAGTGGGATGCCTTATCCCCTAAGGATTTTTTGGGGGTGGGGAGGGTAAAATTTTCATTACAAGTATATATTCTCAAATTTGAGAGCCTTGTAGAATGGAACAAATAATTTATCATGAAATTCTATTAGTTTTAATATTTTATAGCCCCCCTTATTCAAAAATGAAAACCTTAATCTCTGGGACATCAAATACTTTGCTGTATTTGTGTAATAGGAGTCCTTTTGTCTCTAGGCCAGCAAGTATATTACTGTATTGTGTGACTTTATTGTTCAATATTGTCTTTTATTACTTCTACTCAATCAATTTGGTCTGAGCTGCCTGATCAAAGGGAGGGAATTCTTGAGACCAGTGGAAAGAAAGATCATGACATGTGTGATATAGAGACCTTTTGAATTGAAAGATAAATTGGAAGGGCTGCAAGCCAGGGGTTCAGGCTTGAGTAGGGGTCAGTTTGGACTAGAAGTTAGCAAATTTTGAGAAATTTTGTTGGATATGAGAAAATTAATGGGCAAGCGTGAAGAAGAGAAAAAAAAGTCAGGTTATCAGGCATAAAACGGGAGAGGATCGGATTCAACCATTTTTAGACTTAGATGAACTCTGTATGGCAGTTAAGAAAGCTGAACTACTATCTTTCAGTGGAGATGAGACTAGGGATGACAAAACGGGCAGCTCGTCCCGCCTTTGGCCTGCCAAAAGCAAAGCGGGGCGGGGCAGGCTAGCCCGTTATAGTCATGACGGGCTATAGACCTTGGTCCGTCCCGTCAAGGGGCGGGTTTGTGGGTTGGCTCTGCCATAATTTAAAAAAAATAATTTATTTATTAAAATAATTTTTTTTAATAAATTTAATAATAAAATTATTATTTGTTTGTCAATAATTCAATATATATATATATATTATTTCAATTTAATAATATAAATCAATACATTATTTTAAGAAATTATAATTTAGAACAATAATAAAATTTATATAATAATAAATAATAACAAATATATATATATATATATATATATATAAATAATGTTAAAACTTATAAAATTTATATTTTTTATATTGAAAATTTCAAATACTTATATCTTTTTTATTTGATAAAACTTGGTTGAGTAATTCTTACATCTTTAATTAAGTTATAAAAATAAAAATAATCGATGCTTAGGATAAACAAGGAGAATATAAGAGAGAAAGTTGTGTTTCAGGAAGGAGAATATTTTATGTGAGAGTGAAACTTTTTAATTCTCTTTTTAAAGTTTTTAACTTTATATACTATCTTTATAATTAATTTTATTACAATAAAAAAATATTTTTGTATTAATTAGGTGGGCCGCGGGCTGGCCCGCCCCGTCCCATGGGTTGACCCGACGGGTTGGCGGGCTTGATGGGGCGGGCCAAAGCGGGCTGATGGGCTGAAAGCACCAACCCGTCCCGCCATATTATGGTAGCCCGCCGGGCCTGGCCCGTTTTGCCATCCCTAGATGAGACCCTATTGGGTGGATCACAAGGGCAACAACTTAGTTGAAGTTTAGAATATTAGCTAAGACATGAAGAGTAAATTAGCAAAGTTAAGCATGAAGGGTTCTATTATTATCCATTGGTTTAATCTATCGAGAGAAATGGAAGATGGACTTATATGGAAAAAGTTGAAGCAGCACATGCGACAATGTTTGGGGGCTTGGGGGGGTCAATATGAAATCGTTGAATTTCATAGTTCTTGAAACAGGAGAGATCGATGGAAGAGTGTATATAGAAGAAGTTGAATTTCTCTCATCACAAGTTGTTGGTAAGCTGCCTTAATTGGGATCACTCTTAGTCCACTTTATTTTCGGCCTCTTTAGAGGTTACTTTAATTCCAACCTCAAAGTTTGTGGTTAGATTTACATTAGTGATAAACCATTTAGAGAAAACCTCACCTTAGAATTTGGTTTTATAGGGTTTGTTAGGTTCAAATCCAAATTTAAGACAAGCTAATAATTTACTTGAAGAACAATATTTGGGTGTTTTTTGCATCCTGAAATTAAGGACTGGGTGTAAACTTTTTAATTGAAACAAGAATTTAAGCGGTGCAGTATGCACAAAGTATAGAGGTAAAAACAAATGTACTTGTGCCTGGAATAGGGAGTTCAAGTTGGCATGCAAAAATGGGATATTCTAGTCATCAAAGCGGTTGTATGGTCCTCAAGGTGATGCAGGATTAATTATTACTGTTACAAACGTACGGTGACTGAAGCTGGATTGGAAGCCAAAATTGGTTCAGTAATTCAAACTCAAATATCAATCAATCTGGCCTGGCCAAAACAAAGGAACTTCATCATCTGTAGCATTCTTGGGTAGAAGAACAAAGCGTGAACAACGAAATTCAGCAGAGATCAATAAGGGTGTGTGCCACTTAACATACCAATTATTGATGGAAAACAAAAACAAGGGTTTGTGCTTTAGGCATGGAGAAAAGTTTCATCCCTTAAATCAATTTGCAGAAAACAATTAAGATTGGTAATTTTGGGAGATAATAAATGAAGATGGAGAAGTAATTGCTATAGAAGTGATATAGATAATGTGGAAAAACCAGTTTCCAACTTTCAGCTTGGGAACAAGGCTGATATTTTCAGAAAGCAGTGATGACAGGAACAAATATTGAAGGACAATTATGGCAGTTATATGTAGAAAATAACTGTGGGTAGTTATGTATAAAGAGATATATCTGATAGTAGGTTGTTTAAACAGGTGTGAAGATATTTTTAGCTTATGGTCAGAGAATACTCTCTGTAACTGTCATGATACTTTGGTTAATTTTGGTTTAACTTTGGTAAATTACAACAAATCCTACTTGGTTACTTTAAAATTCTTTCATGTTGCCTCCTTTTTTATTCCATCATAAGTCATGAATGTTAGGCATTCTCTCAAGAATTCAATTCTGTGCTAGATCTTTTCCCTTCTTATATTGCTTAACTTTTTGTTGCTTACATATTTTTCTAGTATATCAGTGTATCTTGCGTGCTTTGCTTTCTTGGCTGCCTGTCCTTCTCCTTACTTTCTCCCACCAAATTAGCATTATAAAAATATTTTCTTGAAACCAAAAGAGGGTGAGCCCAGGTGTTGAGTTTAAGTTATGCCTTGGTGATCGGTTGATCAAGGGTTCAAATTTGAAAATAGTCTTTTTGCATATGCATACAATGACCCTCCCCTAAACTTTGCATATTGAGGAGTCTTCTGACACCCGAGAATTTTAGTTGAAATCTAAAGAACAATATTTTTGCAGGCTTACATGTAGATGACGCAGAAGTCTCCTTAAATGTTTGCTTGGGGAAAGAATTTTCTGGCGGAGAAGTATTCTTCCAGGGTGTTCGATGTGAAGAACATTTACTTTCAAATGCCCAACCAGGTTTATGTTCACTACCTTACTGTCATGTGAAATTATATTTATGCTGAACAATTTATATTTAGCTACATTGATCTCAAGCGCGTATATAAATTTTGTTTTAAACTTGAAAGAGAAAATAGCAATGCTCACACCAGTTGATGTTTCATACCCTTTTGGCGTTATGGATTGCTGTCCCATCACTATCTCTTGTCCCTAAAAGTTATATACTCGAATGACATCACAACAGAAACCTGTTGTAGTTGGAGAGCCCAAAACCTTATAAATCCATAAAAAACGATCTCATACTTTTAACCTGAACATTCTATTTATTTCTTAGGTGCATTAATGGAAAAATTTGTTATAAATTTTTTAGGTGTACATTTCATATCATTCATACTGAAATTCAATAGCATTACGGAAATATTATAAACATGTACATGAAGACATTTACTTTGTTAAATAAATAATTCCAACCTATCTTTGTAGGAGATCTTCAATTATTTCCATGCTCCGGGACACGTGATTCTTCATCCTGGTCGTCAACGGCATGGGGCCAGACCAACAATATCTGGGAATAGGACGAATTTAATCATATGGTGTAGAAGGTATTTGACATCACCCTTTTTTACTACAAAAGACGTTAGATTGCAAATCATAAGTATAGTTGTTGTCAATTACATTATGCATAAACATTGGTGTTGGTGTTGTTGTCACAGTACGGCTTTCAGAGAGTTGAAGAAATATCAGAGAGATTTTCCAAGCTGGTGTGGGGAATGCAAACGCAAGAAGAAGGAGCGAGCGCGTTTATCGCTGATGGTCATCCAACAGGTAACACCAATACCACCCTTTGAAAGGAACCACAAAGATTAATGCTAATGCTTTCATCTTCCATGAAACTAATTCTCTCTGGCATCACTTTTGCAGGAATTACGGAAGAGGGAGATATAATCGGCCTTGTAATGATTTTTTTTTTTACTTTCTCAGAAGATGAAAGGAACCATGCCCAGAATATTGAAATCTCATGCATTTCTAGCCCACACAATCCCAACCAATGAACAAATTTAAAATTTTATTACTTTAACAACTCAAATCTAACGTTTAAAAATGGGGACTAAATTGAACTTCATTCATGGTTTAGTAAAGGAAAAAAAAACTTATTTATTTTAAATTATTTAATAAAAGTAATGATATTTTTTATAATTTTGTTTTACTTCGGAAAAATTAAATTTCAAAACTCTATCATTATATTTTGTGAAACACTTGACGATAAAATTTCATTCACTATTAACGAAAACAATTTAAGGACGAAAACAATTTAAGGATAGGGTTACCCACATCAAAGTGTTGGTTTATTGTATAAATAAAAAACTACATTATGCATAACTTAGTATTTTTGAAAGATATTTTGTGTATAACTTAAGGAGACACCAAAATTGTAAATTAATTTATATAGACACTTCAGTATTTTATACTAATCAAATTGATTGTGATTTTAAAAAAGTTTTATTGATTTATATTTATTAATATTTGGAGCTGTGATTTTTTGTGTTATCATGAGTTGTTAATGTATTGATTTAAACCTATTACCTATTCTAATAAATTAATATAAATAAATACAAGTTAATATATATGCATATGTAATTTAATTCACTAGGATGAGTGGGTAAGAATGTGAAGATATATAGTCAAAGACTAAGTTAGTTATTGTCAGTCTTAATGTCTTAGTTCACCCCTTTATATATAGTTAGATCCTCCAATTCTCCACTGTAACGCATTTGAACTTCCTGTAACATTCCATGTCGTGTTTTTCTCTTTCTTTATCATCTCTCGTTAACTCTCACTTCTTCCCATTGAAGGTTAAAGAGAACGTTGACGTGCATATCTTTCCTCTCTTCTCACAATTCTTCCAAATAAAATGAATTTTCAAGGACCTCCCGAAATTGTAAGAAATTTATTTTCCATTTCTTTTATAAAATTTCCTATGCGATACCTACCTCAAAGCAAAAATAGAAACAGATGAAGTTCATGATATACCTTCAGTTGATTTCTTGGATATCTATCTCACAAATATACTCATCATGCTTATATCGTAAAACTACTGTGGAAAATGTTTCTGAATTTGTCATTGTTTTGTTTTTCTCTAACAATATTATTCCATCGCTCACAAGGTCCACGAATAACCCCTTGCATCATTGATCCTTCACTTGTCTTACAAAATGTCATGATAACATGTGTTATTTGCTTACTGGTTTAAAAGAATTACTTGTGAACTTAAAATGGTGATGATAAGTGAGCACGATATTTCTTGTTTTGTTGATAGCGAGTTATTCTTAGTATGACAGTGGATATGTGTAACGTTTATTTTTTATTTTTTCTTTATTTTGTCTTTGTCTGGGTTTTGTTATTTAATCTTTAAGCGCTTGTTATTCTATGTTGGATTGAACAGATCAAAACGCGGGCTCGACTCAAGGAATATATAGTGTGACATGTTGAGATAAAATTTAAAGTTGTAACTACACTTTGCCTTATACATACGTTGTATCATGCACATGCAAAAAAGTACGTAAAAAATATATATTGTTTTTCTCTCTCCAAACTTCCATCTTATTTTTTTTTTTCTGTGTGTCTTGGAGTCAATAGTGGTATCAGAACATAGGTTGAAAGGGTTGTGTGGTACGTGAGGTTGCTGCGTGTGAGTTCAAGATGACTAGAGGAATGGTGCCAGGTAACCTACCAATAAAAGAATGCGTATAGAGAGAGTAAAAGATTGGATTGCAAGACTCGGATGTTGCTACATCAGTGTGTTTCAACAACAATCTTTCAGAAAATCTCAAGAGTAGCTACTGCGAAAGAGGTATGGGATATTTTGAAAGATGCATATGGTAATTCTGGGAAGATCAAGAAGGTTAAGTTGCAATCTTTACATAGACAATATGAGCTATTGTCTATGACAGATCAAGAATCTATCTCAGTGTATTTTGGAAGGTTAAAGGTGTTGGTGAATTCAATGAGAGCATGTGATGAACCAGTGAAAGATTGCAAGGTTGTGGAGAAGATTCTTAGTACTTTAACCCCTCAGTTCAATCATATCTTGGTTGCTATTGAGGAGTCGAAGGATACTGAGAAGATGTCCTTTGAAGAGCTACAAAATTCTTTGGAGGCACATGAGCAGAGACTGATTGAGCAAAAGAATGGTGAAAAGATTAGAGATCAAGTTCTTCAAGTGAAATCTGATTTTTACCGAGGAAGAGGGCACAGAAATAAATGCGGCAGAGGAAGGGTACAAGATGGAAGAAATGGAGGCAAAGGTAGAGAATCTTCATCAGAGCATTCCTTCCAGTGAAGATTTTGGAGCATCACAAAAGGCTAGTAATAGAGGAGACAAAAATTATAGAGGAAGAGATAGAGGTATGCAATCTTTCGATAAAAGTAAGATTCAATGTTACACATGCAACAAATTTGGACATTTCTCCTATGAGTGTTGGCACAATGATTCGGTGAAGAAAGGGAAAAAAGTTAATGAAGTTCATCTTGCTCAAGACGATGATGATTTTGAATCAGATCATGTACTGTTGATGGTCACAACAAATAATGGAGTTGATGATTCTAATTGGTACTTGGATATGAGTTGTTCGAATCACATGACGGGAAAAAGGGAATGGCTTATTGACCTTGATCCCAACGTAAGAAGCAGTGTGCGTTTTGCAGATAATAGCACAATAATGGCGGAAGGTGTTGGCAAAGTGATGATCACACGAAAAGATGGTAAAACCGCATATATGAATGACGTATTGTATGTACCTACAATGAAAAACAATTTACTCAGTCTTGGACAACTACTGGAAAGAGGATACTCAATGTCGATGCAAGAAAATCATATTGAGGTGTTTGATAATAAACAACGTTTATTGATCAAAGCTCCTTTATTGAATGCCACTGCAGTTAAATGTTTGTCATCAGTAAGTATGGAGGAAGAGAGTTGGTTATGACATTATCGGTTTGGACACCTAAATTTTAAAAGCTTAGGTGAATTGAGCAGCAAAGAATTAGTAGTTGGGTTGCCAGTGATTAATATTCAAACAAAAATATGTGAAGGATGTATTGTTGGCAAGCAAACAAGGAAAGAATTCAAGAAGTCAGCACCGAAAAGAGCAAAGAAGCCACTTGATGTTGTCTATTCAGATGTGTGCGGTCCATTCGATGTTCAATCATTTGGAGGTAACAAATATTTCCTTATATTTGTAGATAAATGGACTAGGAAGATATGGCTATATTTGCTGAAAGAGAAAAAGGAAGTTCTTAAGCATTTTATTAGATTCTGCAACATGGTAGAAACAGGTATGCAGATTGGAATCTTTCGCACTGATGGAGGAGAATTTAATTCTAATGAACTAGCTGAATTTTGTGAATTGAGAGGGATCAAGCATGAGGTGATAGCTCCATATACACTCCAGCATAATGGTGTTGCCGAGAGAAGAAATAAGATGCTGCTCAACATGACCCGCGATGTATGCTGAAAGGAAAGAAATTGCCAAATGAATTCTGGGGAGAAGTTGTTTCAACAGTTACGTACATACTGAATAGATTTGTAACCAAAGGTGTAGAAGGAGCAACTCCAGAGGAAGCATGGTCAGGAGATAAGCCTTTAATGAAGCACTTCAGAATTTTCGGATCTATATGTTACATACAGACATATTCCAGCTGAAAGAAGAAAGAAGTTGGAAGATAGGAGCGAGCCTCTTATATTGGTTGGGTACCATGCAATTGGGACATATAAACTATATGACCCAAGAGAAGAAACAAATCGTTGTTAGCAGGGATATAATTGTGGATGAAACAACCACTTGGAATTAGGATAAAAATGCACCTGCATCAGAAATGAATGAGCATCCCGTGTATGTTGGAAGAAAATGATACTTCAACAAGTAATACACCAGTCATTACAACAAACACCAAAAGATCCCAAAGGCAGAGATTTCCCTCCAGCTGATTATCAGACCATGAGATTTTTGGTGACAATGAAGTAGCAGATTCAGGAGACCTTGTGCATTTAGCATTCCTAGCTGATGCAGAAGTGTTAACATGGAAGGAAGCACTGGATATTAGAGAATGGAAGGAAGCTATTATTAAAGAGCTGAAATCAATCGAGAAAACTAGAACGTGGGAATTGGTGAATTTGCCACTGCACAAACATCCTATTGATGTTAAATGGGTGTTTAAAACCAAGTATAAACCGGATGGATCAATTTCTAAGCATAAGACTAGGTTGGTTGCTAAAGGGTACTTACAGAAACCAGGAATTGACTTTGGAGATGTCTTTGCACCAGTAGCAAGACTTGAAATCGTGAGGCTGGTAGTAGCAGTTACAAGTTAGCAAAATTGGAGAATAAACCAGTTTAATGTCAAATCTACATTTTTAAATGGTCCTCTAGAGGAGGAAGTTTATGTAAGAAAGCCTCCAAAATTTGAGAAAGTAAAAATGGAGGAGAAAGTGTATAAACTCACTACAAGA
The DNA here is from genome assembly GCA_963425845.1 of Sphenostylis stenocarpa. Classification (NCBI taxonomy): domain Eukaryota; kingdom Viridiplantae; phylum Streptophyta; class Magnoliopsida; order Fabales; family Fabaceae; genus Sphenostylis; species Sphenostylis stenocarpa. Next base: position 14,238,869 of record OY731407.1, read on the forward strand.
AAATCTTATATTACCGATGGATATTTACCGACGGATATGTAGCCGTCGAAAAATAAGTGATTACCGACGAATTTAAAGTAGTTATGGAATTTGGTCTTACCAACGGATATATCCGTCGCTAAATGAACAATTAATTACCGACAGATATATCCGTTGATAAATCTATCGGTAAATGAATAATTAATTATTAACGGATATATTCGTCAGTAAATCCGTCGGTAAATAAATAAATAATTACCGACGGAAATATTCGTCGGTAAATTAATAATTTTGGTAAATAGATAATTAGATATCGACGATATATCCATCGGTAATTATTTGTTCATTTACTTGATCGGATTTAAAATATATTTTTAAAAATCAATATTAAATTAAAAAAATTAAATCTTTAAAATTATATAATAATTAATTAATTTTAAATATATTTTAATAAATACGACGCACACTTTCACCGTCGAGCACACCCTCACATCCAACATATAAATATATAACTATATAAATATATATAAATATATCAAAAAATATAAATATATTTGTATTTATATATTTTATATTTATATATTTACACAGTATATACATTTATTTGTACATAAATATAATTTATTTGTAAATTATTAATTGAAAATCTTAGTAGCTTAGTGGTTGGAGTATTAGTCTCCAACTTTAAGGTATTAGGTTCGAATTCTATCAATGAGAGAATCTTTTAATCTGATTCTAAAAAATGTAATAAATAATAAAAATATAATATAAATGGAAGAGAATAAAAATATAAATATAAATGGGAGAATCTTTTAATCTGATTCTAAAAATTGTAATAAATAATAAAAATATAATATAAATGAAAGAGAATAAAAATATAACATAAGTGGGAGAATATTTTAATCTGATTAAATGGAAGAGAATAAAAATATAATATAAATGGGAGAATCTTTTAATTTGATTCTAAAATTTGTAATAAATAATAAAAATATAATATAAATGAAAGAGAATAAAAATATAATATAAATGGAAGAATCTTTTAATCTGATTCTAAAAATTGTAATAAATAATAAAAATATAATATAAATGAAAGAGAATAAAAATATAATATAAATGGGAGAATCTTTTAATCCGATTCTAAAAATTGTAATAAATAATAAAAATATAATATAAATAGAAGAGAGACTAATAAATAATAAAAATATAATATAAATGGAAGAGAATAAAAATATAATATAAATGGGAGAATCTTTTAATCTGATTCTAAAAATTGTAATAAATAATAAAAATATAATATAAATGGAAGAGAGACCTCTATATAAATAAAGTGGGAGTTATAAATTAAATAAGTTAATAAATAATAAAAATATAATATAACCTCTAGATAAATAGAGTGGGAGTTATAAATTAAATAAGTTAATAAATAATAAAAATATAAATAAAATAAACTTACTAACAAATTTTTGTATGTCGGTAATATGTATTTACCGACAGATTTTGTCCGTCAAAAAATCCAATTTTTCTTGTTGTAACTACACAAGGCTTTATATGACCTTAGACAAGCACCACGTGCTTGGAAAAAGTACATTGATTCCTTTCTGCTGCAGACAGATTTTCTTAGTTATCGACAGATTTTGTCCGTCAAAAAATCCAATTTTTCTTGTAGTAACTACACAAGGCTCTATATGGCCTTAGACAAGCATCACGTGACTAGAAAAAGTCCATTGATTCCTTTCTGCTGCAGCTTGTGCACCGTGGAGTTTGGAGTGTACATCAAATCGTTATCTGCTAAGAAATGTATAATAATAATAGGGGTTATAAATTAAATAAGTTAATAAATAATAAAAGTATAAATAAACTTACCGATAATTTATGTCCGTCGGTAATATGTATTTATCAATAGATTTTCTTAGTTACCAACGGATTTTATCCGTCGAAAAATCCAATTTTTCTTGTAGTGATTACACAAAGCTCTATATGGCTTTAGACAAGCACCATGTGCCTGGAAAAAGTACATTGATTCCTTTCTGCTGCAGTTGTGCACCGTGGAGTTTGGAGTGTACATCAAATTGCTATCTGTTGAAAAATGTATAATAATATGCCTATATATTGACGATTTGATTGTAACGGGAAACGCACCAGCAGATATCACTACATTCAAGGAGCAAATAAACTCTAAATTTAAGATAACAGACCTGGGAGAATTAAGCTACTTCCTCGATCTTGAGTTCAATAAAATTGCAAAAAGAATTGTAATGCATAAGTTCAATATGATTAAATTTCAAAACTCTATCATCATATATTTTGTGAAACACTTGACTATAAAACTCCGTTCACTATTAACGAAAACAATTTAAGGATAGGGCTACCCTATATCATGGTGTCAAGAACCAAATGAAATTATAATTCGTCACGTTACATTCATAAATCGAATAAACAATTTACAAAATTTTAATCCATACATCAAAGTGTTGGTTTATTGTATAAATAAAAAACTACATTATGCATGACTTCATATTTTTGAAAGATATTTTATGTATAACTTAACGAGACACCAAAATTGTAAATTAATTTATATAGACACTTCAATATTTTATACTAATCAAATTGATTGCGAATTTATAAAAGTTTTATTGATTTATATTTATTAATATTTGGAGTTGTGATTTTTTTTTTGTTATCATTAATTGTTAATGTATTGATTTAAACCTACTACCAATTCCTCAATTTGATAATATGACTACATGCTAATAAATTAATATCAATAAATACAAGTTAATAATTTGATATTATGAGTATATAAATTAATATCAATAAATACAAGTTAAGATATATGCATATGTAATTTAATTCATTAGGATAAGTTGGATTTAATAAGTAATTAAGTGACTGAATAGAATAACTGATACATTATTTCTGTTAAGTTAGTTATTGTCAGTCTTAGTTTCTTCACCTTTATATACAGTTAGATCCTCCAATTCTCCACTGTAATGCACTCCAACTTCCGGTAGCATTCCATGTTGTTTCTTTCTCTTTCTTTATCATCTCTCGTTGTTAACCCTCACTTCTTCTCATTGAACGTTCAAGAGAATGTACGTTTACGTGCATACCTTCCTTCTTTTCTCACAATTCTTCCAAAGAAAATGAATTCCCAAGGACCTCCCGAAATTGTAAGAAATTTATCTTCCCTTTTTTTATAAATTTTTCAATGCGATCACTCCAAGAACCTACCTCAAAGCAAAAATAGAAACTGATACCTTCAGTTGATTTCTTGCATATCTATCTCACAAACATACTCATCATGTTTATATTTTTAAAGCTAATGTGGAAACTGTTTCTGAACATGTCATTGTTTTGTTTTTCTCCAACAATATTATTTCATTGCTCACAAGGTCCAAGAATAACCCACTTGCATAGTTGATCCTTCACTTATCTTAGGAGATGTTGAATTATGGCAATGTTCCAGGACATGCAATTATTCATTCTAGTCGGCATCGACATGCCTCTAGAAACATATTATTTTGTACATACGTATAAGTAGAATATTATTTTGTCCACATATTATTTTGTATATACGTGTCTTATACGTATATGTACAAAATAATATGTGGACAAAATAATATTCTACTTATACTTATGTATAAAATAATATATGGATAAAATAATATTCTACTTATGTACAAAATAATATGTGGACAAAATAATATTCTACTTATGTACAAAATAATATTCTACTTATACGTATGTACAAAATAATATGTAGATGTAAGTCATGCACACGTAACTATTAATTGTTCACTACCAAAACAAATCTCTCACAACAACATATAATACTTATCATAATTCATTTTCCGTGTTCCATTGGTGTAATAAATCCGAAAAAAGAACATGTGTTTGATGACATCACTTTGATCCAAAAATTTTCTATCATAATTATAACATACGAGTGAAATTAATTTCATACATGATTCACCTTTAACCCAATCACATCATTTATCTTTCATTAAGAATTACAGGGTTATTCAAATTTTAATAAGAAATTGATTGTAACTGAAAAACATAAATTAGGGTTCATGTTAATATGATAGGGAAATCCTAAATTCATAATTATGATTTATCTTAATTTGGGAAAAACATAATTTAAAAATTATCATAAGAGAAAAATCATAAAATCTAATAAGTATGGCTCGATACCATATTTATTTTAATTTGTAGTTTTTATACATTACTAATTCTATAAAACTACTTCTCTGGTTTAGATTTTTTTATTCTCACATAATAGCATACATGAATCATAATCATATAATAACATACATTAATTGATTGTCACATAATAACATACATGAATCATAATCCGAAGCCCTTCATTGACAAGACCATTACATTTTGAGGTTGAGAGTTCGCATGCCAATGTCAAGGTCACAAGCTTGCCAATGAGGGGTTAAATAGTTTATCTTATTGTTTTTGTTGTTTTGGTATGTCGTTGTTCTTTGTCATGTTTTTTTTTGTTATTTCAAATAAGATGTAAAACTTTTAGTTTTCCAAAATAAAATAAAATGAAATTTTGAGCTTTTAAATCTAAATTATTGTTTATATTTTATACATGAATATATTATATATCAAGTTTTTATCATGGGAGTAAAAATATCTATATTAATTATCCTAATATATCATAATTAATATATTTTAATAAATGAGGGACAAAACTATATAATATCCAATTTTTTTAATAGGTATTAATATGTATATATAATTTAACAATTCATATTTACTTAATTTAATTTAATCATCCTAATTCAGATTTTTTTATATATTTTTTTAAAATTGAATTCGACTCAATCTCTATTCCATGAATCTAACTCGTTGATGTGACATTTTAAAATTTATTTACACTTTTTTTCTCTCTTATATAATATATTATCTTTATTAATATCACAAAACAATCATGCTCGAGTTATAGCATTTATAAATCTGAATAAAGAATCTTCATGGGTTGATGTCACGTAGGAAAGGTCGTCCATAGAAAATGTTTTTTGTATTTTCTTTGTCTTTATTCATAAGTTATATTAATTTTATTTATGTCAAGATAAAAAAAATTAATCAATGCTGAAATAAGGATATTCATATTATAACTAAGTTGTAAAAACACATATTCATACTATTACATCATTACAATAATACCTAACACTTTTTAAAATAATATTTTTAAATAAATTAAATAAATTTTATTAATCACTCTTTAGATTTTGTTAATTTATAAATATTTAATATTTATAATACCCTTTTTTATTTTATATATTTAATATTTAAAAATAAAATAAAATTTAATTAATATACGTAAACTTATTTGAAGGTGTTAATCTTTCTTACTAAAAATCAAACTCTTCACTGTTTCAACCAAAACAATAATATTGATTTAAAAGTACTTTTATTTTAAAATAATTTTTTCTATAATTCATATCCTAGTTAAAAACAAAAAATTTAACGAGGAAGAAAGTGAGAAGGAAAATTTAAATTTTTTTAAAATTATAATTATGGGTGAAACGTTTCTCGCCTGGAATTTGAGATATTTTTGGAGAGTGATTAATATTGTAAAAGACTGGGAGTTCTCTTTTGTTTATTTATTTTCTCTTTCTCTTATTTTTTTTCTCTCGTCTCCTTTTTATTCTTTTTAATTAAAATATTATATTAAAATTTAATAAAAATATATTAAAACAAATATTTTAAAATCAACATTAAAATTAAATAAATATCAATTAATTATTTAAAATTATGACAATAAATGATTTTATATATAATTACAGTAAGTAAATAATTAATTTAAAATTATTTTCATAATAAATAATTACTCTTTTAATTAACAAATATCAAATATTTAAAATATATTTTTTACTTAATAATTTAATCCAGTTATAATTAAGTTAAATGATGATAATTAGTTAGATTAGATAATTTTACAAAATATTAATTAAAATATTACTTTAAAATAAATATTTATTTTTCTCTTAATAATAATACTTATAATATTTTAAACTTATCATATAATATTTTTTAAATATAATATATTAAATTATAGAATTTATAGGTCATTTAAATATTTTTAAAAAATAATAAAATATTCACTTTGCTAAATTTTAATTTAATATTTTTAATTAATAAAATAAGATAAAGTGAAAGAAGAGTAAAAAAAACAAATACTAATTAAAGACAGGCAAAATATACTGGAATAAATAAAAAGAGAGGAAAAAATAAATTACAAAATAAGGAAAATAATTGTATTATATAAGATGAAATTATTATCTTATTAAATTGTATTTTATATATCAATAATAAATATGTCTAATTGAATAAATAAAATTAAAAAAATATTTAAAATTGTTTAAAAATATATTATTTATAATTTTAATTAGATAATATTCATTAAATATTTAATTATAATGATAACAATACGGGCGTCATGAAAGTGTGAGAATATTAGACATTTTAATTTATCGAATGACTTCCAATTTGTAAGAACTCACCCACGTAATTAAGATAGTCTTTTAATATATTTTTTAATTGAAAGAATTTTTATTTATTTATTATTTATTATATAATTTTTTTAATAATAATAACATATCGCATTAATATTATGTCTAAAAAAATATCTACTTTTAATTTTGTCATTATATATATAAAATAATTATAGTTAAGAAAAAAATTATTTATCGTATTGTAATTAAATAATTAAAATAAATTATTTAATTGTTAAAAAATAAATAACAAGTATCAGATTTTTTTTATGATAAATTAATGTTTGTGATGACAAATTGATAATCCAAAATAACATATGAAATTGTAATTGCAATTATTGAATAAAATAAAGATAAAAGAAAAAATATGAATTTAAAAGTGAAAAATTAAATAAATATTTTAATATAATTTTAAAGAAAAAACATAGAAATGTAAAAAAAATATAAAACTTCTTTTAAACTTTCATGTTTATATGTTACTTCAATCTTTTTTCTTTTAGTTATGTTTTTAATTATTTTTTCTTTAGAAATAAATTAAAAATTATAATTTCAAGAACTGTGTATAATTTTTAGCAAACTATTTTTATATAAATTAAATAATTATATATATATATATATATATATATATATATATATATATATATATATATTAAGTGACGAGGAACAAATTCTTTGAAATATATTGATATTTATCTTTCCCAAATAATGGGGTTAGCAATGTAATTATCAATATGTCTTCTCTGAAAACATTTAAATTTTATATTAATAAAAAACGTTTAACTCGGATTATTTTGTAGCGTATGAAAAAAGTCAATTACTAGTCAAATTAAATAACTAGGGATATAGGAATATTTTTATTTGATAAATAATACAGTATTTTTTTATAGTAAAAAATACTTCATAATTAGTTTGATGATGAAAATCACAAAAATCACCAAACACAAACTTTTGATAATTATGACAACTAAATTATTGTGATTAGAAGGCAAAACTCTATGTCACACTCTTTACTCTAACAACTTTTAAACATATATGAAATTACTATATAAGTTTAATATTTAATAAAAATACTAAAGATGATTGAAAACTTTATATATATATATATATATATATATATATATATATATATAAATTTTTCATCTCAATATTTTTTTAATTTAATAATTATAACAATTTATCTTCATTATTAAATTATAAAATAATAAATTTTGAAATGATGTATAACTTCTTTTATATAAATAATTATTTATTTTAAACATTAAAAAAGATATTTGTCATTCATTCTATAAAAAATTCTATTGATATATATATATATAATATTTAATCTTCGTTTTAATTAATTTATTTTTTAAAATAATAATTAATCTCAAAAAATATAAATACGTCCACATCACATATCACTCGCATCATAAACATCAAATATGGACACGCGTCACGAGCATGATTGGAGAAGGTGCCACCCTTTGGCTATAAAATGGCCCAAACCCCTTCACGTTCTTTACAATTTAATTTCAAACAAATTAGTTCATTTTATTTGCACAGTTTCCTACCTCTTCCTTTAAAGTTCGTCCATTTTATTGTATTTTTTTTGTGTGTGAATCATCCCTTTATATTTTTCTTCTTTATTTGTTGTGTGAATTATTCTTTGTATTTTTCTTTTTCATTCGTTATGTGAATTATCCTTTTTCTCTACAAGTTTATCTATTAATTATCCCTTTGTATTTTTCTTATTCAATCTGTGAATTATCCTTTTTTTTTCATGATTTTTATCTATTTTAGATAGGATTTGACTAATTTCATCTTTCTTAAATTCATTTTCATAATTATATAATTTTTCTTTTATCGTAGATTAGGTCTAATCCTAGTTTTATACTTAAATTTTTTTTATCCGATCAATGGTCTAATTACAATTTTATATTTAAAATTTTTTAGATAGATATGCTTTTTTTTTACGTGTAGTTTTTTTTTAAGAAATCGTTCAGATTCCCTAACCCAGCTTGAGTATTTTTTCGTGAAATTCTTAAAATTTGATTTTTGATATTTACTTCATTTAATAGTAAATTATTTAGTTATATCATTATTTATTATTCGATCTGATTGTGTTTCTTAACTTTTAGATGCGAGATCTTCACCCTTCTTGGAAAAGCCATCACTCTCGGAGTTAAGAGCTCCGATACCATTTACAACGTTAAGACCAACCTCGAGGAAAGGAAAGAATTCTTTCATACCAGTAACATCTCATTTTCGCTGATAAACAGCTCGAGGACGGGCGAACACTCGCCAACTACAACATCCATAAGGAATCAACCCTTCACCTCGTCTTCTGTCTCCGTGGTGGTATGTAGATCTTTGTGTAAGACCATTACCATTGAGGTTGAGAGTTCAGATACTATTGTCAAGGTCCAAGAACCAGGTCAAGGAGGTCTTATCAGTAATTTTTTTCAAGACCAAGAACCAAGTCAAGAAGGTCTTATCAGTAATTTTTTTCAAGACCAAGAACCAGGTCAAGGAGGTATTATCAGTAATTTTTTTCAAGACCAAGAACCAGGTCAAGGAGGTCCTATCAGTAATTTTTTTCAAGACCAAGAACCAGGTCAAGGAGGTCCTATCAGTAATTTTTTTCAAGACCAAGAACCAGGTCAAGGAGGTCCTATCAGTAATTTTTTTCAAGGCCAAGAACCAGGTCAAGGAAGTTCTATCAGTAATTTTTTTCAAGGCCAAGAACCAAGTCAAGGAGGTCTTATCAGTAATTTTTTTCAAGGCCGTCTTATCAGTCATTTTTTTCAAGGCCAAGAACCAAGTCAAGGAGGTCCTATCAGTAATTTTAAGAACCAAGTCAAGAAGGTCCTATCAGTAATTTTAAGAACCAGGTCAAGGAGGTCCTATCAGTAATTTTAAGAACCAAGTCAAGGAGGTCCTATCATTAATTTTAAGAACCAGGTCAAGGAGGTCCTATCATCAGTAATTTTTTTGAAGACCAAGAACCAAGTCAAGGAGGTCCTATCAGTAATTTTTTTCAAGACCAAGAACCAGATCAAGGAGGTCCTATCAGTCATTTTTGTCAAGGTTAAGAATCAAGTCAAGGAAGTCTCATCAGTCATTTTTTTTTCAAGGCCAATATCTTATAAGTAATTTTTTTTCCTATTTTACTGAACTTTTTTGTTGTTTTTACTAGTTTTGTCAATGTCAAGACTAAGAAATAAATCGGAGAGGTCTTATCAGTAATTTGTTGTTCTCCCTTTTTTTTCTATTTTGCTGAGCTTTTTTGTTCTTTTTGTTAATCATCTATACGTCATTTTTTAGAATAATCTAATTTCTTTTGTTTTGTCTAAATGTTGATTACAGAAATAATGTTCCCGTCCCGTTACTTTCATATATTTCTTATGTTTTCCAATTTTTTTTTCTTTCATTGCTGAAATTTCTTTTTGTTGGGTTATTGGGCTCCCTTCCTATGTGGAGAATAGGCCCAAATAGTGTGGTCCATTATGTCTCATTTGGGTAAAATGAGATGGGTCAGATTAGTAGAGGACAAGAGAGTCATTTGAAAAAAGACAAAAAGTCTAGTGAGAGAAAAAGAAAGAGAGAAAGTCATCTCCGCATAACCCTAAATCTGCACTGGTGTTTTCGTCGCTGTGAAGTCGTTCACCGTTGGATCGAGCTGATTTTTGGATAGTAGGTTCCAGACATATGGTTCTTCATTCTGACCGTTCGGATCGTCAATCGAAGGTCTAGATTGGGAGAAATTGGTCCCGCACCAGCAGCCCTGTTTTGGAGATTTTTCATCTTCTTTGTTTCTCTTTTGTAAGCATTTGTGCTTAGTTAATTCTGCTTATTGAAAATACCTTTTGGTATTATTATTGGAGACTCTTGTGTACCCCATTATTGATCATAGTGGATTTTTCTTTGGTGCGGACGACTCGTGGTTTTTACCCTTGCATTGAGGGGTTTTCCACGTTAAAATTGTTGGTGTCTCTTTGTGCTTTGGATTCTATTTGTTTGGTGCTCCTCGCTGATTCTCGCAAGAAGGGGATTGAATTTCCGCTGCATTATTACTCTTTGTCAAGTTGTTATATTTGTTTTTTGGCCTTTTTTTTATACCATCGAGTGGCATCGAGCCAGGTTAAGGGACTCGTTTAATTTGCGTGAATGATGGAGGCACATACAAAATTGATTCAGTTGAATGGAGAAAATTATCACTTATGGAAAGGCAAGATGAAGGATTTGTTATTTGTGAAAAATTTGCATCTTCCTGTTTTTGCTTCCAATAAGCCGAGAATCCAAGTCGGATGAAGAATGGGATTTTGAACATCAACGGGTATGTGGATTTATCGAGCGGTTTGTTGATGATAATGTTTATAATTTTGTTGCTAATGAGACACATGCGAGAAGCCTATGGGATAAGCTTGAGTCCTTGTATGCTTCTAAGTCGGGGACTAATAAATTGTACTTGCTTGAAAAATTTTGTGGAGTTGAAGTACAAGGAAGGAACTCATGTTTCAAATCACTTGAGTGAATTTCAAGGACGCTATGATCAATTAGGCTGGAGTGGGTATAAAATTTGATGATGATCTATTGGGCTTATTCCTATTAAACTCTTTACCGGATTCGTGGGAGACATTTCGGGTTTCCATGATAAGTGCTACCCCTAATGGTGATATTTCTTTGCAAATGGCAAAGAGTGGTGCTCTTAATGAGGAGATGAGAAGGAAGACACGAGGTACTTCATCTCATTCGGAAGTGCTTATTACGAGAGAATAGGGGAGAAACCAAAAGAAAGAACAAAACAGTGGTAGAGATAAAAGCGGGAGCAAGTCCAAGTCTCGGTACAAGAATGTGGAGTGTCACTATTGTCACAAAACAGGACATATAAAGAAAAGCTGTTTTTGTGGAAGAAAGAGAGCAAAGACAAAAAGGGTAAGCAAAGAGAAAAAGATAATGATGATGGTGATCGTGTTACTACTACTACATGTGGTGACCTTGTTTGTCTTCGTGATTATGACACTATTAGTCTTGTATCGATGAGAGCATGTGGATAATTGATAGTGGTGCTACATTGCATGTTACATCCAGGAAGGAGTTCTTCACATCTTATACACCTGGTGATTTTGGAGTATTGAAGATGGGTAATGATGGGGTGTCTAAAGTTGTTGGTGTTGGTGATGTTCACTTGCAAACCAACATGGGGATGCGATTGTTGCTTAGAGGAGTTAAACATGCTCCGGATGTTCGCTTTAACTTGATCTCCGTGCGGGTACTTGATGATGGTGGATATTATAACCATTTTGGTTCGGAAAGTGGAAGCTCACCAAAGGTAACTTGATTGTGGCTAAAGGGGAGAAAAACTCTAAGCTTTCTTGGACAAAAGCTTTGGTTGCTAAAGATAGTGTGAATTCGTGTATATGGAGTCATCTTTGTGGCACGAAGGCTTGGGCACATCGGTGAAAAGGGGCTTAACTGCTTATTTAAAAAGGATGTTCTCTCAAGATTGAAGAATGTAGATTTGGAGAAATGTTCTCATTGCATGGCTGGTAAACAAACCAGAGTATCCTTCAAGAAGCATCCTCCCTCCAGGAAGTCGAGTTGCTTGAATTGGTGCATTCGATGTTTGTGGCCCATTGAAGGTAAAGTCTTTTAGTGGTGCACTTTACTTTGTTACCTTTATTGATGATTGTTCCGGGAAGCTTTGGGTTTATGTACTACGGAGAAAGGACCAAGTGTTGGACAAGTTTAAAGAATTCCATGTTTTGGTTGAGAGGCGATCAGGCAAGAAGCTGAAACGCATTCGTATCGACAATGGTGGTGAGTATTGTGGACCATTTGATGCTTATTGTAGACAATATGGTATTGCACATGAGAAGACTCCTCCTAAAACTCCTCAGCTGAATGGTTTAGCGGAGAGGATGAACGGGACATTGATTGAAAGAGTTAGGTGTATGCTTTACGAAGCAAAATTGCCTAAGCATTTACGGGGTGAGGCATTGTTTACGGCGAGTGCATGTTATTAATCTAAGTCCTGCGAGTTGCTTTGAACTCGAGGTGCCGAGACAAGATTTGGTTTGGCAAGAATGTTACTTATGATCATTTACGTGTCTTCGGTTGTAAAGCATTTGTTCATGTTCGAAGGATGAAAGATCCAAGTTGGATATGAAGACAAGGCAATGCATCTTTATTGGTTTTGGTCGGGATGAATTTGGCTACAAGTTGTATGACCCAGTTGAAAAGAAAGTTGTTAGAAGTCGTGATGTGCAATTCATGGAAGATCAAACCATTGAAGATATTGATAAGGAGAAGAAGTCTACACCTAAAGGAAATGGTAATGTGGATGATGTTGATCCAATTCGGTTGTCTATTAATGATTTGGATATTGATGCTCATGATGATGAACAACATGGTGATACTCGATAATCAACGAGGTTGAAGATAGCTTGGATGTTCCTATTGATAATGTTGATGAAGAGGAACATGATGTATCACATGATGAGAGTCTTGGTGATATACCCGAGCTACACGAAACTCAACCTAGAAGATCCGACGAGGCCAAGACAACCTTCTAAGAAGTACTCTACCAATGAGTATGTGATGTTGATCGATGAAGGAGAACCTCGAATGTTATGAGGAGGCCGTTGAAAGTGAAGAAAAGCAAAAGTGGTTGGATGCAATGCAGGATGAGATGAAATCGCTGCATGATAATCACACTTATGACTTGGTGAAGTTGCCTAAGGGTAAGAGAGCCTTAGAGAACAGGTGGATCTTCGGGGTGAAGCAAGAGAGCAATTCTACATCTACCGGATATAAAGCCAGATTAGTGGTGAAAGGCTTTAGACAAAGAAAGGGTGTTGACTTCAATGAGATTTTCTCACCTGTGGTGAGGATGACATCTATCCGAACTGTGTTAAGTTTAATCTGCTACTCTTGATTTGGAAGTTGAGCGAGATGGATGTGAAGACAGACCTTCCTTCATGGTGATTTGGAGGAAGAGATTTACATGAAGCAACCGGATGGTTTTCTTGTTGAAGGCAAGGAAGACTATGTGTGTAGGCTACGAAAAAGCCTATATGGTTTGAAGCAAGCTCCAAGGCGAGTGGTATAAGAAGTTTGAGTCCGTTATGTGTGAGCAAGGCTACAAGAAGACTACTTCGACCATTGTGTTTTTGTCGGAAATTTTCTGAGAATGATTTCATTATCCTGTTGTTATATGTTGATGACATGCTTATTGTTGGAAAAGATGTTTCCAAAATTGACGAGTTGAAGAAGCAATCTGGGCAAGTCATTTGCCATGAAAGACATGGGAGCTGCTAAGAAGATTCTTGGTATAAGTATCACTCGTGATAGAAAAGAGAAGAAACTTTGGCTATCACAGGAGCACTACATTCAGAAGGTGTTGCAAAGATTCCAAATGGAGAATGCTAAGGTTGTAAGTACTCCTCTTGCTACTCATTTTAAGTTGAGTGTTAAACAAAGTCCTTCAAATGAAGTTGAGAAGATAGCTATGAGAAAAGTTCCTTATGCTTCTGCGGTGGGTAGTTTGATGTATGCAATGGTATGTACAAGGCCTGATATTGCACACGTTGTTGGTACAGGTTAGCGATTTCGTCAAATCCAGGTAGAGAGCATTGGAATGCTTTGTGAAATGGATTTTGAGGTATCTTCGTGGTACTAGAGGTTTGAGACTTTGTTTTGGAGGTGATAAGCCTACTTTGGTGGGTTACTCAGATTCGAGATATGGCTGGAGACATTGATTCCGGAAAGTCCACTTCAGGCTATTTGATTCGGTTTGCGGGGGAGCTTTGGCTTGGCAATCAAAGTTGCAAAAGTGTGTGGCGTTGTCTACTATCGAGGCAGAATTCATTGCACTTACTCGAAGCATGCAAAGAGTTGTTATGGGTGAAGAAATTCTTGCAGGAGCTTGGTTTTGTGCAAGATAAATACTTGTTGTATTGTGACGAGTCAAAGTACTATTCATCTTGGTAAGAATCCAACTTTTCATTCTAAATCCAAACATATTGATGTGAGGTATCATTGGATACGTGATGTTTTGGATGCTAAGTTGGTGGAACTAGCTAAAGTTCATACAGATGATAATGGTGCTGATATGATGACCAAGGCATTGCCAAGAGGAAAGTTTGAAGTTTGTTGTGAGATCGCCGGTTTGGCGGATATCTCCACATAGTCGTGAGGGGAGATTTGTTGGGTTATTGGGCTCCCTTCCTATGTGGAGAATAGGCCCAAATAGTGTGGTCCATTATGTCTCATTTGGGTAAAATGAGATGGGTCAGATTAGTAGAGGACAAGAGAGTCATTTGAAAAAAGACAAAAAGTCTAGTGAGAGAAAAAGAAAGAGAGAAAGTCATCTCCGCATAACCCTAAATCTGCACTGGTGTTTTCGTCGCTGTGAAGTCGTTCACCGTTGGATCGAGCTGATTTTTGGATAGTAGGTTCCAGACATATGGTTCTTCATTCTGACCGTTCGGATCGTCAATCGAAGGTCTAGATTGGGAGAAATTGGTCCCGCACCAGCAGCCCTGTTTTGGAGATTTTTCATCTTCTTTGTTTCTCTTTTGTAAGCATTTGTGCTTAGTTAATTCTCGCTTATTGAAAATACCTTTTGGTATTATTATTGGAGACTCTTGTGTACCCCATTATTGATCATAGTGGATTTTTCTTTGGTGCTGGACGACTCGTGGTTTTTACCCTTGCATTGAGGGGTTTTCCACGTTAAAATTGTTGGTGTCTCTTTGTGCTTTGGATTCTATTTGTTTGGTCGCTCCTCGCCGATTCTCGCAAGAAGGGGATTGAATTTCCACTGCATTATTACTCTTTGTCAAGTTGTTATATTTGTTTTTTGGCCTTTTTTTTATACCATCACTTTTTTCTATTGTACATTAATGCTAAAACAAATATTCTTAAAGATAAGGAGAAGATATTTTAAATAAGAAGAAATTTTGAATTTTTAAATCTAAATTGTAAAAATACCTATATTAATTTTCCTAAGGAGTATATCATAATTAATATATTTTAATAAATCAGTTACAAAACTAAGTAATATCGAATTGAATATGGATAATTTAAGAATTCATATCTACCTAAATTAATTCAATCATCCCGATTCATTTTCTTTTTGATATTTTTAAAATTGAATTCGACTGAATCTTTATTGAATGAATCTAACTTGTTGAGCTGACATTTTAAGATTTATTTACACTTTTTTTTCTCTCTTATATAATATATTATCTTTATTAAAATCACAAAACAATCACACACGAGTTATAACATTTATAAATCTGAATAGAAAATTTTTATGATTTGATGTCACATAGAAAAAGATAGTCAATAGAAAATGTTATTTACATTTTCTTTGTTTTTATTGATAAGTTATATTAATTTTATTTATCTTAAGATAAAAAGAAAACTAACCAATACCGGAAGAAGATGATATTCATATTATAATGTTGTAAAAACACATACTCATATTAGTGATTTTTTTTAATTAGTTTTTGTCGTTTAAGTTTTTTATCTTAACTTTTTAAAATAATATTAAAAAAATTAAATGAATTTTATTAATCACTTCTCAGATTTTGTTGATTTATATAATTTTAACATTTATAACAGCCTTTTTATTTTATATATTTAATATTTAAAAATAAAATAAAATTTAATTAATATACGTAAACATATTTGAAGGTATTAATCTCTCTTACTTCATTTATAAATTTCAAATTAAAGTTATCAAGTCAACAAAAATCAAACTCTTCCCTATTTCAACCAAAATAATAACATTTTTAAACCAAAGTTAGGTAGTTCAAGAGTACTTTCATTTTAAAATAATTTTTTCTATAATTCATATACCAAAACATATATTTTGTATTAAAATTCATGAAATAAAACTTAATTTCATTAAAACCAATAATTAACATTCTAGTTAAAAACAAAAAAGTTTAGGCAGGGAGAAGGTGAGAGGGGAAATTTAAATTTTATTAAAATTATAATTATGAGTGAAACGTTTCTGGAGTGAAATTTGAGGTATTTTTGGAGAGTGATTAATATTATGAAAGACTGTCAGTCCTCTCTTGTTGTGCCGCACGCGACCAGAAACTTCCAAACCCTCTGTTCCAATTTCATCCATTGGACAATGTCTTTCATCCAGAAACTCCTGATCCTCACGGTGGTCGTCTCCTCAGCGACGGCCTCCGACGACGAAAGAGTGAAACTATTCTTCTTTTGTGGTAAGGGATTAAGTTGACGAAGGAGGAGGTGTGCTGTTCTCCCATTAAGACAAAGGAAAAAGTCTTGAGGAAATTATTTATGGGTACGACGAAGGAGAAATGTTGGGAGGGAATAATTGATAATTTGTAGGATTTATATTTTTTTATTGTATGTTATCGTGAGTACCAAATAATAAAGATGATTGTTTAATTAGCATTTAATGGAGACATTTTCATTTATTTAACAATTTGAGGGTTCGATCTTATTTGAACAATTTAATTCAATAAAAGAAAAATACTCGTTTCAAAGAAATGAATATAGATTTAAACTTACGACTTCTTTAAAACTAATGGTTATGAGAATTTTTTCATTTTATTATAACAAGACTTAACCTGTATTCATTTTATTAAAAATAGAAATATATTCACATATCATTCTAGATGATTAAATAAATTGAAATAAATGTTTAAAAACATTAATTTTTTAAAAATGATAAAATATTTTATATAATCAAATAGTTTAAGATAATTTTTATTAAATAAATATAATGATTATATATATATATATTTGAAATACTAGATAAAAAAATCCTTACTAAAGTCCAAATATGTATATAAAAAACCCTTACCATGTTAGGAATGATATACATATTTATAGAAATTTGTGGTATATATTGTGACATGTATATAAAAAATCAACAGAAATAACTATTGTCAGTAGAATTAAAAAGTGCTTCTTAAGATTTCACGTTTTTTTTTAACATATTTCTTATTTCTTTTAAGAAAGATAGATGATTCGTTTGATAACAAGAAATTAACTCTATTATCATTAATAATTATTTTTTTAAAATCATTATAATTGATTCTAATATGATGTTAAAAATTATTATTAAATATTTAATTTAATTTTACAAAAGATTGTATTCAATGTATAGCATAATGATATAAATATCTACTCAACCTACTGTTTCTCAACTCAATATGAAATATTATTAATTGGCGTAAAGTAACTTTTTCTGCTTTAAAATTTTTGATTTGATCGAAAATAATATTTAAATCAAAATGCATGTAGATTTTTGGTTGTTATACTTGTCACATTAAATTTTTGTTTGTGATACTTACCACATTGTAATAACTATGTAGAGATTTTTATATATATCGTAAAGATGTTTAATTAATATTAATATATATATATATATATATATATATTCAAAATTATTATTTTTCATCATAAAGATTTTTAATCTACAAAAATAAAAAATATTTTTTTTAAATTATTATAATATCATAAAATTATCAAAAGTTATAATTTTTTGTTGTTGGATAAATTTTTTTATGTATTATAAAAAACATTACTTTAAATTATTATATTAAAAAAATCTTAAGCATTTATTTTTTGAGTTCATAATTTTTTTATTATATATATATTTATATTTTTTAATATTAATAAATATATAACTATTTTATTATTTTTTTATACTATTAAAATTTAAATATGAATTAAAATATCACATTTAATAAAAAAAATATAAATAAAAAATATACAATATCTCCTCATAAATATTAGATATAATATGAAATATTTAAATATGATTAAAAGTAATTTTTTAATTTTAACTAAATCATATATTCTTCAAGTTTTCTTTTACTACATTTTGTATTTTTAAACGTTTGATTTTTATTGTTTTTATGAAAATATTTTATATTTTAGGTCAACGAAGATAAACTCATCCTATTAACCACTGATATTGTATGTAATTTAAGATGAAATATTTAATTTAAAATAAAAAATATATTTGAGGATCAAAAAAATAAAAATAAAAGTTGATAAAATTTAGGAATAATACAGTTTTCCTTTTATAAAATCAACTAATTAATTCAATAAAATTAAGAAAATTGATTAACTTATTCATGATATTAAATTTTTATATACATACTCTCAGTCGAATACAAGATTTAGAATAATTTTCAAGAAAATTGAATTAAAAAGAATGAATATTAACCAATTTAATTTTATAATAAAATTATTTTAATTTGGTCGATTAAAACTTTATGTATTTTGGATTGGATTAATCTTTTCGGCTCAAACCCAATCATATATTTTTAATATAATAACAATTATATTTTTTTAAAATATATTCATTTCTTTTAACAAATTGATATTTATCTTTTTATAATATTTAAAAGTAACATGTTTATTAAAAATTTATATATAAAATAATAAAAGTTTAAAATTATTTTTTTAAAACGTTTAATATTTCATAAATAATTACTATTATATATTAACAATATTTTAGAAAATATTGTCACTCAATTATAATTTGTCATACAAAATATAAAAAATATAAATTTTTAGAAAAAATTATATAGATAGCGTAGCCTAATTATTGCCTATATATATATATATGGTATAACATGCATGGAATAAAATGATTTTGTGGAAAAAAAAAATAGAAAAGCAAAAAAAAGTATTAAAAAATAGGACATTGTGAGCAACGAAAAAATGGAGTGGACCATACACAAAATCTATTGTCTGCAAGGAAGAGGGAAAATGTTTAAATTGAAGGTATTGGAAATCAGCTTTGAAATTCGAGCTTTGAAAATTTAATTGAAGCAAACCGCGCCGCCGCCGCAAGCCTTCACTCTGGATGGATGACATCCCAAAAATCCTAGCAGTCCAAATAGATCTGCGCCTTCACCCTTGTCACTGTGCCTCCACCCTTGCCTCAGACCACAGCAAGTCCACCCTAGGCTTTGCGGTCTCGTTCTCCTCAAATTGCTACCTTGTGCCGTTCTCACCTGTCACCGTCTCAATCACAAATTTGTGCGGTTTCCTTTTCTTTTATTAGGATTAGGGTAAAATTAAAAGGAAGGGATGAGTTTGCCCTTAATGCTTTGTTTGGTTGGAGATATTTGAGAGAGTGAAAATGGAAATATGAAAAATAAAATAAATAAATAAATGATAAATTTTCAAATAGTAAAAGAATTGGTTGGAGTGATATGAGAGAGTGAAAATGGGAATGTGGAAAATAAAATAAATAAAAAAATGATAAATTTTCAAATAGTGAAAGTATGAAAGAATTTCTTTATTGAACTTAATATTTTCTCACTTTTATTTTATTAAACTAGACAACCTAAAAAATAAATTATAAATAGTAATGAATCTCAATTTTTTATTATTATTATTATTATTGATTTATCCAAATTTTAAATAAAAATAATCCTATATATATTAATGATTTAAATTAATATATATATTGACAATTAAATTTAATTATTATTTTCTTTTTTGAATATTATTAAACATGTAATATTATCATGTAATATTATCGTTAGTAATAAGAAAATATTTTATAAAAATTTAACCACATACATCTAATTTGATTTTATAAAATTATAATAATCATTTCAAATACACTTTGACTTGATTATAATAAAATATTTTAAAAAATATATACATTTTAAATCTAAATATAAATTACAAAATATAATAATTTAAATATTTAAATTAATTTGGATGTGCTTTTGATTTAATTTACTTATATTATAAAGATGATAATAATTTTATATGTATTTTTAATTTTATTATTATATAATTATTCAATTTTAAAATAATTTTATATTTAGTAACACAAATAGATAAATTGCAATAAATTATTTATAAATATTGTCAAGCTAAAAATATATAATATTTTGTTTTTAATAAGAACATCTAATCGATATATAAGTTTGAGAGATAAAATATATAATTTTAAAATATTTTTTGTATAATTAGAACGGTACTTTTTTCTTTTTAAAGATTTTTTTGATATTTTTCTTTAAATATTAGTGATGACTCCATTATTTTTTTTTATTTAGAAATATAATTTTATTGTATAGTTGCAATTTTGATTACGATAATATAATTCATTTTTTCTAGAGACTCAAATCTAATTTTTATTTTTTCTCTAATTCCATAATTATATAATGATGCATGAATGATTTTAATAAATTTATAAAAATATATTTATATTTACGATTATATTTTTTATCTCTGCATACTTAAAAAAAAATCTTGTAGTCTTTTTTATTATATATATATATATATATATATATATATATATATATATATATATATATATATATATATTCTTATTCATGTTTGAGTTCATATATAAAAATTACTAAGAATAAGTGGAGTTATATCCGTTAACACAGGATTAAAGAATGATTAAGGTAAGTGATCTTATTTGCAAGTAATCATTTATTGGATTAAGTTTAGTCTTAAAAAATGATTAAAGTTAACTAATAATAATATTATTTATTGTTAACAAATTTATAATAAAAAACTAATAATAAAAACAGATGAAACGTATCTAATTGCAGTATAATTTATAAATATATGGAAAACAACGTCTCTTATGGTTAAAAACAAGATTATAAAAATGTAATAAAAGCGGTGAAAAAACTCGTTAGTTCAATTATGAATTTAGAAGAAACATTTTTTACAAATTGATAAAAAAAATTTATTTACTTTTCTAGTTCTATTTTTCATCCTAAATTCCTCGTCTCTTCGAAACACTTTGTTATCGTCTCTATTCATGTTCTCCTTAGCGGAACACTGAGGTAAAATATCCATTTAATAACATTTGTTATTATTATCTAGATAAAATTATCATTCACTTTTTTTTATAAGCAAATAAAATCAATTAAGTTGAGTATAAGGAGTACTCAGAACCCAAAAACAGAATACAATATAAAGTAGAGAAACATCATTAAAAAAATACGAAATACATAAGAAACACATTAAACAAAACAAATCCAAGAATTATTATGTCAGTCTACAAAGCTAAAAGATATTCACATCCCAGCCGAAGAGATTCATTTCTAAGAACGCAGACGAATAGAGTCAAGCAATTCCAACTGATCCACAATGCCTTGATTAAATACCACACAGTTCCGGTACAACCAAATGGACCAGATGACCGCAACCCAAAATAATAACAAAGTACTGCTGAGATCACTTATTACTCCTCCCTTGGTCACACCAAACAAGAAAAATAGACACCAAAGAATAAGGCATAACAAAATTAACACCAAGTTAGCAAAAAAATCCATCCACGTACTATATGCCACCAGACAAAAAACAAAAAAATGCACCGAATCTTTTACAAATAAACCGCACATAAGACACAGCAGAATCCAACTGCACACACGCCCCTGTAGAAGCAACCTGCAGGGAACATAATTAAAGAAAAGCTACCAAGAAAACACCAAACATTTGATTGATACTTTATCTTTCCAAAGTCTGCACAATACCTCGTGAAGAGTAACATCAAGAGATGAAATATTAACCAGAAGAGTAAACAACCAACAATAATCATACTGGACGCAACACAAATCCATCAAAAATTTCCATCAAATTCGCTACCAATGGCAACTCAAATAAAAAGGGGAGACGACGCCAAGGAATGCCCCAAACCTAATTATCTCTAGACCAATGATCATTTTGTGCTACAACCGAAGAGAGATCGAAAGTAAATGAATATAATCTGGGAAAAACCTCCTTTAGTCTAAAGCCACCTAGCCACCTATCCTCCCAAAATCTCGTTGAAGTATTATCTCCTACAGCCCGTAATATATTATTATCAATCCATTAAATAAACACAAGATCCCGTCATTAACTAGAAGCATGTCGATTTGTCAAACATATTCAACAACGACAGAATCATGTCATAGTATGCCTGAAGAACCTGAGTCAAAAGAGTCTCATATATGATAAACAACGCCAAATCCATTTGCCAAAGTAAATTATCATTCACTTTTATATTGAATAATGAGAAAAAATACAAAATATCATTCTATTTTTTTTAATATAAACTAATTAAAATCATAGAAAAACATAAATTAAGTGTTCTTGCTTGCTCTGTGTTGCCTGTCACTGTTTACTTCTCTCTCAACAATTTGCTTTATATGTTTTTGATGAAATCTAAACTGCAAATATTGTTCAGGCTTCCATGTGGACGATTCAGAAGTTTCCTTAAATATTTGCTTGGGAGGAGAATTTTCTGGCGGAGAACTGTTCTTCCGGGGTGTTCGATGTGATGAACATGAAAATTCAGATATCTAACCAGGGGTATGCTTACTATCTTACTCATAGGATAATTATATTTAAGCCGAATAATTTATATTTAATTACATTGATCTCCAGCATATATCTGAATTCTGTTTTAAACTTTAAAGAGGTATACCTGCCAGTTGATTATGGAGGAAGCATATAGAATTGACTAACAATTTCAGTGATGATATAAATATATTGTTTTATTTGAATACAATAAATTTAAAACAAAAGCAATTTGATTTTATTAATTTTCATTAGTATTGAATAATTTTTTACTTTTAAATTTGTTATTATTCTCACTTATTTATTTATGTTGAGACTACTAAATTTTGCTAATATTGTTTTTATTTAGTTATAGTCATTGTTGAATCATATATTCTAATATGAATTGATTTATTGAATTGATTTCATTAAACATATATGAATTGATTTCACACTTTATTATTTGTATATTCTAATATGATTTAATCTTTTTAAAATATAATTTATACTATTGATTCATTGGAATTTTGTTGTTTTTCAATATTAGTTTTTTTATTCAATATAACATTTCTCAAATTGATAATATAGATTATTCTCCTTAAAAATATAAGATATTAATTTTTTTACTTTATATTAATCACATTAACTTATACTTGGCGTGTACTCGTTTCACATCTAAATAATAATATTTTTTCTAATATATATATATATATATATATATATATATATATATAATTTTTTATATATAAAATTCTTAAAGTATTATAGTAATCTTTGTCCAATATAAAAAATGTTGAAATGCAAATAATTTTAATTCTCTAAAACAAATTATTGTGTTAATTAAAGTAACTATTATCAATATATTTTTCATAATTTAACATTCAAATTGATAATATAATTATATATTATAATTTAAATAGACTGTGAATTCACATAAAAAATATATCATAAAAATATGTCAAATAACATTAATAATGTTTATCCATGTTTTATTACCCCATTATCGTTTGATCCATTTAGTTTTTTTTTTCTAATTTAATTTAAGATGTTCTTAATAAAACCAAATTTGTAGATTATAAGATTACTATTTCACTTTTATAATTTTTTTAATTTAACCATAAACCTCTAATAACATAGAAATTAAAAATTTGTAACTCCATTCTCTTCTTCCTTGTTTTCCTTTTTCACTGTGAGATGTGAAAACGTAGCCATGTCTCAGAACCAGCGCAGTGCCCCACAGCCACCCCGACCCTCCGATGGACAGGTGGTAGCGAGAGTGATGAATTTGAGTTTCGATAGGCTCTGCATAAGCCCCAAGCGAGATCACAAGTCCGAAAACTATGAGGACCTTCAATTGGAGTTCAATCCTCACGTGTTCGGCTCACTGGAGCAGTATTTGCCTCCTCACATACTCAACTTCTCACGTGAGGTTAAGGTTCGGTACATGAGGAACATTCTGCTTCGCTATTTTCCTGAGAATGACCGCAATCGGGTGGGTGTAACTGTTACCATAATAATATCAATGCCCTACATGGGTGCTCTTTCAGTTTTTTTCAATCGAAATTTCATTTTGATTCTGCCCTTCTATAAGGTCTCGTTTGTTAGTATTGCATTGTTAGGGCCTGGCCTGCACTGATGTTTTGTATTTTTCTTTTTTTCCTATTTGAAAATTGGGAGTGTAGGAATTTGAATTCTGTCTCGTTTTTCCTCTAGCTGGACTGTCAGCAGATACTTTTGACTGCTGAATGTCAATGCATGATGTGAAGATGGGGATGTCTGTTCAATTTATCGGTCTTTATTGAAGACATGATTCTAAATATTTTTGTTATTTGTTTTGTCTCCCTAGTTCTTAGAATAATGTCATTCTTATCTTTCATTGTTGTGCTTTTTTGTCTGTTGGAACTGGAAGTACTTTTGAAAATTTTAATCTGCTATGATTGATAAATGGTTTGACCGAAGCTTAACATTCTCTGTTATAGAACTGTGACGGATTGTTTAATTTAGTTTTGTTTTTTTATTTTTTAAACTAATTTAGTGCCCAATTTTAAATAAATGTTTTTAAGAATAAGTTAGAAAAAGACTTGTTTGATATCTCTAATTTGAAAACTAATTTAAATAAAAGAAGATGGTAAGGAAGTGAGTTGGAGGATGACTTCAAAGCCGAATGAAGCAATGTAACAGGTGAGAAATACCATCAACAAAAATAGAAAATTGACATGTCATCAATTTCCATTTTTAGTTTTTAAATACTAAAACATATGAACAATATTTCAAAGTTATTTCAACAGACCAGTTTTTTAATTTTTAAAAACTAAAAAACTGAAAAGTGATTTTAGAAATATCAAACAAACAATATGGATTTCTATCTGTAGTTGTGTTAGATTCCCTGACATGTGTTCTTTGGTCGGTGGCATTAAAAATTTACTTGTTAACCTGAAAAGGTGAGCATATTTGCTGTTTTGTTGATAGCGAGTTATTCTTGGTATGGCTGTGGAGGTGTGTTTCTTTTGTTTTTTCCTGGTATTTTGTCTCTGGCTTGGTTTTATTGTTCACCCTTTTGAGTTTTTCTTATTTTATGTTGAATTGAACAGATTCAGAAGCTGAGGGAGTACAGGCTAAAGGTCATATTGAACTATCCTGTAAGTTTTCAACAGATATGAAAATGGAAGTTTTGGTCATTTGTAAATTGAATGTTTTGATGGTTTCCTTTTATGATTCTTTCTGAAATTGTGGGAGATGGTGCTGATGGAATAATTTATCAACATTAACAGGAGACATATTTTATTTGGTACTTATCTGGGAGAATTTTGAATGAGCACATGTTAGCATTAGAATTTTCTGAATTAAGAACAGTCATACAGTCTCTTTCTATGTAGCATGATGTTCCAATGTTGCTCGATCTTACCGGTTATTAACTTTTTCTACAGCCACTGCATAGGGAGATATATACTATGGATGCTGAGAACTTTTTCACGCCATCATTTCTCAGAGCAATTAAAGAAAACACCGAAGCAAGTTTTAGAAGTATAATGGCTGAACCTCGTACAGGAATTTATACTTTTGAAATGCTTCAACCACAATTTTGTAAAAAACTGATGTCTGAGGTATCACATTTCTTTTCCTTTCTTTTCATGCATATGTAACTTTATCCATCTTATATTAGTGTTTTTGTGTTCTTATCAAGTTTTGATTGCTTAGGTGGATAGTTTTGAAAGATGGGTTCGTGGTACCAAACTAAGAATCATGCGACCTAATACAATGAATAAACATGGTGTTGTTCTTGATGATTTTGGACTGGAAACCATGCTTGACAGATTTTTGAGTGATTTCATACATCCTATGTCACGAGGTTATTTATTATTTTTCTTAATGAGAATAAATTACAAAATTATGACTGACATGAAGAAACTAAAATAATGACGTGGACTAACTTGTGCAATTTGATTTTTTTTTTGTAGTTTTCTACAGTGAATTTGGTGGATCCTCGTTGGACTCTCACCATGGTTTTGTTGTTGAATATGGAATCAATAAAGACGTGGAACTTGGTATGTTTCTCGATCTTTGGTCACTGCTTTGTAGATGCAATCTGTAATAAAAAAATTTAAACCAAAATGGAATTTAATGTTTCAGGCACGTGTGTATGGTTTTATGTTATCCTATTTGAATCATATTCTTGATGGAATATGCGTTTTTTACCTATAAATCTTACAGATTTTTATTCTTTGTAACTCTAACTACAGGATAAGAAAATAAAAATGCAGAAGACTTTTCAGATTGTATGAAATACTGAGATATTTTTGTTTGGTTACATTGTTAGCCACAATGCCTTATATGCTTGTTTTGTCTAATAAAATTTGTGTAGTGGGATGCCTTATCCCCTAAGGATTTTTTTGGGGGTGGGGAGGGTAAAATTTTCATTACAAGTATATATTCTCAAATTTGAGAGCCTTGTAGAATGGAACAAATAAATTGATAATTTATCATGAAATTCTATTAGTTTTAATATTTTATAGGCCCCTTATTAAAAAATGAAAACCTTAATCTCTGGGACATAAAGTACTTTGCTGTATTTATGTAATAGGAGTCCTTTTGTCTCTAGGCCAGCAAGTATATTACTGTATTGTGTGACTTTATTGTTCAATATTGTCTTTTATTACTTCTACTCAATCAATTTGGTCTGAGCTGCCTGATCAAAGGGAGGGAATTCTTGAGACCAGTGGAAAGAAAGATCATGACATGTGTGATATAGAGACCTTTTGAATTGAAAGATAAATTGGAAGGGCTGCAAGCCAGGGGTTCAGGCTTGAGTAGGGGTCAGTTTGGACTAGAAGTTGGCAAATTTTGAGAAATTTTGTTGGATATGAGAAAATTAATGGGCAAGCGTGAAGAAGAGAAAAAAAAGTCAGGTTATCAGGCATAAAACGGGAGAGGATCGGATTCAACCATTTTTAGACTTAGATGAACTCTGTATGGCAGTTAAGAAAGCTGAACTACTATCTTTCAGTGGAGATGAGACCCTATTGGGTGGATCACAAGGGCAACAACTTAGTTGAAGTTTAGAATATTAGCTAAGACATGAAGATTAAATTAGCAAAGTTAAGCATGAAGGGTTCTATTATTATCCATTGGTTTAATCTATCGAGAGAAATGGAAGATGGACTTATATGGAAAAAGTTGATGTAGCACATGCGACAATGTTTGGGGGCTTGGGGGGGGTCAATATGAAATCTCTTTTCATAGTTCTTGAAACAGGAGAGATCGATGGAAGAGTGTATATAGAAGAAGTTGAATTTCTCTCCTCACAAGTTGTTGGTAAGCTGCCTTAATTGGGATCACTCCTAGTCCACTTTATTTTCGGCCTCTTTAGAGGTTACTTTAATTCCAACCTCAAAGTTTGTGGTTAGATTTACATTAGTGATAAACCATTTAGAGAAAACCTCACCTTAGAATTTGGTTTTATAGGGTTTGTTAGGTTCAAATCCAAATTTAAGACAAGCTAATAATTTACTTGAAGAACAATATTTGGGTGTTTTTTGCATCCTGAAATTAAGGACTGGGTGTAAACTTTTTAATTGAAACAAGAATTTAAGCGGTGCAGTATGCACAAAGTATAGAGATAAAAACAAATGTACTTGTGCCTGGAATAGGGAGTTCAAGTTGGCATGCAAAAATGGGATATTCTAGTCATCAAAGCGGTTGTATGGTCCTCAAGGTGATGCAGGATTAATTATTACTGTTACAAACGTACGGTGACTGAAGCTGGATTGGAAGCCAAAATTGGTTCAGTAATTCAAACTCAAATATCAATCAATCTGGCCTGGCCAAAACAAAGGAACTTCATCATCTGTAGCATTCTTGGGTAGAAGAACAAAGCGTGAACAACGAAATTCAGCAGAGATCAATAAGGGTGTGTGCCACTTAACATACCAATTATTGATGGAAAACAAAAACAAGGGTTTGTGCTTTAGGCATGGAGAAAAGTTTCATCCCTTAAATCAATTTGCAGAAAACAATTAAGATTGGTAATTTTGGGAGATAATAAATGAAGATGGAGAAGTAATTGCTATAGAAGTGATATAGATAATGTGGAAAAACCAGTTTCCAACTTTCAGCTTGGGAACAAGGCTGATATTTTCAGAAAGCAGTAAGGACAGGAACAAATATTGAAGGACAATTATGGCAGTTATATGTAGAAAATAACTGTGGGTAGTTATGTATAAAGAGTATATATCTGATAGTAGGTTGTTTAAACAGGTGTGAAGATATTTTTAGCTTATGGTCAGAGAATACTCTCTGTAACTGTCATGATACTTTGGTTAATTTTGGTTTAACTTTGGTAAATTACAACAAATCCTACTTGGTTACTTTAAAATTCTCTCATGTTGCCTCCTTTTTTATTCCATCATAAGTCATGAATGTTAGGCATTCTCTCTCAAGAATTCAATTCTGTGCTAGATCTTTTCCCTTCTTATATTGCTTAACTTTTTGTTGCTTACATATTTTTCTAGTATATCAGTGTATCTTGCGTGCTTTGCTTTCTTGGCTGCCTGTCCTTCTCCTTACTTTCTCCCACCAAATTAGCTTTATAAAAATATTTTCTTGAAACCAAAAGAGGGTGAGCCCAGGTGTTGAGTTTAAGTTATGCCTTGGTGATCGGTTGATCAAGGGTTCAAATTTGAAAATAGTCTTTTTGCATATGCATACAATGACCCTCCCCTAAACTTTGCATATTGAGGAGTCTTCTGACACCCAAGAAATTTAGTTGAAATCTAAAGAACAATATTTTTGCAGGCTTACATGTAGATGACGCAGAAGTCTCCTTAAATGTTTGCTTGGGGAAAGAATTTTCTGGCGGAGAAGTATTCTTCCAGGGTGTTCGATGTGAAGAACATTTACTTTCAAATGCCCAACCAGGGGTATGTTCACTACCTTACTGTCATGTGAAATTATATTTATGCTGAACAATTTATATTTAGCTACATTGATCTCAAGCGCGTATATAAATTTTGTTTTAAACTTGAAAGAGAAAATAGCAATGCTCACACCAGTTGATGTTTCATACCCTTTTGGCGTTATGGATTGCTGTCCCATCACTATCTCTTGTCCCTAAAAGTTATATACTCGAATGACATCACAACAGAAACCTGTTGTAGTTGGAGAGCCCAAAACCTTATAAATCCATAAAAAACGATCTCATACTTTTAACCTGAACATTCTATTTATTTCTTAGGTGCATTAATGGAAAAATTTGTTATAAATTTTTTAGGTGTACATTTCATATCATTCATACTGAAATTCAATAGCATTACGGAAATATTATAAACATGTACATGAAGACATTTACTTTGTTAAATAAATAATTCCAACCTATCTTTGTAGGAGATCTTCAATTATTTCCATGCTCCGGGACACGCGATTCTTCATCCTGGTCGTCAACGGCATGGGGCCAGACCAACAATATCTGGGAATAGGACGAATTTAATCATATGGTGTAGAAGGTATTTTACATCACCTTTTTTACTACAAAAGACGTTAGATTGCAAATCATAAGTATAGTTGTTGTCAATTACATTATGCACAAACATTGGTGTTGGTGTTGTTGTCACAGTTCGGCTTTCAGAGAGTTGAAGAAATATCAGAGAGATTTTCCAAGCTGGTGTGGGGAATGCAAACGCAAGAAGAAGGAGCGAGCGCGTTTATCGCTGATGGTCATCCAACAGGTAACACCAATACTACCCTTTGAAAGGAACCACAAAGATTAATGCTAATGCTTCCATCTTCCATGAAACTAATTCTCTCTTGCATCACTTTTGCAGGAATTACTGAAGAGGGAGATATAATCGGCCTTGTAATGATTTTTTTTTTTACTTTCTCAGAAGATGAAAGGAACCATGCCCTGAAGATTGAAATCTCATGCATTTCTAGCCCACACAATCCCAATCCATGAACAAATTTAAAATTTTATTACTTTAACAACTCAAATCTAACGCTTTAAAAACGGGGACTAAATTGAACTTCATTCATGGTAGTAAAGGAAAAAAAATTTATTTATTTTAAATTATTTAATAAAAGTAATGATATTTTTTATAATTTTTTTTAATTCGGAAAAATTAAATTTCAAAACTTTATCATTATATTTTGTGAAACATTTGACGATAAAATTCTATTCACTATTAACGAAAACAATTTAAGGATAGGGTTACCCACATCAAAGTGTTGGTTTATTGTATAAATAAAAAACTACATTATGCATACCTTACCTTAGTATTTTTGAAAGATATTTTGTGTATAACTTAAGGAGACACCAAAATTAT
This sequence comes from Sphenostylis stenocarpa, assembly GCA_963425845.1. NCBI lineage: Eukaryota > Viridiplantae > Streptophyta > Magnoliopsida > Fabales > Fabaceae > Sphenostylis > Sphenostylis stenocarpa. The sequence continues at coordinate 14,269,458 of OY731407.1, forward strand.
AAATTAATTTATATAGACACTTTAATATTTTATACTAATCAAATTGAGTGATGTTAAAAAAGTTATATTGATTTATATTTATTAATATTTGGAGTTGTGATTTTTTGTGTTATCATGAGTTGTTAATGTATTGATTTAAACCTATTACCTATTTCTCAATTTGATATTACGAGTACATGCTAATAAATTAATATAAATAAATACAAGTTAATATATATGTATATGTAATTTAATTTACTAGGATCAGTGGGTAAGGATGTGAAGATATAGTCAAAGACTAATCATGATCAGAATAGTAGTAATTGTTTATGTGGAATTAATGAGTAATTAAGTGACTGAATAGAATAACTGATACGTTATTTCTGTTAAGTTAGTTATTGTCAGTCTTAATTTCTTAGTTCACCCCCTTTATATACCGTTAAATCCTCCAATTCTCCACTGTAACGCATTTGAACTTCCGGTAGCATTCCATGTCGTGTTTTTCTCTTTCTTTATCATCTCTCGTTAACTCTCATTTCTTCCCATTGAAGGTTCTAGAGAACGTTGACGTGCATACCTTTCCTCTCTTTTCACAATTCTTTCAAATAAAATGAATTCCCAAGGACCTCCAGAAATTGTAAGAAATTTACTTTCCCTTTCTTTTATAAATTTTTCTATGCGATACCTACCTCAAAGCAAAAATAGAAACTGATGAAGTTCATGATATACCTTCAGTTGATTTCTTGCATATTTATCTCACAAATATACTCATCATGCTTATATCGTAAAGCTACTGTGGAAACTGTTTCTGAATTTTTCATTGTTTTTCTAACAATATTATTCCATCCCTCACAAGGTCCAAGAATAACCCCTTGCATCATTGATCCTTCACTTGTCTTACAAAATGTCATGATAACATGTGTTATTTGCTTACTGGTTTAAAAGAATTACTTGTGAACTTAAAACGGTGATGATAAGTGAGCACGCCATTTCTTGTTTTGTTGATAGCGAGTTATTCTTAGTATGACAGTGGATATGTGTAACGTTTATTTTTTATTTTTTCTTTATTTTGTCTTTGTCTGGGTTTTGTTATTTAATCTTTAAGCGCTTGTTATTCTATGTTGGATTGAACAGATAAAAACGCGGGTTCGACTCAAGGAATATATAGTGTGACATGTTGAGATAAAATTCAAAGTTGTAACTACACTTTGCCTTATACATACGTTGTATCATGCACATGCAAAAAAGTACGTAAAAAATATATCTTGTTTTTCTCTCTCCAAACTTCCATCTTTTTTTTTTTCTTTTTTTTGTGTGTCTTGGAGTCAACGGTGGTATCAAAACATAGGTTGAAAGGGTTGTGTGGTACGTGAGGTTGCTGTGTGTGAGTTCAAGATGACTAGAGGAATGGTGCCAGGTAACCTACCAATAAAAGAATGCGTATAGAGAGAGTAAAAGATTGGATTGCAAGACTCGGATGTTGCTGCATCAGTGTGTTTCAACAACAATCTTTCAGAAAATCTCAAGAGTAGCTACTGCGAAAGAGGTATGGGATATTTTGAAAGACGCATATGATAATTCTGGGAAGATCAAGAAGGTTAAGTTGCAATCTTTACATAGACAGTATGAGCTATTGTCTATGACAGATCAAGAATCTATCTCAGAGTATTTTGGAAGGTTAAAGGTGCTGGTGAATTTAATGAGAGCATGTGATGAACCAGTGAAAGATTGCAAGGTTGTGGAGAAGATTCTTAGTACTTTAACCCCTCAGTTCAATCATATCTTGGTTGCTATTGAGGAGTCGAAGGATATTGAGAAGATGTCCTTTGAAGAGCTACAAAATTCTTTGGAGGCACATGAGTAGAGACTGATTGAGCAAAAGAATGGTGAAAAGATTAGAGATCAAGTTCTTCAAGCGAAATATGATTTTTACCGAGGAAGAGGGCACATAAATAAATGCGGCAAAGGAAGGGTACGAGATGGAAGAAATGGAGGCAAAGGTAGAGAATCTTCATCAGAGCATTCCTTCCAGTGAAGATTCTGGAGCATCACAAAAGGCTGGTAATAGAGGAGGCAAAAATTATAGAGGAAGAGATAGAGGTATGCAATCTTTTGATAAAAGTAAGATTCAATGTTACACATGCAACACATTTGGACATTTCTCCTATGAGTGTTGGCACAATGATTCGGTGAAGAAAGGGAAAAAAGTTAATGAAGTTCATCTTGCTCAAGACGATGATGATTTTGAATCGGATCATGTACTGTTGATGGTCACAACAATTAATGGAGTTGATGATTCTAATTGGTACTTGGATATGAGTTGTTCGAATCACATGACGGGAAAAAGGGAATGACTTATTGACCTTGATCCCAACGTAAGAAGCAGTGTGTGTTTTGCAGAGAATAGCACAATAATGGCGGAAGGTGTTGGCAAAGTGATGATCACACGAAAAGATGGTAAAACCGCATATATGAATGACGTATTGTATATACCTACAATGAAAAACAATTTACTCAGTCTTGGACAACTACTGGAAAGAAGATACTCAATGTCGATGCAAGAAAATCATATTGAGGTGTTTGATAATAAACAACGTTTATTGATCAAAGCTCCTTTATTGAATGCCACTACAGTTAAATGTTTGTCATCAGTAAGTATGGAGGAAGAGAGCTGGTTATGACATTATCAGTTTGGACACCTAAATTTTAAAAGCTTAGGTGAATTGAGTAGCAAAGAATTAGTAGTTGGGTTGCCAGTGATTAATATTCAAACAAAAATATGTGAAGGATGTATTGTTGGCAAGCAAACAAGGAAAGAATTCAAGAAGTCAGCACCGAAAAGAGCAAAGAAGCCACTTGATGTTGTCTATTCAGATGTGTGCGGTCCATTCGATGTTCAATCACTTGGAGGTAACAAATATTTCCTTATATTTGTAGATGAATGTACTAGGAAGATATGGCTATATTTGTTGAAAGAGAAAAAGGAAGTTCTTAAGCATTTTATTAGATTCTGCAACATGGTAGAAACAGGTATGCAGATTGGAATCTTTCGCACTGATGGAGGAGGAGAATTTAATTCTAATGAGCTAGCTGAATTTTGTGAATTGAGAGGGATCGAGCATGAGGTGATAGCTCCATATACACTCCAGCATAATGGTGTTGCCGAGAGAAGAAATAAGATGCTGCTCAACATGACCCGATGTATACTGAAAGGAAAGAAATTGCCAAATGAATTCTGGGGAGAAGTTGTTTCAACAGCTACGTACATACTGAATAGATTTGTAACCAAAGGTGTAGAAGGAACAACTCCTGAGGAAGCATGGTCAGGAGATAAGCCTTCAGTGAAGCACTTCAGAATTTTCGGATCTATATGTTACATACAAACATATTCCAACTGAAAGAAGAAAGAAGTTGGAAGATAGTAGCGAGCCTCTTATATTGGTTGGGTACCATGCAATTGGGGCATATAAACTATATGACCCAGAGAAGAAACAAATCGTTGTTAGCAGGGATATATAATTGTGGATGAAACAACCACTTGGAATTGGGATAAAAATGCACCTGCATCAGAAATGAATGAGCATCCCATGTATGTTGGAAGAAAATGATACTTCAACAAGTAATACACCAGTCTCTATAGCAAACACCAAAAGATCCCAAAGGCAGAGATTACCCTCCAGCTGATTATCAGACCATGAGATTTTTTGTGACAATGAAGTAGCAGATTCAGGAGACCTTGTGCATTTAGCATTCCTAGCTGATGCAGAAGTGTTAACATGGAAGGAAGCACTGGATATTAGAGAATGGAAGGAAGCTATTATTAAAGAGCTGAAATCAATCGAGAAAAATAGAACGTGGAAATTGGTGAATTTGCCACTGCACAAACATCCTATTGATGTTAAATGGGTGTTTAAAACCAAGTATAAACCGGATGGATCAATTTCTAAGCATAAGACCAGGTTCGTTGCTAAAGGGTACTTACAGAAACTAGGAATTGACTTTGGAGATGTCTTTGCACCAGTAGCAAGACTTGAAATCGTGAGGCTGGTAGTAGCAGTTGCAAGTTAGCAAAATTGGAGAATAAACCAGCTTAATGTCAAATCTACATTTTTAAGTGGTCCTCTAGAGGAGGAAGTTTATGTAAGACAACCTCCAAAATTTGAGAAAGTAAGAATGGAGGAGAAAGTGTATAAACTCACTACAAGAAAATCTTATATTACCGATGGATATTTATCGATGGATATGTAGCCGTCGGAAAATAAGTGATTACCGACGAATTTAAAGTAGTTATGGAATTTGGTCTTACCAACGGATATATCCGTCGGTAAATGAACAATTAATTACTGACAGATATATCCGTTGATAAATCCATCGGTAAATGAATAATTAATTATTGACTGGATATATTCGTCGGTAAATTCGTTGGTAAATAAATAAATAATTACCGACGGATATATCCGTCAGTAAATTAATAATTTTGGTAAATAGATAATTAGATATCGACGATATATCTCGTCGGTAATTATTTGTTCATTTATCGACTGATTTAAAATATATTTTTAAAAATCAATATTAAATTAAAAAAATTAAATCTTTAAAATTATATAATAATTAATTAATTTTAAATATATTTTAATAAACACGATGCACACTTTCACCGTCGAAGCACGCCCTCACATCCAACATATAAATATATAACTATATAAATATATATAAATATATCAAAATATATAAATATATTTGTATTTATATATTTTATATTTATATATTTACACAGATATATATTTATTTGTATACAAATATAATTTATTTGTAAATTATTAATTGAAAATCTTAGTAGCTTAGTAGTTGGAGTATCAAACTCCAATTTTAGGGTATTGGGTTCGAATTCTATCAATGATAGAATCTTTTAATCTGATTCTAAAAATTGTAATAAATAATAAAAATATAATATAAATGGAAGAGAGACTAATAAATAATAAAAATATAATATAAATGAGAGAATCTTTTAATCCGATTCTAAAAAATGTAATAAATAATAAAAATATAATATAAATGGAAGAGAGACCTCTATATAAATAAAGTGGGAGTTATAAATTAAATAAGTTAATAAATAATAAAAATATAATATAACCTCTAGATAAATAGAGTGGGAGTTATAAATTAAATAAGTTAATAAATAATAAAAATATAAATAAAATAAACTTACCAACAGATTTTTGTCTGTCGGTAATATGTATTTACCGACAGATTTTGTCTGTCGAAAAATCCAATTTTTCTTGTAGTAACTACATAAGGCTCTATATGACCTTAGACAAGCACCACGTACCTGAAAAAAGTACATGGATTCCTTTCTCCTGCAGACAGATTTTCTTAGTTATCGACAAATTTTGTCCGTAAAAAAATCCAATTTTTCTTGTAGTGACTACACAAGGCTCTATATGGCCTTAGACAAACATCACGTGACTGGAAAAAGTACATTGATTCCTTTCTGCTGCAGTTGTGCACCGTGGAGTTTGGAGTGTACATCAAATTGCTATATGCTAAGAAATGTATAATAATAGTGGGGGTTATAAATTAAATAAGTTAATAAATAATAAAAGTATAAATAAACTTACCGATGATTTATGTCCGTCGGTAATATGTATTTATCAACGGATTTTCTTAGTTACCAACGGATTTTATCCGTCGAAAAATCCAATTTTTCTTGTAGTGACTACACATAGCCTTAGACAAGCACCACGTGCCTGGAAAAAGTACATTGATTCCTTTCTGCTGCAGTTGTGCACCATGGAGTTTGGAGTGTACATCAAATTGCTATCTGTTGAGAAATGTATAATAATATGCCTATATATTGACGATTTGATTGTAACGGGAAACGCACCAGCAGATATCACTACATTCAAGGAGCAAATGAACTCTAAATTTAAGAGGACAGACCTGAGAGAATTAAGCTACTTCCTCGGTCTTGAGTTCAATAAAATTGCAAAAGGAATTGTAATGCATCAGTTCAGTATGATTAAATTTCAAATCTCTATCATCATATTTTGTGAAACACTTGACGATAAAACTCCGTTCACTATTAACGAAAACAATTTAAGGATAGGGCTACCCTATATCCGGTGGTGTCAATGACCAAATGAAATTATAATTCGTCACGTTACATTCATAAATCGAATAAACAATTTACAAAATTTTAATCCATACATCAAAGTGTTGGTTTATTGTATAAATAAAAAACTACATTATGCATAACTTCATATTTTTGAAAGATATTTTATGTATAACTTAACGAGACACCAAAATTGTAAATTTATTTATATAGCCACTTCAATATTTTATACTAATCAAATTGATTGTGACTTTATAAAAGTTTTATTGATTTATATTTATTAATATTTGGAGTTGTGATTTTTTTTATTATCATTAATTGTTAATGTATTGATTTAAACCTACTACCAATTCCTCAATGTGATAATATGAGTACATGCTAATAAATTAATATCAATAAATACAAGTTAATAATTTGATATTATGAGTATATGTTAATAAATTAATATCAATAAATACAAGTTAAGATATATGCATATGTAATTTAATTCATTAGGATAAGTTGGAATTAATAAGTAATTAAGTGACTGAATAGAATAACTGATACATTATTTCTGTTAAGTTAGTTATTGTCAGTCTTAGTTTCTTCACCTTTATATACAGTTAGATCCTCCAATTCTCCACTGTAATGCACTCCAACTTCCGGTAGCATTCCCTGTCGTTTCTTTCTCTTTCTTTATTATCTCTCGTTGTTAACCCTCACTTCTTCTCATTGAAGGTTCAAGAGAACGTACGTTGACGTGCATACCTTCCCTCTTTTCTCACAATTCTTCCAAAGAAAATGAATTCCCAAGGACCTCCCCAAATTGTAAGAAATTTATCTTCCCTTTTTTTATAAATTTTTCAATGCGATCACTCCAAGAACCTACCTCAAAGCAAAAATAGAAACTGATACCTTCAGTTGATTTCTTGCATATTTATCTCACAAATATACTCATCATGTTTATATTGTAAAGCTAATGTGGAAACTGTTTCTGAACTTGTCATTATTTTGTTTTTCTCCAACAATATTATTTCATCGCTCACAAGGTCCAAGAATAACCCACTTGCATCCTTGATCCTTCACTTATCTTAGGAAATGTTGAATTATGGCAATGTTCCAGGACATGCAATTATTCATTCTAGTCGGCATCGACATGCCTCTAGAGACATATTATTTTGTACATACGTATAAGTAGAATATTATTTTGTCCACATATTATTTTGTACATACGTGTCTTATACGTATGTACAAAATAATATGTGGACAAAATAATATTCTACTTATACTTATGTATAAAATAATATGTGGATAAAATAATATTTTACTTATGTAAGAAATAATATGTGGACAAAATAATATTCTACTTATGTACAAAATAATATTCTACTTATACGTATGTACTGTTAGAAAAGTAGGCTGAGATCAAGAGGGGGTGAATTGATCTTTAAAAGTTTTTCGCAAATAACAGATTATCTAATTCAAAAATTAAGATTTCAGATCTGTTCTTGAATTACAATGCAATCAATCAATATAAATGCAGCGACAGAATTAAAGGAGAGAAAGGTTAAGAAAGATATCACCGGTGTTTTATACTGGTTCACCCAATACCAAGGCTACGTCCAGTCTCCAGCCAAATTCCGGCTGGGTTCCACTAGATCAAATGTTTTACAGATATACAATCTTACACTTAATCTACCACAAGAACCAAATTCCAGTTCCTGCACTCAACCTCTCACCAAGAACCAAATTTCAGTTCTTGATAACCTCTACAACCAAATTCCAGCTGCAGAGAAACCAGTGCCCAAATTCCAGGCACCAAACAATACAAAAAGAATGTAAAGAAATGAAAAAGAAGAAACTAGAATGCTCAAACCAATTTATGCAATTCTGCTGTAAGTGTTTCTTCTTCAAAAGAAATCAAGTTGCCTCAAGAAATATTTTCAAAGAACTTCTCAAAAACTGACGCGAATCTTTCTTGAAAAGAGTGCTAAAATTTGCTTGATTGATTGCTCAAGGATGTGTAAAAACTGATATTCAATGTGTGTTTAAAAAGTTCAAGCCAAACTGTTTTTATAGAAGATTTTCAAAACTACTGGTTTAATTAATCTGTTAAAAGATTCTTTTAATCTGTTAAAAGTGCAGTTTTAATCTGTTAAAACTTCTTTTAATCCATTAATACGTTCTTGATTCTTTAACAGATTTGTTTTAACTGATACGATAACGTTTATATCAATTAAAACACTTTACAAAAAATCTTCTAAGTTGATTTAATCGATTGTTTCGTGATTCAATCGATTGAAATACTGCAAAACTTTCTTGAAAAATTTTCAAGTTATTTTAACTGATAAAAATAAGTTTTAATCGATTAAAACGCTGTGTAGAAAATTTCTAAGTTGTTTTAATCGATTGAAACGAGATTTAATCGATTAAAAGAGTTCTGATCGGTCATAACTCAATTATGATCGATCATAACTGATTCTGATCGGTCATAATTTCATTCTGATTGATCATCCTGAGCCCCAAGTGGTTTTAATCGATTAAAATCAAGTTGTATCGATTAAAATACTGTAAAAACATTTCTCTTAACATTTTGAGTGATTTTAATCGGTTATTTCAAAACTGTATCCGTTAAAAAACATGTTTAAGAAAGCTTTTGTCAAAATACTTTGTTTTTTATTGTTTAAAAGATTTTTAGAGGCATTTTGCAAAATCTTTTAAGTGAAAAAACCTCATGCAGCAGAAAAGATAAAATGATTATACCTAAGCATAGCTGCGGACACACTAATCTTTCTACTATTTTATCTTAGTAACTTTTGTCCACTGCAAAGTTGCTTTTGACTTCATCTTTGACTTCATTAAATCAATGAGATCTTTGCCAAAGTATTTCAATAAGATCTTCATCACTTTCATGTACAAAATAATATGTAGATCTAAGTCATGGACACATAACTATTAATTGTTCACTACCAAAACAAATCTCTCACAACATATAATACTTATCATAATTCATTTTCCGTGTTCCATTGGTGTAATAAATCCGAAAAAAGAACATGTGTTTGATGACATCACTTTGATCCAAAAATTTTCTATCATAATTATAACATGCAGTGAAATTAATTTCATACATGATTCACCTTTAACCCAATCACATCATTTATCTTTCAATAAGAATTACAGGGTCATTCAAATTTTAATAAGAAATTGATTGTAACTGAAAAACATAAATTAGGGTTCATGTTAATATGATAGGGAAATCCTAAATTCATAATTATGATTTATCTTAATTTGGGAAAAGCATAATTTAAAAATTATCATAAGAGAAAAATCATAAAATCTAATAAGTATAGCTCTGATACCATATTTATTTTAATTTGTAGTTTTTATACGTTACTAATTCTATAAAACTACTTTTCAGGTTTAGATTTTTTTTATTCTCACATAATAGTATACATGAATCATAATCTTATAATAACATACATGAATTGATTCTCACATAATAACATACATGAATCATAATCAGAAGACTAATCTTTATCCATGAGCATTTCATAATTTCCTTTATTTCACTATCCAATATTATAAAACTGTTGAAGGAAGTTGTTGATATTTGTACTGTCAACTTTTAAGTCCTTAAGATTGTTGTAAAAGCTGACAGAAACAAAAACAAACTTTATTCCTGAGACGTGTATAAGCACTGCTCTTAAGGACTTATCCGCGGTGTATTGCGCAAGTCTCCCAGGATATAACAGGAACTTGTCGGAATATTCGAGATCTCAGAAACTAGCAAGAAACTCTCCAAAAAGTAAATTTACCTAGGATAACACAAAGAATATTAGATAAAAGAATATGAGAGTTGTGTGTTTTTGAAGAGTGTGAAGTGGTCTTTATTTATAAGAGAAAGTTTGTAGCAGTTATGGAAAGACTTGGTAGTGGGTCTGTAACGTTCTCTGAATAACGTTATCTGTAACGTTATCGTTCTCGTTCTCTGAAACATTATCTATAACGTTATCTGAAACATTATCTGTAACGTTGTCTGAAACGTTATCTGTAATGTTCTCTGAAACGGTCTTATGTAACATGTGAGAACACGTTCTGAAACGGTCTTCTGCAACGTAAGTTCTCCGAAACGGTCTCTATAACTTATGGGAACACATTCTAAGTTTTGCAATACCCCTTAATTTACAACAATCCCTCACATAATGCAAAATAAAAAGGAGATAAAAGAAGAAAAGAAGAAAATTTTGGCTCTCATATAAGATGTAATGTATCAAAGTTGGTATAGCAAGCTATATGAACCAGTCTTATACTGAAAAACTTAACCCACAGTATAATTGGTGTAGCAAACTATATGAACCAAAACACTTAATGTGTGTTAAAACCGATTTTAACAATCACAATACACCCTCACAATTCTTGTTGTTATCGCTGTATTGCGCTTACTAGGTCATGCGTGTTCCCGGTATTCATGAGTGTTATAGAAATCTTGCAAAAATCTCATACAAGCGACCCCACTCGACACTCATATAGGTGACTTCATCAAGCATATGCTGCAAATCATACACCACCCTTAAGGGATACGAAATCATTAAAAACTTTGTTTAGACTATAATTCGTACACCACATAGAATTTTAATTACAAAGTTTAACCTCTCAATGATGCAGTATCTAGCACTTTCACATATACACAATAAGAATGGACATAATTGATTTTAATCAATTTTAGTGCTAGCAGAACTAACAAGTGACTTGTTTTTACCCATATGAACCTTATTCATAGGATCTCTAATCGCAAAGGTTGGGTTACCATCACCTGTTGGTTTGCAAGTTGCTTAAGTCTCATTCCCCTCGATGTTTCTAAAATCATATTTCTCGCTAAGGGTTTTGTCAGAGGATCTGCTAGATTCCGTTCTGACTTCACATAGTCAATTGAAATTATTTCATTCTTTAGTAGCTGTTTCACTAAATTATGTCTCAATTGTATATGTCTATTTTTTCCATTGTAATTCTTATTTTTAACTATAACTATTGTTGATTGATAATCACATACAGACAGGGTCGGTTTCATTCCTAATGAAATATTTACTAAGAAGTTTTTCAACCACTCAGCGTCACTATCAGCCATATCGAGAGCAACAAATTCAGATTCCATTGTTGATCTTGCAATAATTGTCTGCCTGGTTGATTTCCATGTAATCGCACCACCCCCGAGTGTGAATACATAACCACTAGTGGATTTTGTCTCATCTAAATCAGAGATCCAGTTAGCATCACTGTACCCTTCTAGTACAACGGGAAATCCACTATATTCAATAGCTTAATCCATTAAACCTCTTAAATATCTCATAAATCTTGTAAGTGCATTCTAATGTTCTTGATTAGGACATTGAGTGTACCTACTCAGTCTACCTACTGCATAAACAATGTCAGATCTAGAAAAGCTCATTAAATGCAGTAAGGTCCTAATTACCTGGGTATACTGAGGTTGAGAGATTGAGTCTCCTCTATTTTTCTTTAACTTAGAGTTAGCATCGTAAAAGGTATTCACTGGTTTGACGTTATAACGTCTAAACTTCCTAAGAAGTTTCTCAATATATTGTTTTTGGGATAGAAAAATATTATCGCCCTTCCTTATGATTTTAACTCCCAAAATCACATTGGTTTCACCCATATCTTTCATTTCAAATTTAGATCCCAGAAACAACTTAGTTCTGGAGACAATGTCAATGTATGTACCAAATATTAGCATGTCATCTATATATAAACATATAATGACAAATTTACCACTCTCAAATTTACAGTACAGATATTTATCAGCATCATTAGTTGAAAAGTCATTATAAAGTAGAACACTATCAAGTTTTTCATGCCATTGTTTTGGTGCTTGTTTTAATCCATACAAGGATTTTAAAAGTTTGCACACTTTGTTATCTTGATCTGGAACAACACACCCTTCATGAGTCATATAAATTTCCTCCTCTAATTCACCATTCAAAAAGGTTGTCTTAACATCCATTTGGTGTATAACTAGCTTATGGATAGCTGCTAGAGCTAATAAAATTTGAATAGAGGAAATCCTAGTCACAGGTGCAAAGGTGTTAAAATAATCAATGTTAGATTTTTTAATAAAACTCTTTGCTACAAATCTTGCCTTATATTTATCTATGTATCTATCAGGATGATACTTTTTCTTAAATATCCACTTACAACAAATAGGTTTTGTTCCTTTAGGAAAATCTCCCAAAGTCAAGTATTATTTTTCTTAATTGAATCAATTTCAATCTTAATGGCCTTATCCTAATGTATTGCATGAGGAACGCCTCTAAGAAACTCATTGGATCATTTTCAACTAGATAAGTGTAGAAATTATCTCCAAAGGAGGTTTCCTTCCTGTATCTTTTACTCTCCTCAAATCCTCATATATTTTATCACTATTAATATCTACAGATTGTTTAGGTGTCTCACTAACCTTTAGAGGAAAAATATGTTCAAAGAATTTAACATTTTTTTGTCTCCACTACAGTATTATGCTAAATTACATCATTTTTTAGGACAAAAAATCTATAGGTAGCACTATGTTCTGCATAGCCTAAGAACATACAATCAGAAGTTTTAGAACCTATTTTCCTTTTCTTATGATTGGGTAACATTATCTTAGCTAGGCACCCCCACACTCTTAAATATTTAAGATTAGGTTTATAACCTCTCCATAACTAGCGAGTTTTACTAGTTTTCTTAAAACACATTGTAAGTATATCTTCTCTCAAAGGTTATTTGATGCACTAGAGTTGTTTGTTTGATTAAGTACACTTTGGTGTATGTAAAGTAGTCATGTATAAATATCACAAATCATATGAATCAATAATATAAGCAGAAAAACAAGATTCATAAACAACCTCAAAGATGTTAAGTACAAAAACTTTAGTCACAATATCCCTTCCCTACAAATACATTTTTTTTATAACAATCTTATCGGCACATGTAGCACATCACATGCCAGAGTCTTTCCAGATGTGAGCTTTTAGAAGAACTTTTCCTTTTTCTAAGATAGGAGTTATCCTGGAATTACCGTGTTCTTCTCTATCCCCACTAGTGTAGGAGGTAAAAGCACTTCTGTTTGCACAAATATGTCTGGTAGCACCAGAGTCTACCACTCATTTGCTCACATTTGTCACAAGGTTTATTTGGGAAACGACCGCAATAATTGTATCTTCTCCTTCGGCTAAATTTGCCTTAGGAGGATTGTCATTTCTCATTCTACGTCTGCGCTGATGTGCATGATGACCTTACTTTTCACAAACAAAGCAATTTTCTTTCTTGAACAGAAAGTGGGGTTAGATGCATTGTGTAACGTCATTTTTTTTTCTTCTAATTTATTTAATTTCTCAAAAATGGGAATAATTTTTTTTTTTACAATATTATTTCTTTATGACAATGAACTTTAAAACTGATCATGCGTTAATGAATATATATAGATGTGTCGAACATATTCATACATATACATCCATAATCATAATACATTGTTTTTCAAAATAACTAATCCAACAAAGATCATACTATAATTACATAAAGTTTGTACCCTTAAACGATTAGAACTTAATTTTAAATTTATACATCTCAAAATAAAGCAAATCCTAATCAGAGCAGGTACCCAAAATTCCTAACTTTCTTATACAAGATCATACCCCTCCTGGAGGGCAGCATTCTTCCATACATATGTATATGATAATCAAACTGTGGCTCCTCCACCACAATTGTTCCATCATTACCTGAAATATAACAGTAAGGATAAGTTTCCTTTTCTCATCACTCCAGAACACTAAACCGAAAATTTTTCTAACCTCTACAATCTAAAACCATATATAACATTTATAGTCAAACATTTCATTTTTTTTTCAATAAAGTATCCCACACAGAAATTTCAAACAATTTCCACAAATCACATTACTCAAACTAAAAACACACAATACATGTTTGTGTTTCATTCGTTCATTTTTTTGCTACATTTGAAATGCTCATGCACCTAGGATACACTATCAATCCCATCTTTCAATCCATGAAAGGATCACACATAAGTACAGACAATTCTCACAACATAACAAAATTACACACGAGTATAAATGGCTTATAGAAGTATAGATAGTTGCCGTTTGATCTGCGCATCACAGATACAATGCTCACGCATAACGATCTCTTGGCAAAAAGGCAAAGTCAAAGAGTCAAGTCGAGAGTATAGAACGTGGCCAAACAATGCACTCTATATTTCCCCAAGATCAATCTCATCTTCTCTTATCTCCTAAGCCCCCGGTGTATCTCCGTACCATCCACACACATATCTCGTCAGTGAGTGACACCACCAACTCTTTAACAACAATATATTTGGTAGGAACAAACTCTACATCATACAGACCATATCACTATAGACATAATACCCTATTTTTAGATTACCAACATCTCTGACTTAGACTCAGCACATAGTACAAACAACTTATAGACATGATTTCCACTAACTACCATGATTATGAATGCATTAACTATTCATAACGTTTCTTTATACCATTCTTATTAAGCTTTATTTATTTTTCATCAATTTCAAAAATTTGACAGAGTCTCCTTTGTAATTTGGACATTTCCCAATTTACAAATACATTCAAATCAAATTTATAAACACATTTTCCTGCATCAAACAAGAACAATAAAAATTTGTCGAGAGTCGGACACTCTCGGACTCAGCACATATTGCGATCCATCAAATTTTCTAAACTCTTGTTATTCTAATCTTGTGTCCCAAAATATCTCATTACACTATCATTCTCACATCATATATACTCATAAAATAAATAATAGGTACAGAACTAAAGTTTTGTTTATACTTCTCTAGGAAGAAAAGTTTATCATAAGCATTAGAAAAGTGTAACTTTGGAAAAATTCTTTGCCATTTAAACTAACTCCAAATTCTATGAAATTTTCCAGTCCAAAATACATATATTCTAGGAATATAATAAAAATTATAACTCAAAGTTTAAAGATTTCTAAGTCATTCAAAACTTTCCTCCCTTTTTGTACATTTTGAAGATTCCGCTATCGTGGCATTACTCAAAGATATATTTTTATAAAATAAATCTATGCTCATAAAATTATGAAAATAAATATGCTTAACATATATCTACAATCACAATTATGATAAAAATTTCATCTAAAAAAAACTTTAATTTCAATTTTATATGATTTTTCAAAGTTGCTGAGTGGACATAACAATTCTGTTTCACCCAACTCAAAATCTATTTACTTCCAAGATTTTTCATTGAAAATTCACTGGTCAGAAACTTTTGAAATAAATCACACACGAAATAGACATATAAAGGAACATGTAATAAAAATTCAGAATTAAATACCAAGTAAATATTTTTACATAATTTCCCAAAGATTCAATTCACATGCAGATTTTTGTCCAACAACATCTCTCAACACATATTTCATCATCTTCCTCTAGAAAAATCCAATTTAAGTGACTTTTATGGATAACTCTAGGTTTTAACATCCAAGGAATCCATTTCTAAACTCTAAAATATGAAAGGATCATTGTAGAGTATCTAAATATAATAGAATAGCCATACGAAATTTTTATAAAACATTTTAATTTGGTTCCAATTAATGTAAAAGTGAGATAAATGATGGTTTAGCCTAGGGTTGTTAACAAGAAGACTCTCCTTACCTCAAATGAAGCTTTCAAACAAGAAAATAGAGATCCTTAGTTCAAGAAAAGTTTGTCTCCTATAAGCATCAAAATGACCATATATTTGAGATTAAGAAGATTTTAGGAGATAATATTGAAATTCAATGCTTTAATTTCATGGATCTTACTCTTAATTGCAAAAAGGATGAACCAAGATGGTGTGGGCAAGCAAAACCAAGCTTCTCTTCTTCCTCCCGTGCTCCCAAAATGGCTTCCGTAAGTGAGAAAGAAAATTGGTCTTTCTCTTCTTTAAATTTAACCTCCTTTCCAAAATTACCCTCACTTACTTTTTCACTTACCAATTAAATCCTTTCATCAATGGGAAATTATATTACTAATTTTGCTTAATGATATTACTCTTATTATTATTATTACTTCATTTTAAACTCAATTCTAAATTTATCTATTTCACTCTATTAAAAATTTCATAATATATATATATATATATTATTTATTAATATCTTTAAAAATTATCAAGTCTTAAAATAACTCATAATACCATTTTATTAAAGTTAATGACAAAATATTTTATTATATTAATGAAATATTTTTGGGAAATACTTGGATGTTACACATGGTTTCATACAGATCTCAACCATTTCTTATACGTATGTACAAAATAATATGTGGACAAAATAATATTATACTTATACGTATATACAAAATAATATGTAATATGTAGAAAAAATAATATTCTACTTATACGTATATACAAAATAATATGTGGACAAAAAAATATACGTAGATTTAAGTCATGCACACGTAATGCTAATTGTTCACTACCAAAACAAATCTCTCACAACATATAATACTCATCATAATTCATTTTCCATGTTCTATTGGTGTAATAAATCCGAAAAAGGAACATGTGTTTGATGACATCACTTTGATCCAAAAAATTTCTATCATAATTATAACATGCAGTGAAACCAATCTCATACATGATTCACCTTTAATTCAATCACATCATTTGTCTTTTTAATAAGAATTACGGGGTCATTCACATTTTAATAAGAAATTGATTGTAACTTGAAACGAGGGTTTATGTTAATCTGATAGGGAAATCCTAAATTCATAATTAGGATTTATCTTAATTTGAAAAAAGTATAATTTAAAAATTATCATAAGACAAAAATCATAAATTTAATAAGTATGGCTCTGATACCACATGTATTTTAATTTGTAGTTTTTATACATTACTAATTCTATAAAACTGCTCTTCTGGTTTAGATTTTTTATTCTCGCATAATAACATACATGAATCATAATCATATAATAACATACATCAGAAGACTAACCTTGATCCATGAACACTTCATAATTCCCTTTCTTTCACTATCCAATATTGTAAAACTGTTAAAGGAAATTGTTGATATTCGTACTGCCAACTTTAAGTCCTTAAGATTATTGTCAAAGTTGACAAAGACACAAACAAACTTTATTCCTCATGCGTGTATAAGCCCGGTGTATTACGCAAGTCCCCCAGGATATAACAGGAACTTCTCAGAATATCCGAGATTTCAGAAACTAGCAAGAAACTCTCAAAAGAGTAAATTTACCCAGGATAACACAAAGAATATTAGAGAAAAGAAGATGAGAGAGGTGTGTTTTTGAAGAATGTGAAGTGATATCTATTTATAGGAGAAAGTCTGTAGCAGTTATGGGAAGACTTAGTAGTGGGTCTGTAACGTTCTCTCTGAAACGTTATCTGTAACGTTCTCTGAAACATTCTCTAAAATGTTATCTGTAATATTTTCTGAAATGGTCTTCTGTAACATGTGAGAACATGTTCTCTGAAACGGTCTTCTGCAACGTGTAAGAACATGTTCTCTGAAATGATCTCTATAACTTAGGGGAACACGTTCTAAGTTTTGCAATACTCCTTAATTTACAATAGACACTACTAGAAAAATGGTTAATAGTGACCGAAATTAGTGACCGAAAAATTCAGTCACTGATAGTAACTGAATCAGTGACTGATTTCCCATTTTATATTTAGTGACTGATTTAGTGACTAAAATTTTAGTCACGAAAATTAGTCACTGATTCAATCACCAAATCAGTCACTGATTCGGTCACTACTAGAAAAATGGTTAATAGTGATCGAAATTAGTGATCGAAAAATTCAATTACTAATAGTAATCGAATCGAGTCATCGATTTCTCTTTTTATATTTAGTGACTGATTTAGTGACTAAATTTCAATCACTAAACAAATAATCTATAAATTAGTGACCATTTTTTATTTATATAAATATTTTTTAAAATATTTTAATAATATATTAAATATAAATCTACTTAATAATTTAAAATAATTGATAAAATTTTTAATAACATTATAAAAATTTTAAAAAATAGTTTATTAACTTATTAAATAATTTAGTAATATAATTATTTAATTTTATTTTTTAATTTAGTATGTGAATAAAAAAATCAAAATTAATTATTAAATTAGTCACCAGATCTAGCTACTAATTCGATCATTAAAATAATTATTAATTTAGTCTCTTTTATATATATAATCAATGATTAAATTAATTATTAATTTAGTCTCTTATATATATATATATATATATATATATATTATTTTTATGTTAATAAAAATGTATTTCAATGTTTTATAAAAAAATTAAAATTATTTTAATTATTGAATTGATATTTCAAATTTATATTAATATCTTAAATAATTTAATAATTGGATAAATATTTTAAGTTTATATTAGTATTTTTATAAAAATGTAAAGATTAAGTGAACTTATTTTAAAATTTAATTAAACATAATAATATCATATACTATTAACCATAAATCTGTGAAGATTTAGTTAGAAATTAATTTTAAGTTTTATCATTTTTATTTAAAAAAATTGTTAAAAAAAATTAAAATAAAGAATTTTAATTTAATAAATGTGTTAATATTATTAGTTATTGGAGAATTAAATTTATAATAATAATTATATAAAATTATAAAATTAATAAAATTTAAATTATTGGTATTTTTTTTAATTCTTTTGATAATATTAATAAATTAAAATTAAAAAATTTATATATATATATATATATATATCACTTTAATTATTTTAATTAAAAATAATTTCATAAAAAAACTAATATTTGAAAATAAAAATGTAAAAGTATATATTTTTTCTTTCATTTAATTATATTTTTTATTTTTTACTTTTTGGGTTTTAGTCCATAACAACAACTTAATT
The DNA here is from genome assembly GCA_963425845.1 of Sphenostylis stenocarpa. Lineage (NCBI taxonomy): Eukaryota > Viridiplantae > Streptophyta > Magnoliopsida > Fabales > Fabaceae > Sphenostylis > Sphenostylis stenocarpa. The sequence goes on from OY731407.1 coordinate 14,288,472, forward strand.
GCCCTAATTTTAGTTTAACTTAAAAATATCATCGTCTTATCACAAAAACATATAATTTCTCTTATTAAGAAAGTTTTTTTTATCAGATTAAGAAAATTATCACTAATAAGATTCAAAACCAGTACCTTAGAGATAGATACTAATACTCCAACCACTAAACTGTTAGAATTTTCTAATAAAAATTTACAAATAAATTATATTTATATACAAATAAATGTATATCCGTGTAAATATATAAATATAAAATATATAAATATAAATATATTTATATATTTTGATATATTTATATATTTATATGTTCGATGTCAGGGTCACGTTAGATGGTGAAAGTATGTGTCGAGTGAGTTTTCAAAATTTGATGTCAAATTTGTGAGCGAGTCTCTTTATATGGATTTATAATTTAATGATAGAATATAATCTTTATAATTTATTTATATAATGATATAAAATAATTGTTTTCTTTATTTATTTTTATTTTATTTTAATTTATTCTTTTTATCTTTTTTTCTTCTTCTATTATTTAATTAAAATTGTTATATTAAAATAATTTTTTCATTATTAAAAATAATTAAATATTTATTTTCAACATTTATTTTTAAAATTATTTAATTTAACAAATTATTATAAATTAATCTATGTCTGGAAAAAATAATTATTAAAAGATGATTTTGATTAATTTATAATAATATATGTTAGGAAAAAATTGTTCTATTAATAATCATAATTAGATTAATTTATAATAATTTTTTAAATTAAATAATTTTAAAAATAAATATTTAATTATTTTTAATATTGAAAAAATTATTTTAATATAAGAATTTTAATTAAATAATAGAAGAAAAAAAGATAAAAAGAATAAATTAAAATAAAATAAAAATAAATAAAGAAAAAATTTATTTTATATCATTATATAAATAAATTATAGAGATTATATTCTGTCATTAAATTATAAACTCATATAAGATACCCGCTCACAAATTTGACATCAAATTTTGAAAATCCACTTCGACACACACTTTCACCCTCGAAGCGCCCTCACATCCAACATATAAATATCTAAATATATTTGTATTTGTATTTATATATTTTAGTGGTTGGAGTATCAATCACTCGGTATTGACAATTATTTAAAACTTAATAATAATTCAAATTTTTGAAAATTATAATAAATAGTAAAAATATATTATAAAAGAATATAAAATGGAGGTTAGAGATTATTATAATTAGATAAAATAGAAAGGGGTTATAAAAAAATATTTTTAATTTTTTTTATGTTTTTGTTAGTGACCGATTTTAGTTGGTTACTATTTCTGTCACTATTTTAGTTAGTGATCGATTTTAGTCGTTTAGTGATCGAAAATTCGATCACAATTTGATATTTTTGTTGTAGTGAGAGAACATTCGCGTCAGAGTGTATTGGCTGGTGTGGAGAATGCAGACGCCTCTACGATGTTCCCAGCATATCGTGAACCACTACAAAAAATTAGCGTATATCAGACGGATATTTACCGACGGATTTGTATCCGTCGGAAAATAATCATTACCGACTGAAATTACAGACGGATATAAAATATTTGTGAAATTTGATATTACCGACGGATATATCCGTCGCTAAATTAGTCGGTAATTTACAAATGAATTTACCGACGGATATATCCGTCGCTAAATCCGTCTGTAATTCTGACGATGAATTTACCGAACGGATATATTCGTCGATAATTTACAGATGAATTTACCGACGGATATATCCGTTCGGTAAATTCATAATTAATTAAATTCAGCTGTAAATTACACCTAATTAAAAAAATTAAATATATATATATATATATATATATATATATATATAAATATATATAAAATATAAATATATAAAATATAAATATATAAATATATAAAATATAAATATATAAATATATAAAATATAAATATATAAATATATAAATATATAAATATATAAATATATAAATATATAAATATATAAATATATAAATATATAAATATATAAATATATAAATATATAAATATATAAATATATAAATATATAAATATATAAATATATTTGTATATAAATATATTTGTATATAAATATATTTTATTTGTAAATTATTATCAAAAAATTCTAAGTAGCTTAGTGGTTAGAGTATCGATCTCGACTTCTAAGGTACTTAGGTTCAATTCTGCCAATGACAATTCTCTTAATCTGATAATAACTGAAGGCTATAAAAATGTAATTGGTGATAATAATTAATGATAAATAATAAAAATTTCTATAAGTTATATAAGTAAAATATTTAATAAATAATAAAAATATTACCGACGGATTTTTAGCCGTCGGTAATATTAAAATTTTTTGTAGTGAACATGCACGTGCTAATACTTATATGGATTTCACTCATTCATCATTGAGCTATGTAACCAGAAAATGGCTTTTAATGTACCTTCCATGAAAAGTTCACTCTTTCCACTTGCCACCCAACTTGTGACAAACTATGGCTGGTTTCATGACTCTATCAGGCCAATAATTCAAGTTGTTTCAATTCATATTGTCAATGATAATTGACTTTCATATTGTCAATGAAAAAAATGCTGAGAATAGATTTGTGCTAACAAGGAAAATTATCATGTAGCATAAAGCATTAATGGTTGGTAATAGATTACTCAATCTTTATTTTTGTTTCAAATTAAAACCGAAGCTGTATGAAAATAATTCTAGTTGTTGGCCATAAGCTGGATCTCAACAAGCAAGCTAGGAGCAATCAGAGTCAGATTGAAGATTTAATGGATCATAAGTCATCAATGCTTGTTAATTCAGCTAGTTTTACGTGTTTATCATTATCTAAACATCTTTTTTCATTCTGCACATTTAACATTGTTGTACGTGCTTATCATTGTTTCACTGCAAAACATTCACATTTTAACATTTCATGTTTATGGCTGAAACTATTTATCCAACCATTCAAGCCACTCTCACATTTCTTTTAAAAATAAACCAGGTGCAGCTCAACAATATAGTTGAAATCGAACTAAGAGAAAAATAACAAAGGAATCAACAAAAAAATTACCTTATGAATGAATTTCAGTCATCTTAGGTTGAATATATTCTTGACATTTTATGTATAAAAAAAATATACTATAGTTAAAATTTATTCATTTAATGTAAATTATATACTATTTAAAAAAAAAGAGTTAGAGTCCAAAATATACTATTAATTTTTTTTAACTTTTTATATGAATGATAAAATTACATTTAAATGATTTATAATAAAATATAAATTCACATCTTAGAACAAAGCCCTCTCTATAAAAAAAATTAATGATACAACAACATTTATGAGATCTTTTTCAAATTACATTGAAATTCCACACTTTTTTTTAATTCTAAATAACCATTTCATTTATTTTAAAAATATTCCTTTTTTAAATTTTATATATATATATATATATATATCAATTTAATTATTTAAATTTGCGAAAATATTGTTATAATGGTAAAAATATAATTTGCGAAAATTTTGGAAATATCATGCAATATAATATTAATATATATATATATATATATATATATATACATGACATAATATTAAAAATGTAAAGAAAAAAGTTGAGAACTTAAAAGAAGAACGGGTAGTGTTTCACTGACTTTGTGATCTATCTACACAGCCTACCATATATCTTCCTAGCTAGCTGGCACTAGTTGCTCATATGTCCCTAAAGAAGAGATCATATCCCCTCAAAGATTATTTTCTTATTTATGTATTTAATGGTTTTTTATTTAATCTTATTTATGTATTTAATGGTTTTTTATTTTCTTTAATATTTTTTAAAAATTAACAAATAATAATATTTGTTTTATTTTGAAATATAAAATTATTAATTTTCTTTAGTTCATAAAAAAATTATGTTAAAAAAATATAAATATAAATTTTTACTCATTTATTATTTTTTCATTAAATCAAATAAATTTATCTTTTATCCCTTTTCTATTAAGTTAATTTCAATTATAGTCTTTTAAGGTTAAAATTAATTATTTTATCGAGAAAATTTTATCTTTAAAAATACTTTTTAAAAATAAAAAAAATATATAAATTATTTTTAGTGTCAAATCCTAAACTATATTTATATCGTTACTTTTATCAATCAAATTAACCTTATTTTTATGTTAATAGTTTAATAAAAAAATTGTAATAATTGAATTTTGAAATTGATGAATTGAGTTGAACATGCGTATGCATAATTATGAAAATTGGATAGTTGGGGTCTTAATCTAAAAGGCAAAGTGTGATTGGAAAATGTGGCCCTCTGAGTAATAATACACTTGTGCACTCTGATGTTAACGTTTGTTATGATTTTTAGCCCTTCTTAATAATCACCAGTTCAATGAATTTGAAAGAGTCTTCTTCCGTACTTAATATTTTAAGAATCTTCTGGACTCTCCTTCTTCCACTAAGTAATGGACTTCCACCATAATACTTCCTGAATCTTCCTAGAAACACTTCTATATCACAATCTTCTATGCTTTATAGGTTCACCTTCTACCTATTTACATTTTATATTATTCAATCCAATGCCAACTCACTACTTTTGCCACCCACCTTGATAGCAAACTTTCATTAATTCTGTTGTTTTTGGGATGACGTCAAATTAAGTAAGAAATGGAAAGAGAGGGTATCAGAGTGTATGTATAATTATTAAGTTCTTAAAATTACATAGGTTTGTTTATTTTTAATTTAAGAATCATTTACATTTTCAAGGAATACAATGATGTTTTACCTAATTACTTACAAAGAGTGTTTGTCTTTGTGACACTCTTACCTTCCCCCATTTGGCTGTGTTTGCCATTATAGCTTAGAGTGTGATCTTGAATTCTTTAGTTATCTCTTTCTTCTACACAGACTTTTTTCTGTAGCCATGACCAACCAATACATATCCAAAGAGCATGTCAAGGTCAAGCACAAAAAGTAATAAAGAAAACTTGATATGTCTGTTGTACCTAAAACTAGATTTGCCATTTCAAAATTGATACAGTTCCATGAACCCAATCAAGATATTTTGGCAGGTCCACCTTCAGATAAGCTTCTCCATAAACAAGTTCATTCATTTGAAAAAAATAAAACAAGCATATATAGCTCCATTTCAATGGCAACTATTCAGTAAACCTTTAGATATAGAAGATATCTTTTTAAAAGTCTTGCCAGCCAAATAGGATATTTGATACTCATTCCATTAAAACTCATAACCAACTTCTTTATTTACTAATTACAGATCATTTTTGTTGTTGCTCGTGGGTTTGAGTAGAAATGACATCTGTAATGGTGGGAGTGATTACTAAAAAAAATAAGTTTAGTCACCTTAACTACTAAACATGAAAGAAAAAGAGTATTTGGTTATCCATAAATTTGATCCACAGTTATAAACATCATAAACATTTATGTTGCTAATCAATTAAAAATGTTAAAAAGAAGTTTGAGTTCAAGAATGGAAATAATTCGTAGACAAAGAGAAAATTTAACTTAGTAAAAGCGATTAATGTGATAATTAAGTATTTTAATCAAACATATAATTCATTTTTTCTAGAGACTCAAATCTAATTTTTATTTTTTTTTCTAATTCCAGAATTATCTAATGATACATGAATGATTTAAATAAATTTATAAAAATATATTTATATTTACGATTATTTTTTTATCTCTGCATACTTTAAAAAAAATGTTGCACTTTGAATTTAAAGTAGTCTCTTTTTATTATTATAATATATTCTTATTCATATTTTAGTTCATATGTAAAAATTACTAAGAACAAGTCAATGATTAAAGTAAGTAATCTTATTTGCAAGTAATTATTTATTGGATTAAGTTCAGTCTTAAAAAATGATTAAAGTTAACTAATAATGATATCATCTATTGTTAACAAATTTATAATAAACAATTAATAATAAAAACAGATGACACGGATCTAATTACAGTATAATTTATAAATATATGGAAAACAACGTCCTCTTATGATTAAAAAAAAAACATTATAAAAATGTAATAAAAACGGTGAAAAACCTCGTTAGTTCAATTATGAATTTAGAAGAAATATTTCTCACAAATTAATAAAAAAAATTCTTTATTTTTTTAGCTCTAATTTTCATCCTAAATTTCTCGTCTCCTCTAGATATTTTAATGTTGTTGTTTCTATTCATGTTCTCCTTAACAGAATATTAAGGTAAAAAATCTATTTAATAACATTTCTTATTACTATCTAAAAAAGATATCATTCACTTTTTACCTTGAATAATGAAAAAAATACAAAATATCATTCTAATTTTTTTAATATAAACTAATTAAAATCATAGAAAAATATAAATTTATAAAATTTCACCTATTATCAAATATCTGTAAAAAAATAATAATTAATATTACGATGAAAAATAAACATTTATTCAATAAAAGAAAGGAAGAGACGTGGGTCTTAATCAATTGTTTTAAACCTGGACGAGTTATTAATCGCATCAACATAGAATCGAAGTTAATCGAATTTAATTATTATAATATAATAAACATATAATAAATTATTAGTAACAATATTTCTTAAAAAATAAAAAAAAATTATTATCATTATCAAATTTTAATAAAATATATTAAAGAATATAAAATAAATAATTATTAAAAAATACAAATATAATAAAATAACTAATTAATATAAGATAAAAAATTAAAATATATTTATAAAAAATATATATGAAAAAATAATTTTAATTTTTTTAAAATCCAAAATCAATTTAATTCAAAAGCTCCAAATTTTTTAAGTTTACTAATTTTATTTTGATCTTTTTATTTTATCTTAATGTAATTAAAAATTAATTATTTGAAAATAACGCACCTAGACCCGTTTCCGGTTCAGTGAAATTTTGGAAAGAGTGTTCTTAAGAAAAATAAAAAGAATTAAAACACAATAATCGTTAATTTATTCTGGTTGCTCCAGAACATGTGGTTCCTTCCTCTTCTTTCCCACTCATCTTTCAAGCCACTAAAAATGCGGTCGGTAGATACGCGGATCTCATTGGACGGCGTGAATTGGATTCGGGTCAATGCGGAACACTCTCGTATGCTTCGTTAACTTAATTTAATCTAATTAAGCAAACTAATCAAGAGAAATAATACTTAAAATTACCCCTAACAATTTAAAAATAAAAAAGTGTTTTGTACTTACTTCACTGCAATTACCGACTGATAACTGGATTACTTTTTAATAATTTTACTCATTAATCCGAAAATCAATATTTTAAAGATGTTGAATTTTGAAGTACATTGTGTTTGTCGGTTTATTACGAGCTCAAAAACCTTAATACGTTAACTCTGCTATTAAGACCATCATTATGTTTATAGTCTGAACACAAGTCACCGACCCACGCAGATCATGCAAAATCTGTGTGTTGCAAATGTTGGTGACATCTTCTTTTGGCCCTCTCGCGTTTACCCATCAATTCTTTGCTTTATCTTAATTAATACACATTTTTAATTAATCGCTTCATTAATTGAGCTAGCTACACATTAACTCACGCCACAAGATTAAAGTTGGCAGAGAGATTCTTTTCATTTTCTATCACAACCAGCCCAACACCTCCTTAAACCATTGCAAATTGCAATCACAAAATAATAGACAAACCCTATTAATTAGTCTCTGACATGTCATAATTAATTAGAGGTTTTCTCGAAAATACCCTAATCTAGTTGTTTGGTGTTACTTTGTTGTTTGAAATCTTCCATGGCACAACCCAGGCATATGGATTAGTTACCACCCATGGTGCAGCATGTTTCACAACTTGGTTATTAATATTTGAAGAGACAAACATATCACAACTTGCTGCCCAATATCTTCATTTCTTTTCTATCTTACAATCTCAAATCCTTGACATCAAAACCAAAAATGGAAGATTTTTCGGTCCAATGTTAATTATTAAATTATGTTTATTCTCTTAATTAATTTACTGTAATGTTTATTCCACTCATATTTTTCCATTATTTTAGAAAAATAATTGTCATAATTAATACCTGCTTTTTTAGTAATGGTTTTCTTTCATTTAGTGAATTTTCAAAATAGCTGCATGCAATAAGATAAGATTATTTATTTTTGTAATGGTTTTTTCCATAGACAAAGTTTAAATCTAAAAATTTTTAAAATTGAAAATATGGTAAGATTAATTCTTTCAATAATTAATTTCTCCGTACACAAAACTTATAAGTTAAGAGTTTCAAATCTTACCTTATTATTTCTTAATAATATATAAACTATTCATGAAATTTTGTCCAATAAAGTGAGGTTTTAGAATAATTATGTATTACTGCTGTTTTGGAATCTTTAGAATAATTATTTTGCAATATTATATTGGAGTCTTTGTGATCTATATCTTGTTTGCTTACAAGCAACCACAGTTTACATTAAAAAAACTGTTGTTTGTTTGACTAAAATATTATTCTGTAACTAATATTACAGATTGATTACAAAGATATAGTGAACTTTAGACATGAGAATTAAAAGATACAATTCATTACATGCTTTAAAAGTAATTATATTTTTTATTTAACTAGATTTAATTTTTGAATTATTTTTTAAATATAACCGTTTTTTATCTCAATCCTTTTCAAATTCATTTTACTAAAATTTAAATCAAGTAGACATTAAAGATACAGAGAGCCATTTTTTTTTCAATAACATTTATTCATCGCACGACTTTTTATACCTACGAATTTTCCAACAAAACAATCATAAAAGATGGGTTAGAATTCAAGATTTCTACGGAGGTGAATTTAGATATAATAGCATTTAAAAAAAATATTTAAACATACACGTAGCAAACACATTTATATATAATATTTCCAATAATTACTATTATGAAGAAAACATAATTTCTAAAAATAGACATTAGAAAATTGATGTTAAAGTATAATAACATAATTTCTAAAAATAGACATTAGAAAATTGATGTTAAAGTGGTAGAGCGTTTGATATTTTTCCACCTCAAAGATTTAAAGAAACAAAAAAGTATAGAATATCCACTAAAAAGAGTCCACGAGGAAGGGAAGATTCCAAGCATCTCCATCTCTCTATTTTATGATTAAGTTTGGGTTTATGAATTGAACATTTTATTTCTCACCCACCAAACCCTAATAAACTCTACTTGTTAGTCAAGGATTTCTCTTTTTCTCATCAAATCGTAGCTAGCTACAATCTTCTCATTATAAAGGAAAAATAATTGTTGTAGATAAAAAATCTTCCTATTAGCATATTGAACCATGAAAAATGTATCAAGATTCACTTTATAAAATAAATAAATAAATTATAAATAAATTATTACATTGTAATCAATTGAACATTAAAATATGCTCTTTAGTGGTGGAACTCCTTCGAAAGACCAAGGGGCAAAGTTGTGTGTCTGAACTCTTGTTACTTCGTGCTTCTTTCTTATATTTATTTATTTTTTTAAATAGAAGGATGTCATTTTATCCTTTTTAGAGCAATGGACAAAAAAAAAAAACCAAGTATCACTTAAAAATAAAGTATAAAAAGGTAACACTCTTTTCTACATCACACAAAATAATAAACCGAATAGCATACGTACATGAATATCAATATCTAGTATCATACCTTTTCTTTCTTTATCAACAATACATATAAGAGAATAATCCATTAGGCCAAACGACAAGAGAATATCCCTTATACACGTCTTATAAAGAGTACTGTGTTGTTCTCATTATTATCCTATCATATTTTATTATTTCTTCTCTTAAAATAACTAAATGTACCATACGTCTCTGAAAATAGTCTCATTTTCAAATTTTGAATTCTACCACCCAATTATCATTATATAAATATCAATAACTTGAAAAATAAAATAAAAAGATAATATAATTTTGTGCCATGAAATCTTATAAAATACACTAATTTATTATTTATTTAGATATTATTTTACAGATATACTCTATCGTTCTCTTGAACCAAAAATCGATCATCCAGAACATCTGAACAATCATATCAAGAAAATCACGCAGTGATAAACAAAAAGGGAATATAGATGTTCGACCTTAAAAGAACACTAAACACTCTATTAAACACTCTATTTTCAGCTTATTGTTTTAAAATTAATCAATTAGTTATTACGAAATGTGAGTATTGCACAACAAAAACCCTATGAATTACAAATCTCACATATGCGCATAATCTGTTTAGGCATCTGTATGTGACCCATTCTTTGTAAATATGGGTTTCAATCGCTACATCATAACACCTCCATAAAGGAGACGTGATTGTTAGTGGATATTTGACTTGATTTGTTAAAATTTTTAACCTAATTTATACTTATAAATATATCATTTTATATTCCTCTAAATACACACCTTATTCATCTTTTTTTTCTAATTTTCTTTTTGTTTTTTTTTATCTTGCATTTATTTATTTTTTTAAAAATTTCTTACTAAATTTTTAAGTTCTTCGAAAAATTTGAGTAGTTTTTATTATATTTTGAAGACTTGTGCAATATTTTACGGATAAATATTTAAAGAAAATAATTTACATGATTTAGGAATCATGATTATAAGTTTTAAAAAACAGTAATTTTACACGTTTCATAAATTAAGTTTTATTTCTCTATGTTAACTTTCACTATATTAACTATCTCCAAATAGTAATATATTTTTATTTAAAGTTTTTACATAAAAATTCACCTCATAAGAATTAAGATGGATGTGAAGAAAGGAAAGCAATAAGTAGAACAGGGAATTAATGATGACAATCTATGTTAGAGTGAAGATGAGGTTAGTGCAGAAGCAAAATGAGATATGTGAGTTCACGTTAGAGTAAAGACAGAAAAGTTCAAATATATCGAGGGACACTCTGCTTTACAACTAAAAAAATGGGGACACAACACAATCTTAAAGTAATCGACGGAAAAGAATAAATTATTTTTTAGGGATAAATAAAATGGAAAACAAATATTCTATCCAACTCCATTTACTTCTTTGACTGAAATTCACATATATCTTAGCACAAGAATAACTGAAACAACACGGCTAATAGTTTCAAGAAACGTGTTGGTATAAATCATTCGTTTTATAAGTTCCATTATTTTCCTTCTTTTGCTGCATAATTTAGTTGTAGAAGTTTGATTCATTATATTTAAACACACATACACACTTAAAATACGGGGAAAGAAGAGGAAGAAGAACGTATTGCATATTTCTGAAAGATCCTGTCGATCTTTTCACGTCTGAAAAGCGAAACTAGTTCAATGTATGAGATAAAGATCACATGCCAAATTGCTTTTAGTTTACTTGCTTTTAAATAAATCATCACCTTGCATTGACTCCACCATGTTTAATGTATTGGCAAACCAACACAAATGTTGTACCCATTCATGTGTTACATTCGAGAAATCAAATTAAATTGTTACATTAAAACCAAGGTAGTTAGTCACCCATTCATGTTGCAACCTTTCTCTAATTTTCCAAAAAATGGTAAATATTTATGAATAATATTAAAACTAAAACAGAGAATGGGGACCCATGAGAGATGGCTCGTATTATTGTTCGTCCCAAACACCGATAGCTTTGGGACACCTAATCATCAAACGAGGGAGATTTTATTTTTAGGAAAACCTTACATTAGTATTTTTTTTTAATAACGTTTTAATATAATTATTTTTATTACATTCAATTTGATTAATTGGATTTGTGTTATATATTTAAAAAAAAGTTGTAAAAATAGGAATTGAATTAAATTAAATTAGCATAGTGTAGTCCCTGACATCACATCAGAGGGGCTTTTTATAGCAGAGGTGGAAGCTCTTGTGTTCTCGCAATCCACAGAAAGACGACACGACACGATACGAGACGAGACACCGCAACCTCTTCAAATCTTCTTTCTCTGTATTCATTCATTCGTTGAGAATTCATTGGAAAATTGGAATCATGGGTTTGCAAAGCCAATTAAACGACGTGTCGTCGGGTTCGATTCCGCTGCTGGTCTTGGCGCAGATAGCCATGTGCGTCAACTACCTCCGCTCGATGCTCCTGGCGGTGTTGCAATCCCTAGGTCTTGGTCGATTCCACACCCACCAGATCGTCGACGACCGCTTCCTCGCCGCTGTCGGATCCGGCCTTGCCGGAATCATCATGCTCTCCGATCAACTCACGCTCAACAACCAATTCTTCTGCTACGACGGCGCCGCCCACGACCACCCCTGCGTGGTGTGCCAGGCCGCCTTCCAGGACGGCGACCAACTCCGCATGCTCCCCTGCCGCCACGTCTTCCACCGCCGCTGCTTCGACGGGTGGCTCCACCACTACAAGTTCAACTGCCCCCTCTGCCGTTCCCCGCTCCTCTCCGACGAGCGCGTGGCCCTCACCGAACGCCGCCTCGGCCAACAACTCATCTCTTGGTTCTCCCTTCACTGATGCGACGCCGTTTCGGTTTTCCAATCTCCCACTTTTACCCCTCTTTCGCGATCACTTTTTACAGACCTGGACGCGGTTTCTTTTCTCTTTTTCTTTTTTTCTTTCCCTCCTTTTTTTTATTAGTTTTAGGGTTTTTATTTATTTTAGGGTATTATTAGGCTAGATTTCTTTTTTTCTTTTTGTCTCTTTTAACAGTGATTTTGGTGAAGGTATTTTTTGAAGGGTTTTCTAGCGTCTGAGAATCCCTTTTGAGCTGGTGTAAATTTTGGACTCCTATGTGTCTATGCTAATAATCGGAGATATTAGAAGGTTTATGGACAAATTTCCACAACAGAACAATATATTATTACACTTTCTTTTTCGCTTTAACTTTGTTAAAAACATTGGATACTTCTACTTCTAACTCACCGTCTAGCTTCTGCTATTGAAAAAGAGAAAAAGGAAGGTTTATTTTGGAAATTAGAAAGAAAATAAAAAAGAAGTCAAATGAGAAATAGAAGGAAATGATGATAGAGATAGTTATGTATACGCAAGTGGACATTATTGAGTCGTGTTATTTTTATTTGGGTTGGGTTACTGAGGCTTCTTTTATTGGGTATTAGAGAGATTTTGAATTTTTGATGAGGGAATAACACTAAATAAACTTGAACGGTTGATATTGAATTAAGTCTTTATGACTTGGATTACGATCTATTGTGATGAAATAATATGAGCTTTATAGCGAAATTTAAAATTTAATTAGAAAATAGCAGTAATGTTTAGTTCGGTAGAAGTGGTTGGTGTGGTGATGAATGAATGGAATTTGTTGGTTTGGTTTGATGTATGAAGAGTTTTGAAGGAGGTGGAGAAGGTGCGTGGTCTGTGGAAGTGGCCATTGAAGACTTCTCTCAGCATGCGCCGCCACTATCTACGTCACCATTTAAAGTCACTTGACGTGTCACTCAAACTACCCACCAATTTTCATTCTTCTTTTCTTTTCCTCCATTTTATTAATTCTTTCAATATCTTCCCCTCAATGTCTAAATATATATACAACTAATAATAAAATGTAATTTATTTTTATACTTATATTATGTTAAAATTCCACTTCAACTATAGCATATTGTAATACAATAGATAACTTCATAATTTCTACGGCATTAACATCCACAAAAATTTGGTGACATCCTTAAAATATTTAAAATCTCAAGTAAAATTAATATAGCATGAAATATCTAGTTTATATATATATATATATATATATATATATATATAATTATTATGAGTCACGACATCATTAGTTTAAGTTATAGTGAAGTAATAGTTTGGAGGGAGGCATATTGAGACCAAGACTACGAACTTAATTTAATAAAGTATATAAGTAGTATGCACTTGTTGACTCAGGTAAGTTTTTGTTACTTATAACATACAAATATTTGTGACTTAACATCTAAATTAAAATAAAATTGACATATTCACTATCCTATGTTGTTGCTATTTTCTTTTACAAAAATAAGAAAGCAAAAGAACATACGTGATAATTCAATACTATGAAATTAAGAAAAAAAAAAGTGAAGTGGAATAAGCTTGGTATTTATATTATTATTTTAAGAACCGACCAAGTTGAATAGGGAATTTTATAAAGAGAAAAACTGAGAGTAATTAAGTCCAAAACGTCCCCATCATAATTGCAGAAGTTTAGTATGAGGAACAGAGGAGCAATAATGGTGGAGATTGTGAGGTGAAGTGAGGGGTGGAGAAATAGAGGAATTGGACCATTCACACTCCCTTCTTTTCGATCCTAGCTGGTTCATTCGGAATGCCAACAAAATATATGAGATAAATTAATTAGAAATTTTTAAAATTAATTAGAAATTCTAGTACAAAATTAATTAGTCAAGCAAAAAATAATAAAAAAATCTTACATTATATTTTTGTATTTTTAGTTGTTCCTTAATTTACCTTTTTACAATTTTAGCATTTTTATGATATTTTTTTATATGAATATTAGTTAAGCTATATAATTTTCCCATACGCATGTGAATCCAATAGTATAAGTTTTATATATTGAATTAGTTAAAAATGAATTCAAAAACATGTTATGTAATTGAAAATGATCATTCAAAAAACACCAAATTCGAAAACAAATAAAAGAGTAAAAGGATTGTTAGAAATGAGATGAAATATTTACAAGTTAACCAAAAATATACTTTTAAGTTGCATAACATTTTGTTTGGTACAATTGTAGCATTAATTAGAGTGGCAAGTGGATGGAAATAAAATAAAAAATTGGAGGCATTGGAGGGTCAAGAGGATTTTGATTTGGATAGGAAGGTCGATGATTTGTTAGATTTTAGTATAAAATGGGTTAAAGTGAAGGTTTCAAAATAATTGCAACGATTACGATATTTGAATAGTTTGGTGGCATATGGTCCCCAACACAAAACCCCTCTTGCTGCATCACTTTCACATTTTTTTGTTGTCTGCATAATTTTAGAATGGACCCAGTCCAACCTTGTACAACTATCCTAGAACCAGTTGTAGGCTTGGCTTCTCTCACATAACATAACACACTCCACCATTTTTCTCTCATACCTTCATTATTGTTCTTCGTAGGGAAACTTTTTATCCCTCTTTTCTTCGTTCCTATCCATCCCCAAACCAAACATTTCAATGCCAACCCAAATCTCTCCAAGGTTATTACAACCTTCAACACCTTTACTTGCATATAAACCAATCATAATTGCCATCATCGTTTGATCAATCTCCTTCCGCAACGCTCAATCGTTCTAATTAATTGTTTTCATGCTTTATAATACTTAGCAAAATAATAATTCATTATCATGTGATTCACTGTCTAAAATGTTTTTTTAAATACCAGACAAATTTATGTTCTCTTTTGTACTCTTTCATGTAAAACAAGAAAAATAGATTAATAGATTAATTTGTAACGAATAATCTAAATGTGAGTTAAGTATTATAAAATATAAAAATAAATAAAAAAATTAAATAATATATAAAAAATATCAAACACAACTTAATGTTTTAAGATTTTTGATAAAGAGTAGTATTAATTCCTTATATGAATTTAGTTCATATTTCATTAGTATTGTTTCTTCCACGAAAAAAATCCAATAATTCATTCGATTAGATGAAATATATCAAAATAAATTAATCAATTAAAATTATCAATCTATTTTCCTGAATTTAATCATTTTGAGATCATAAATATATGTTAAAAATTAACTACATGAAATATATCAAAACAAATTAATCAATTAAAATTATCAATCTATTTTCTTGAATTTAATAATTTTAAGATCATAAATATATGTTAAAAATTAACTACATGAAATATATCAAAACAAATTAATCAATTAAAATTATCAATCTATTTTCCTGAATTTAATCATTTTGAGATCATAAATATATGTTAAAAATTAACTACATGAAATATATCAAAACAAATTAATCAATTAAAATTATCAATCTATTTTCTTGAATTTAATAATTTTGAGATCATAAATATATGTTAAAAATTAACTACATGAAATATATCAAAACAAATTAATCAATTAAAATTATCAATCTATTTTCTTGAATTTAATAATTTTGAGATCATAAATATATGTTAAAAATTAACTACATGAAATATATCAAAACAAATTAATCAATTAAAATTATCAATCTATTTTCTTGAATTTAATAATTTTGAGATCATAAATATATGTTAAAAATTAACTACATGAAATATATCAAAACAAATTAATCAATTAAAATTATCAATCTATTTTCCTGAATTTAATCATTTTGAGATCATAAATATATGTTAAAAATTAACTACATGAAATATATCAAAACAAATTAATCAATTAAAATTATCAATCTATTTTCTTGAATTTAATAATTTTGAGATCATAAATATATGTTAAAAATTAACTACATGAAATATATCAAAACAAATTAATCAATTAAAATTATCAATCTATTTTCCTGAATTTAATCATTTTGAGATCATAAATATATGTTAAAAATTAACTACTTTTTATATAGAATAAATTTAATAAATGTATTTTTTAATTTATAATTTTTTATATAAAATGATATGTTTTATATATTTTTACAGAAATTTTATTATCTGTGAAATAATTTTTTTTGTGTGATATTTGTTTTTTATTAAAAAAATGTTTATTTGCCTGAGTAAGTTAGGCTTTCCACGTCAGCGATAAAGTTTCTTCTTTTCTTCACTAAAATATCTAAAAGCGGAAAGTACTCTTAACTGATTGAAAAATATTTAAAATAATTCAACTTGCTATAAAAGGTGATCTCTTAATCTTCATCGATAACCGATGATAGAAGTTGAATGGACCCAAATCGTTGGACGGTGGCAGTTTCAAAATTAAACTTTTTTTTCTTACAAAATTTTACTTTCAAATATTTACACAAAAAATTAATTGTTTTTTTGATGTAAATTAAAATTATTTTCATTTTTATAACAGTTCATAAAGAAATAATCTAAAAGATATGGAAGACAAGTTTCATAACAAAAAAAATGTGAAAGATAAGCAATGGTATGTGATAGGAGAGGAGGGGATGAAATTTTAAATGACTAAAATAAAAGATTGGTGGGAAGAAGGTTTGATAGCTGTTTGGATTATGATAAGATTCTGATAACATTCACTTAATTGACATATATGTCCACTACTGACTCAAACAAACACTTCCATTTCAATAAAAATGTTAAACAGAACACAAAAAACGTGAAATGCTTGAATTTTTTTTCTTCTATTTATTTCTCCATTAATCTCATACACTTAATTATCTGATAAAAAAAAGTCTATTATACTGTGAAAAATAGATAAAGCATATTTATTCTTAAATTTTGATCTCATCATTATTTGAGCTGAGAAAATAAAATAATTTGTAAAATAAAAAGGCGAATTGGGTTGCAGTGCTGGAATTAAACAGTGTAAGGCCAATTTTCATCGTGGGTTCCTTCATTTTGATGGGTTCTTAATGGATGCAACATTCATGTCTACAAAAGACTATTATTTGATGGTTTGAGATAATTACGATTCCTTTTTATGATATTTGATTAAGTGTTACTAATTTTCTTATAAACTGAAAATTTTAAAATGTCTCATGATAATCCGAAATTAGCAAATGATTTTTCAAGTTGAGGTTGAGGAACATATGATAGTGTGGATAGAAACTAAAGCTCTGAATTTTCGTAGCACATGTAGAACTCTCTATTTTTTAAGTCTGGTTATCGATATTATTGGTTTCTTCTTGCGTTGTATCACATGAGATTCCTTATTATTTTATCATGTGAGCAATAATTGGGTATTAAATTATCTTGAACTAAAAGTGTTAAAAACTTGAGATTATGCGCTACCCACTTAGATATTATTTTCCTTTTATGTTATTTACTTCCTCCTGCAAATAGAGCTTGCTGTTTAATCCACTAGGAACAGAGACGAGAAGCTAAAACAAAAAATGAGATTTGCTACCTCTTCTGTCACATATTCAAGAGTGTTTGCAACCATGTTCTTGCACCTCTCACATGTAGTCTTCAATAATGAAATGACAACTAAGTTTCCTTCAGTTGGAAGCTGATCCAAGTTTTCAGAGTTTGAAAATTAAGGAGGATGAGAATGAAAGAACCTTGTTGCAACCATCCTTTTCCTTGTAACTTCCTTGTTGGCCTCACTCTATATTCAATCTCAAGGTAAAGAGATTGTACTGCAAAATGCAGAGAATATAGAAATATCAGCTACCCTTTTCGCATTAGTTGTGGTGGTCCTGATATCATGCACCCAATAGGTTCATGCTCCAATTTTGGTTCAAAAAATAATTATAACCTGAAATTCTTTAAACAAATTATTCCTAAAACATGGCATATATATACTTTATCTAGATGGAGTTATATTTAGAAAGGGTGAAATAAGACAACCTTTACTATAATATTCAGAAGTAATTTTGAATAAGGGGATTCTGATATAGAAGGAGAGAATAAGTATCATCAAAAAACCCTTTTCATATCAAGGCAACCACTAAATAGATATTAATACATCAAAAAAATCCATAAACCTAATACTATGCACATGTTTCCTCAGATATTGACATTTGATAATAAGATATCCAGTTTACTGTAATAATCAACAAAAGGTAACAATGTTTTCTTCATCTTTCATATATATATATATATATATATATATATATATATATATATGGTCATAATAAAATAATTGAGTTTTCATTTTGGTTCGTGTAAAATATTTTCTTTATATTTTGTCCTTTTAAATTGGAATGTTATATATCTTATGTGTTGAATAAAATATTAACAAATCATTTCAAATAATACATATAAAGTCAACATATGTCACCTAAAAAACCCTCCAGAATCTAGAAAATAAATTTTATTCTTCTTTTACAAAATAAAATAGAGACTAAAAACAATTATTTAAAAATTTTAGAGGATGAGAATCAAATAAAAATATTTGACATAAAACCAAATTTTACATATTTTATAAAAATTAAAAAGAGTGATTGCAAATTTGATAAGGATAAAAAAAAAACTATAGAGGCCAAATTAATATATATATATATATATATATATATATATATATATATATATATATATATATAAGTTCTTTTATGTATTATTTTATTATTTTTGTTTGTAAAATTTTTTCTCATTTTTTGATGTCGTGAAGATGAACATTGATATATACACTATGTGTATATCTACTATTTTTAATATAATGATATATTGCTTGTTAAAATATTATTATTTCCTTAATATTAGTCTTTAAAAAATGTATAATAATTATGTAATGAAATATGTATTGGTCCTTTTAGACTCGTTGACCTAGTAATTATTGGATTAATTATAAATCTTCCTATAAAACAATCTACTAATCGAACTTTTAACTAGAGTGAGTTTAGACTTTAAAAAAGGTTATTGTTAAATAAAAAAGTCAAATTCAGGTTTAATAATAAAGGTCAAATTTATGTTAAGTATGAAATGGATTGTTCCCGTCCCTATTTTGCAATTAATTTGAAACAAACAAATTAAATCATCGATCTTTGGTTGACGCTAATTTTTAAATTTTGTTATTAAGAAAAACTTTGTCAGCTTTGCATTGAGTGTTGAAAACTTTTTTTTTTTTTTTTTTACGTTTTATTGTAATAGCCTGGTCATAAAACTAAAAATTAGTAAACTATATATCAACTTCTGAATTATTGTTATCCATCTCTTCTAAGAAAGTACCCCACATTTTCCTTAATGGTCGGAGGAGGATTTAATTAAAAAGCAGGACTTTATACAGGGCAATGGCCACTCATTAAGGGGGCTCATCATGTAATTAGATGATTAATGTCAATAATGAAAAAAGTTTTTTGGCTTAATCATGCTAATGCCAACTAATGTTCAGTAAAGACACTTTATTTCTTTAGCTTTTGGGCATGCAAAATCAAATTTACCCATTTTACCTCTGTAACCTAGACTTACAATTAATATTGTTTTCTAAAGTACTGTTTGTGCAGTAGCTTTATAATTATAATAAAAACCTATTACGAGTGGTGGACCTTTTTTCAGACAATTATAGAGAGTGGAAGGGAAGTGTAATTGGTTGGCAAAAAGGGGATTCAATTAAAGTTGATCAAACCAGATGGTTAATCATTTTCGTTGTATTTATGTTTGCCATGCACGAGTACATTATAGTTAAAAGAGAAAGTAGGTTATAGTAGGTAAAACATTGACGAAGACGTAACATATTCATTTCTTGCAATTTAATCAATTCTGGAATATTCATTTTTCATGAATTGGTTTTATTCTAAATTCGTGATCAAACAGACATTAAAGTCCAAAATGATCAACTTTGTTTCACCAAAGCCGCACTCTGCTTTTTTCCATTGCTTTTGCCTCTCGTTCTTTTTTATTTTCTTTTGGACGTTTGGTATCTTATCATTGTCTGCTTTGCATCTCCCATCGAAGGAAGAAAAAATCAAAAGCTGAAGAGCAACACAAGGGGACAATAAATTAAGAAAACCAAAGTCATCCATTCCCTTTTATATTAATTAAACTCACAACAAAGGAAAATACATTGATGGGTGTAAGTGATGCATGCCAGAAGCATTGATGTCCCTAAATTAACCACCCAAACTCAAGACAAAACTCCCATTAGACCAAAACCACCGCAACCAAACAAGCAACCTCGTATGCATCTCTTACATCCCATGATTCTTCCATCATAACATTAACATAACAATGATTAACAAAAAGATAGAGAAAAAAAAAAGAAAAGGAAATGAGTGGAAAACAAGTAAGGAAGAAGTAAAATACAAAAATTAAGAACCTAAAGTTAAAGGTAATTCGGACCGCTACCCTCAATTCCCCGCGATGCAACGATGACACTCTCCCAATTCTTCACATTGCGATGAGGCAGAAACTCGGGAGAGTGCAATTGCAAAGCTTTTGTGTTGTGTTGTTTCCTTCATTCGTCGTCAGCTTTTACGCATATTTACGGAAATGCCCTTCCACCCCACACCACCGTCGTCTACGACGGAGGTCGCATCTTTGACCGCCACGGCTTGAACTCTCACAGACACAGTCCTAGTCCTAGAGGCCATGTTTGTGAGGTGATAAGAAAAAAGTTAGGAGGGATAATGGATGGATGGATGGATGAGTAACAAAGCTAAGAAAGGCAGAAGAAGATGAAAATGGGGGAAGCTACAGCTAAGCTAAGGCTTAGGGGAAAAAAAAGAAAAAAAAAAAGAAAAGAGTTGGAGTAGAGAGAGTGAGAGGGTGTGAGCATAGGGACAAGGGGTGACATGATGGGTCGTATATAAAGGCGAGATTTTAGCTTTTGGTTCTGCATTATTATTATATTATTATTCTCGTTTTATAATATGCATGTGAAGAAAAAAAGAAAAGCGAAGTTGAAATTGTTGGTCTAATATAGTTAAGGGCATGTTTGTGGGGAATGCCAAAATGTCCACTAACTCGGTTTCCAAAGCTCTTGGAATTTTCATACTCATTTATCGTGGGCTAAAGAGGAAGTGGGAAAGAAAAAATTGTAGGGGTTTGTTTGTCTGCGTATGTGAACGTGGCTTGGTTGTGGGGTAGAAAAATGGCGTTTGGTGGTGATTAACTATTTTCTCACTAAGCTCAACACACAAGCTTTTATGGGCAACTTTTTGGATTTATTACCTTATTATTGAGGGTTGGATTGGGAGAGATGATTTCGTAGTGTGTAGTAGTAGTGGGGCATTAGCCTAGATTCCAGTGAACGGATATGGGGCCAGATGATTGGCCCAAGGTGCAGCTAACCCCACCAATTTCACTCCCATATATCATTGAGTAATCAACACCACCTTCCAACCCAAACAACACATACCAACAAAAATCCCCAAACCGACATATTTTTCCAATTACTACAAGTTTACATTTCTCAAATTATTTCATCTTCTCATAATTCACATCATCAATTTGCAATCAACTTTGGTTCTGGAACGTGTAACACTTGATGTCTGGTGTGGACTCCACGCACAAAGGAACGTTAACATTTTGAACAAGACAATCACATTTGCATGCGCATTGAAATTTAGGAGTCGTTGCAGTAAATAGGAAGACAAGGAGAAAAAGACCCTTCACAAATTCTACTTGATGCAATCTTTCTTTGCTTTATTAACAACCCTTTGTCTTAGTCAAAGATTTCGATTTTATTCCCTCACTCATAAATTAGCCCTTTCAGTTCGTGTGGAAACTGATGATCACGTTGTTGGAAATTAACTAAAAACTATTCCAATTTTCTACATTCATTCACAATAACCAATCCTCTCGTTACAACCATCATAGGTAGCTCCATTTATAAACATGTTCTTCCAATTATTGTGCAATGATCGATGGTAAGATTGAATGAAAAAGGTTGAATGATGTTTGTCTGGTAGCTAAGAAGAAAAGAAAAAGAAATAGGGGAGACATGAGATAGAGAAAATGAAGTTGGGGCACAAGGTTTTGGATTATAAGAAATATAATGGGCACCCAAGTCGTTGTCTACCACATTGCTGGTATGATAAAGACTAAATGTGAGACAGTAGGAAACATACTTTTGAAGATGATAGAGAAAGAACGCACCTGTACTAACAAAATGTGCACCTCAATCACTTTACTATAGATTTGCCCATCAGAATAGAAAAAAGCAAGACCTTGCAAAAGCACCATTACAAGTCAGCGTTTAGATTATTCCTTCTTCATTTTCCCTTTCTTTACACAAATCCATCCTACAACCTTAATTAGGGAGAGACTAACTTTATTTAGATTACAATCTAAAACTAATTAATGTTAGGTGAAGTAACTAATTATTTAATATATCTAAATTATATTTAAAAGAAAATTAACATCTGAACTAATGATAATTAAGAATGACAATGTAACATCAATTAAAAAGATATCAGTTATAATGACAAAATTAAATTTTAATCTGGTGGAGTGGTGGTGTACATTATTATCATCATTGTTAGCACCTTTGGATCTTGATCGAACGGATGTTACACGTGGAGAATGGCTAGAGAGTTGACTCAATCGATAACAGTATAATGGAGTGGGACCCACCAAGCACATGGGTCGCGTCCCACGTAGTTCTCTCAATGACAGGGTCATTTCTGTCAAATTTACTTCAGCATTACGTCTTTAATATGTCATTGGAGGATAACGTTAATATCCATCATTAATTTACCTAATTCATCAAATATTCTTTTTATACTTGTACTTCATAGTTAGTCAGACGAATTCAATATTTATAAAGTATATAATTTATAAATAATTAAACTATTCAAAATTTGTGAAATAAATTAATATATCAAACTTATAATCATAATTTTTTATTTATAAAATACTCACGATTGAAATTTAAAAATATTATTTGAACCTTTTTTATTGTATTTTTAATTCACGTTGTTCATCTAAACATCATAAGTATATGTGTACGAGTCAGGTATGCTTGTACAATTAAACGATTAAAAACATTAATCAAAATAGTTTTTCAAACGTATACTGTGTTGTTCAACGACTTCAGTTAATAGCGTAAAACAAAGAAAAGAAGAAACATATAATAGTTAATAATCAAAAAATAAAATAAAATTGTCTGATTCAATTCAATTTCACCATTCAGTTTAGTTTGTTGTTAATTTGGGAATAGTAATACTCGATGAGGTCATGAATAGATATGTTAGAGTGAAAAAAAAATGGTATAATTATTATAAAAAATTATTTAGAATATATTGTAGAGTTTTTATTGACGATAATTTCATCATCCAATTTGACTTAATTCAATCTACAAGTTCAATTTAAATCTGATATAATTTTTTATACATTGAATTTAAAATTTTAACTTAACAAAATTCAACTAAATTATTAAATAATATTAATAATAAAAATGTAAATATCGTTTAATTTATATGATATTTTATTAAATTATTCAATCCAACTTAATTAAATTTTTTTATATTAGATTAGAAAATAAATTTGATCTTGTTAAAAGTTAAATACGATCCAACCAATCCATTTTCGTAATCGTTGATTTCAAATAGATAGATAATATTTCATATAATAAACCATCTTTAACATAGCAAATAAGTTAGATTTATGAAAAAAGTTATCTAGGGTGACGATAAAATAGAATTATAATTATTAAGAAACAGATGAGAAAGGTGAAAAAAAAAAACTAAAATTATACAATATATTAAAACGAAAAACATTTAAACAAAATATGAAAGAAAATTGGTTTATATATTTTATATGAATGAAATCAATGATTGGAAAGTGGAAGGAGGGTGAGAAAAGGGAAAAAAAGTGAAAATGGTTACACAAAGATGGTGTGTGTCTGAAGAAGTGTGTACAAAGAGCGGCGCGTGAGGCCTCGAGAGTGTGTCTGAGCCAACAATGGTGGGTCCCATTTCGTTCCTTTTAATGTTTTTCAAGCATTGGATCCCGCATGCGCAATTCTCTTCCCCTTTTTCACTCTAATTCTAATTCATGGTTATTTCTGCTTTTCACTGTGCCTCTCTCTTCGTTTTTATCCCCCTTTTTTTCTGCGTTCAATCACCACTCCATAACTCACCATGCATTCGCGTTAATCCATAACTCAAAACCTCTCCTTTTCCCCTTTCAACCACCTTCGTGTTTCTAAACACATTACATTACACAATCCCAAGTTTCTATCACTTTCTGCTTCAGGATTTTCTTTTGCTTTTGTCATCATTTCATCTTTCTTTTACTCCCAATCTTCAACAGAAAACTCAAAAAAACGTATGCTTGCTTTCTTTGTGATGACAGAAAACTCAATCAAATTTTCATATACTGCTTGCTTTCTTTGTATTGTTTTTTTTTTTTAAGATAAATACGTATTTTTAAAAATGTTGAAGCACTCTGATCTAATATTATAGAAAAGTGATTTTATTATGTACACAATTCTTTACAAAAATTGAGCAGGAACGGGTGGAGAAGCATTTTCTTACCCCTCCCTAATTAATCCAAGAGGTTACTTTGAATTAATAATGAAACTATTATTTCCTAAGTTTGGATTTTGTCTGTTAAATTAATTTCTTTTAATCAAATTTAGTTGTATTCAAATAAATGACATATTAGTTAAATTAATTTAAAATACAAGTGTATATTGAATGAACCAAAACAGTATTTCATGTTTGTACTTAATTTGAGTAATGATGAAGTACTCATTTAAAAACTTTAGATTTATTTTTCATCACTAAAAACATTCATATGACCTACAACTAGTATGAGGGGGTGTAGAGAGGTTTTAATTTTGAATGCTCTAAGTCGTATCTCATTGCCCAGTTAGATTATTAAGCCTATTATCAATGGCTTCTGATAAAAAAGGTCAAATTTTTTTAATTGATGCTTCATTGACAAAAAGGTACAGAGTGAATTCTCGAGTGGGCACAACCTTTTTTTAATCCTCATACTCTACAAGTTATAACAAATAATACAGTGTGTTTTGAAAAAAGTATGTTAAAAATTATTGTTATTCCTCATCATATGAGAAACTGAAATTTAAATGAAAGTTTTTTCTTAATTATGATTTAAGAATAATTTTAGTATCATTTAAATTAAAAAACATAGAATTCATTTTATAATTTTATTCATATTATTTTTATGATCTTATATTATTATCCTCCAACAAATTAAGACTAAATAAATGAAATTCTGAATATACAATATTTTGTACCGTTATATACACCTATAATTTAGCTAATCAAATATCTTTATCTCAATACTCCCCTTCAAATTGGTAAATAGATGTCATACATTCCCAACTTGTCCAATAATCTCCTAAAAATCTGACTTGTCACAACTTTGGTAAGAATATTTGCCAGCTGATCTTCAGATCAAATATTTGACAATTTCAAAATATTTTTATCAAGTTTTTCCTTGATGAAAAATCTATCAACCTCCACATGCTTCATTTGATCATATTGGACAGGGTTGTGAGCAATGTCGTGCGCAACTTTATTATCACAATATAACTGAATGGGATGTGTATGTGCATACCCTAAATCCTGGAGAAGTAGTCTGAGTCACAAACCTTCACAAAGTCCAATAATCATTCCTCTAAGTTAAGCTTCTGCACTGATCTAGCTACAACTTTCTGTTTCTTGTTTTTCCATGTGACAAGATTACCTCCTACAAATGTAAAGTATCCAGAGGTTGATCTTCTATCATCAAAAGCACCTGCCAATCTGCATCAATATAAATCATCACATCCTTGTAGTTGGAGTTCTTCTTGAACATAACTCCTTTTTCAGGAGCAGCTTATATGTACCTTAAAATCTGTATAATAGCATCCATGTGTTTTTCACCTGAATTGTGCATGAATTGACTAACCACACTAAGAACATAAGCTAAATCTGGTCTGGTGTGTGAGAGATACATCAATCTCCCTACAAATCTCTGATATCTTCCCTTGTTAGTTGGAGTTTGATCTCCTTCAATGCACAACTTCAATCCCCCTTCAATTGGAGAATTTACTAGTTTGCATGTTGTCATTCCAGTTTATTTCAGTAAATCCAATGCATACTTTCGTTATGAGAGAAAAATATATGACTTTGATATTGAGACCTCAATTTTAAGAAAATACTTCAAAGGACTAAGATCCTTCATCTCGAATTTCTTTGTCAAATACTCTTTCAATGTCTTACATTTCTCTATATCGTTTCTCGTAATTATCATGTCATCAACATAGACAATAAGAATTATAATCTTTCCTTCCTTTTTCTTTAGAAACAAGGTATGGTCTTGGTTGCTCTGTTGATATTGATATCCAAAAGCACGCATTGGCTTGGTGAATCTACCAAACAATTCTTATGACGATTGTTTTAGTCCATACAATGACTTCTTCAACTTGCATACCTTCTTGCTATGTGTATTTGAGATCACACATCCTTCTGGTAGTTCCATATAAACTTCTTCAGACAATTCCCCGTGTAAGAAGACATTTTTTACGTCAAATTGTTATAAGGACCAATCAAGGTTTACAGCTAGAGATAATAATACTCGAACTGTACTAATTTTGGCTACGGGAGCAAACGTTTTAGTGTAATCTATTCCATATGCTTGTGTGTACCCCTTTGCCACTAATCTAGCTTTGAATTTCTCAATTGTGTCATCTGCATTCACTACAAAAAAAACGCTTATTATCTACGGGTAAAATCCGTAGGTAATGACAAAAATCCGTAGGTAATGCACTCACCTTAATAAAATATTTTTATTTATTACAACCCCCTCCCTTATTTTTTATTATTCCCTAGAACCCCCTCCCCTTTATATTATATTTTTATTATTTATTATATTTTCGAAACTCCCTTATTTTTTATTATTCCCTAGAACCCCCTCCCCTTTATATTATATTTTTATTATTTATTATATTTTCGAAACTTTGAATTATTATTAGATTAAGGGAATTGTCATTGGCGGGATTGAACCCAGATCTGCCGAGTTGGAGGTCGATACTCCAACCACTAAGCTATTAGGTTATTTTGAAAATAATTTACAAATAAATTATATTTATATTTATCCGTGTAAATATATAAATATAAAATATATAAATATAAAATATATAAATATAAAATATATAAATATAAAATATATAAATATAAAATATATAAATATAAAATATATATAAATATAAAAAATATATATAAATATATATAAATATAAAATATATATAAATATAAAATATATAAATATATAAATATAAAATATATTTATATTTTGATATATTTATATATTTATATATTTGTATTTATATATTTATATTTATATATTTATACATTTTTATATTTGTATTTATATATTTATATTTATATATTTATATATTTATATATTTATATATTTATATATTTATATATTTATATATTTATATATTTATATATTTATATATTTATATATTTATATATTTATATATTTATTTATATATTTATATATTTATTTATATATTTATATATTTATATATTTATGTATTTATGTATTTATGTATTTATGTATTTATGTATTTATGTATTTATGTATTTATGTATTTATGTATTTATGTATTTATGTATTTATATATTTAAATATTTAAATATTTAAATATTTATATATTTATATATTTAAATATTTATATATTTATATATTTATATATTTATATATTTATATATTTATATATTTATATATTTATATATTTATATATTTATATATTTATATATTTATATATTTATATATTTATATATTTATATATTTATATATTTAAATATTTATATATTTAAATATTTAAATATTTAAATATTTAAATATTTATATATTTAAATATTTATATATTTAAATATTTATATATTTAAATATTTATATATTTAAATATTTAAATATTTAAATATTTAAATATTTAAATATTTATGTATTTATGTATTTATGTATTTATGTATTTATGTATTTATGTATTTATGTATTTATGTATTTATGTATTTATGTATTTATGTATTTATATATTTATATATTTATATATTTATATATTTACACGAATTAATATAAGTATAATTTAGTTGTAAATTATTATAAGAATATCCTAATAGTTTAGTGGTTGAAGTATCAATTTTCAACTTTAAGGTATTGGGTTCGATTCTTGCTACGGATTTTCATCTGTGGGTAATGTCCGTAGGTAATGGATAATTACCTACGGATAGAATTCCGTAGGTAATATCCGTAGGTAATGTACAATTTACCTACGGATTTTCATCCGTGAGTAATATCCGTAGGTAATGTAAAATTTACCTACGAATTTTTATCCGTGGGTAATATCCGTAGGTAATGTAAAATTTACCTACGGATTTGTATCCGTAGGTAATATTCCGTAGGTAATAGGCTTTTTTTTTGTAGTGATTAAATTTCACAATATACACTCATCGATATCCTACTCATTTCTTTCTAACTGGACAATCTACTAATTCCCATGTTTTATTTTTTTGCAAGGATCTTATCTCCTCATTCATAACATCCTTCCACCTGGAATCAGCTAAAGTTTCCTGCACACTGTTAGGAATAAATACAGTAGATAATTGACTTATAAATGCGATATTTGAGTTAACCAAATTCTGGTTACAAATATAATTACTCATAGGGTATCTTGTCTTACTGGTGAGGTCAGGATCATAAGTAGGCTTAGGGATACCTCTAGTGACACGATATGACAGAATTCTTTTTTCTGTATTAGGTTCTTGAGGGGATGATTGGTGTGGTATATCATCAGCATCAACAGATAAATTTTCGATCTTGACATGCTCAAAATCTTCCTCATTATGTGGTTGTTGATCATCACATTGTTGCACACTCTCATCATCTCTTGATACAACTTTGTAACTTTCTTTCTTCAATCTGACCTCAATATCAATTTCTTGAGGAACAAAAGTCTGAACTTCATCATAATTCTCCCCCTGAAGTTCAGACTAGAAGAAAAAATATATAAAGGTTTCATGAAAAATTACATATATAATAGTAAATATTTGCTTGGTTTGTGGATTGTAGCACTGATATCCTTTCTAATGATCCGCATAGCCAAGGAACACACACCTTTTAGCTCTAGGAGACAATTTACTTCTTTGATGCTTGTGTAAGTGAACATAAGCAACACAATCAAAAACTCTATGTGTTAGTTCAACAATTTTAGGACTTACTACTGCATCTGTATGTGATTGAAGAGGTGTTTTATACTCAAGAGACATGGACGATGTTCGGTTGATAGTGTATACTACATATGTGAGAGTTTCTCCTCAATATATTGTTGGCATGTGAGCTCCAATCAGTGCAGCTCGGACCACCTCCAATAGATGACGGTTATTTCGTTCTGCCACCCCATTCTGTTGTGGAGTATTTGGACAAGATCTCTGATGAACAATTCCTTTGGCTACTAAAAAATGTTGAAGTTATGATTGTATATATTCTCCTTCGTTGTCACTGCACAGTACCTGAACTTGTGCTTTGTACTGGGTCTCAATATTTTGCAGAATTTCTGAAATAGTCCTCCAACTTCACTTTTAGACTTCATCAAACATAACCAAGTTATTCGAGTATAATCATCAATAAATGTTACTAACTACGTTGAGCCACCCAACGTTGTAACTTTAGATGGACCTCATACATCAAAGTGAATGATCATAAAAGGAAGAGAACTTTTATTTGAAATTAAAGGAAAATATGTTTTGTGACTCTTTGCAAGCTCACAAACATCACAATAAAAAGTTGAAGTGTCTACTTGGTCAAATACATTTGAAAATAATTTATTTATGTAACCAAAAGATGCATGTCCTAGACATTTATGTCATAACCAAATATCCTCGCTTTTTCTTACTTTTTGAGACCCTTTTGTTGCTAGCACTTGACCAAGTCTCTTTGAATCTTTTTCTGTCAGGTCCAAGTAATACAACCTTCCTCACCTAATACCACAACCAATCGTCTTCCTTGTTTGAATGTCCTTAAAAACATAAGAGTCAGGTCCAAAAATTACAACACATAAAAGAGCTTTGGTTATTTGCGAGACTGACAATAGGTTATATTTAAGAGAAGGAACAACAACGACAATACAAGGTTCAAATTGTTTGAAATAAAGACAGTTCATTCTCTAATGATAATGAATTTACTACCATTGGCTGTGGAAATATTTTTTTGTGAGGAATGTTTAAGATTTTTACTTTGTCTAACATCAAAAGTCACATGATCAGAACACGCAGAGTCCATGCATTATTCAAAAAGGTAGATGTGCTTATTAAAAAGCCTTACCATTGGAATTATCACTGCCTGCGATTACCTGTGATTGTAGCAAACATCATATCTTTGTCGTCCTCTTTGTGAGTGGCAGTTACAACAACAACAGTTAAATTTCTTTTTTAATTCTTTTTCGATGCTCGACTGTGATCCCACCACTCGGGATATCCTATAATTTCATAGTATCGTTCCTTGGTGTGTCCATCCTTATTACACTGAGTATACTTGTAGTTACCTTTTTCAAAATCTTTTGATTGCTTCGATTTGTTGGCTGCTTCTTTGTCATCATAGCTGTAGAATCAGAAATCATATCTACTATTTTCAACGTTGTTCGTCGGACTGTCTCTCTCTATATCAATGCATATCATTCTTCTAAATCAGGTGTCACTTCCTTGCGCAAGATTTCTCCACGAACTTGCTCAAAATCATCATGCAGTCCAACAAGGAATATATGCATCCTTAATCTTTCAATGGATTTCTGATATGACTTTACATCATCAGGGTCCTTCATGACTACTTTGTCACGATGGTCCAATTTCCTAAAAATCTCAACCAACTCCCCATAATATTCAATTAAGGTTCTATTATTTTGTTTTGTAGCGAATGCCCTTTGATTCAGGATAAACAACTATAGTTCATCACTTCTATCATAAAACGTCTTTAATAAATCATTCCAAATATTGAGAACAGTGGGTAAGCAAAGATACATTTTCATGATTTCTAGCTTCATGGACATTACTAACCATCTTTTCACTTTTTGGTTTTTAACATACCATTTTTCATATCCCTCATCTTTCTTTATTGGAGGCTTCACCTTCTAACGGATGTAGGACAATTTTTCCCTCTCTACAATGTGTATCTCCATTAGTTGTGATCATACATCATAATTGGATTTATTTAGGATGATGTCTAAGTTGAAGACACCTTCAGATTAAATAACCACTGGAATTAATTTTTCTATCATCTCTCCAGTTAAGATCTCTAAGGATTTATAAAGAAAAAGAAGAAAATTATAAACTCGGTACCAAATTGAAAAACATAAAATTCATTCTATAATTTTATTCATATTATTTTTTTACACGGATACTATTATCTTATAGTATTTTAGTCCAACAAATCATGACTAAATAAAGAAAATTTTGATTATACAATATTTTGTACCGCTATACAAACATATACCTATACCTATAATTTAGCTAATAAAATATCTTTATCCTAACAATTTATATGGAAAAGAGATATTTCCATTTATTCTGTACTTGTAAGAAATCAAATCATTAAAAGGGTAAATTTATGGATTCTACGTAAAACTTCAGTCCAATATATTATAAGATTACTAACATGAGTATTAAATCTAATAAATTATTTAAATAACTCAAATAAGTCTCCCTTTTCTAACTTAAACAAAATTACAAAACAATTATTTATACAAAACAAAGCAGTGCTTACATAAATAATGGCACGTCATATGGTCCAATGAAACTTCACTTAAAATTGATTTAACTCTCTTAAAAATTTGATTTAATGTAACTATGATAATAGGTGATGTGAGGATAAAATAGTATGAAACTATCCAATCCTTTTAATAAATCAAAAATGTTTTTTTTTTAATTAGCCTCAAATATAGACTGAAATTTATTTATTATATTTGTATATCCAAACCTTTTAGTCCCATTTACATTAATAAACTTATGACATTATGTAAGGATACTATTAATTTGATAGGTTTATTAAAAAAATAATTTAAATTAGATAAAAAAAATTAAAATCTTAATTATATAAATCCATTTAAGTTATGAGTTACATAAATTTAAATTAACGAGTAAATATAGAATAATAATTAATTTTTAAATAAAAATAATATTATTATTTTATTAATATATATATATATATATATATATATATATATATATATATATATATATATATACATATATATAAATTATTTTGATAAAAAAATCACATTACTAAAAATCAAAATAAATCTTTAACTAATTATTACAACATCTAATAATTAAAAATTAATTATTATTTTAAATCAATAAATTATTAAAAATTAAATAAATATATTATCTGAATATTTATATATTAAATTATTATATCTTAAATATAAATTAATTTTATTAATATAATTAAAAATAATATAATTAATTATAAATACATTAGTAATTATTTTTAAAATTTTTATTCAGATATAATTTAACATAAATCAATTTAAGTTAAAAATTATAAACCTATTTAAAATATACATCAAATTCAAACATACATATTTTTTTATTTTACCTGAAAAATTACATCGTAATAACACCCGTCTGACATCTCTCTATTAACAACTATGTAACAAGATCTTTATTGTTTAAAATTTAGTTCAACAAAACTTAAATCTAACGTTGTTAATCTTTCAAGTTATTTATATTTAAAAATTAAAATATTATTCAGTAAACATCATAATTATATTTAAACAGTAAGCTAGTTGATTTGTATGTCAATTCTATGATATGTACCAAATCAACGTCAACTCCTCTGCAATGTCTCCAATTTTACTTGACTTAGTTAGGGGTTCTGACAAATAAGGGTTTCGCATAGGCAAACAATCCATCACAAAAGTTAATAGGAATTTCAAAAAAGAATAAATAAGGAGAAAAAATCGCGTGCATGCATATATGCTTAGTGACAATGTTTAGAAGAACAATTATACATAAATATCCTATATTTTTAAAAACTTTATTAATGTTTTTTATTTTATTTTTCTCTTCTTATATTATCACATCATATCTACTTTTGGTGGCTACGTATATTTTTCTATTTATAAAGGTTGCCTCAAAGATATTAGGCCTTTTATTTTGAATGTTGGGCTGAAAATAATTTGATAAGCAGCTTCCTTTTTATATGAATATTTGAATTAGAGTTTTAGTAAATTCTATGATACCAAATTTATAAAAGATAAGATGGTCCTCCACGTATTTACTCATTAATTTATCTTTCCTCACTAAGCAAGAAATAAAACGAAAACATATAATATTCGATGAAGATATTTGTTTCAAAGATATCAATCAAGATGTTGATGAATGGGAAATTCCTAAAACATCAAAAAAACAATTATACAAAGCTAAATGAAATAGTTTGTCCAATTTCGGTTACACGATTATAATTACTGGAAATAATATACCTTTAGAACCTGAGAAGCGAAGATGAAGAATGCCCTCTCTTAACAAGAGAATATTTAGCCAATCATGCTTAAACCCATACAAATATTCATATATTGTCATAGCCTTGAATTCAGCTCTTCATAGCTTTGAATTCAGGTTTTTAAAGCTTACTTGCATAGTATCAATCTCGTGAGTCAACTGAGCTTTGAATTGAGCTTTGAATTCAGGTCTTTCAAGCTTACTTGCTTAGTATCAAACTCAAACTTGTGAGTCAACTTACTGTATGGACTAGTCATCTTATCAATCACGAGTTAACTCTCATGAGTAAGACTCGGAATTAAATTCGATAGATTATACCTGGGGTTATATACCAATCTATTGTAATTATGAAAATGTTATTCCAATAAAATAACAAATCTACAGTTTTAAAGTATTTCAAAATCCCAACAACTCAGGAAAAACAACTTCGTTTCTCACCAATATGACAAGGGCAAAGTGACTGTACCCTAACACAATCCTTCACTGAGATATTCTTACCCAAAATAAACGCATATTGGTTAAAGAGACCCCAGCCTTTCCAAGAACAACTGATACGTTACAGGAAATTAGATAATTTGAAATGGGAGAAGTGAAAGTAATCTTCCAAATTGATTCAAAAGTGAAAGTAGTTGATTCAAAAGTTAATTGAATAAAGAATCAAAAATAAATTTTGTTGTGAAATTTACTCCAATCATTAGTCTAACTTCAAATTAGAAAAAATTGATAATTATGCTTCACTATCATAAAGTAACAATAACATGTTGCTTGAAGAGATCTAAACTTCTAAGAGTTTCAGAGCAATAATCATCTGTGAATGGAACATAAATGGTCAAATTATATACCATAATATGAATACCCGTCATCGTATATGTGGTTGCTGCAAAGGAAAACATTATTCGAAGAAGTTACTGTCAACCATTTTAGTTGCAGGAGTTCTTGGTCTTTGCTCAAGTTCTCTTAAAAGGTGGTGTACTATTTTCTGAAGCTATAACAACGTAATCAGATCAAGACAACAAGTGACTCTGTTTTGAATGTTAGAATAATTTCTTTTGCAAGTATTTTACCAAACTTGTTTAGTTCTAAAAATTTGTAAATTAGTATATATTTTCTTGTAGAGATCTTACTAAACTTCCAACTAATAAATCTTTTAAAATTTAAAAATTAAAACTAGATGAAAACTAAATCACTCCAGACTGGATTTTGCTACCAAAGTCAACATAGTCAACATCAACGCGATCGAAAATTGATCACATTTACTTTCGATGTAGAAGAGAAATGGTAAATAAAAATTAAAAAGGACACATGACAAAAGATAACAGAGGATGCAGAAAGTGTTTAGTGAAAGAGAAAAAGGAGTAATAGCATTACCAGATGAGAAGTAGGTGTGAGATGAAAAAGCATAAGAAAAGAAAGGAAAGGAAGAGGAAGAAATTGAGGAAAAACAGTGGTATGGGAGGTGTAGGGAAGAAACACCAAGTACTTTTTGCTTTGCATATAGATGGATTTAGCAGCAGTGTAACATAAGGTTTCCTTTCCAATCCCCCCATACCCATGTCTTCCCCCTATTTTGTCACCCTTTTCCTCTCTTTCTCAAGTGTTCTTCATTGTTTGTGTTTCTCAGAGAAGGGGAAGCTTTTTGATTTGAAGACGAAGGAGATGAGAAAGGGTGGTAGAAGATGTAATTATAATACAAGAAAGCGCGTACAAGGGTAAAGAAGGTTCTCAATATAATAATAATTATACTAACCAAGATGATGGAGGAAAAGAAAAGAGGAATAAGGATGGAGAGGACGAAGATGATGAAAGTGGTGACATAGGATATGGACAAAAGTTGTCGGCAGAGGACGAGGAATCGAATATTTTGGAATGATGGATTGGACCATCCCACTCCCCTTTCAATTTTTTATCATTGCCTGTAAATCAAAATCACATTTAAACCTAAAATCTATTGATAGTATTATAAATATATAAATGTAATAATAATCAATAGAAGCTGTATATTCGTACAGTGAACATCATTATTATCAAGTAGGTATGCATTTAAAAGCATACACAGCAAGATCTTAAATCGATTACTGTTTTCGTTAACGATGCGAAGAAATGAAAGAAGCAATGAAGGAAGAAAAGATGGATATTAAAAAATGAATGTAAAAGGAAGATAGGGATAGATGCATACCTAGTGTGAGTGAGTGGGAAAGGGAGATAAAAGAGGAAGGAGAGGAACGATAGGAAGGAATAGGAATGGGAGGCTCAGGCAAGAGAAGAAGAAAGAAACAGAGAATGAAGCGACGTCTCTTACCAGAGCACCCATTACCAAAACCTTCCTCGCTCATTACTCTCTTTCCTTTCTACCTCATTTTTTTTTCAGAGAACCTTGTATTGCATTCTATTCTGTGTAGAGAGTCACACCACAAGTCCTTAAAGACAGAGAGAGTCGAAAACGCGTCTATGTAAGGTAACGTGTCTCGGTGAAAGAGTGAGCGTGGAAAATGACCACTTCGCTTGACTTGTTCAAATTGCAGTAATAATCACGACAAGCATCAATATCGATACCATGCTTGTCGTCCCGTCTTCTTTTACATCATTCTTTATTTATTTTTAATTATTGAGTTTTTAAAAATATATTATTTTTTTCTATTTATTTAAAAGTTAAACTTTACATTAATTATTTTATTCTTATTTTTTAATCATATTTATCATATATCATAAGTTATCATAAATAAATTTTTCCGAAAAACAAATATAAAATAAAAATTAATATTTTTCATTCAAATATTAAATAATACAGTAGTTTTGTTTACACTTTTGTGAATCAAATATTTTAACTGTCATTAATCTCCTATTAAATTAAATCATCACAACCGTTCCCCAATTTTATTTTCTTTTTTATTTTGTAATTAAATACTTTTAATTGTTACTTCATTTCATATATTTTATTTTAATCGAATCTATTTATTTTCTTTCTGGCGGAGCATAAAAGTGTGCATATGCATAAGTTTGCATCAGCATTCATAGCCCTTGTTGAGCGATGTAATATTGATTTATGCTAAAAATTAGAGATATAATATGGATAATAAAGTTTAATTTTTATTAATAAAAACCAACCCATTAATAACTCATAGTATAGGGAAAAGATAGTACTTAAGGTTGTACTTGTACATGATTAATCTTGGTTCGAATCATGTTTTTCGGAAAGATTTTGATTTGTATAAAAAAAATAAATTTTACTTTAATAATCTCAAATAATTGAAAAGACTGATGATAATCATAAATGTAGTGCTTCCATTCTAATTGAACTTCCAAACAAACCTTAGCTATTAAGAAGCTCGCCAAGCACTGTACACATGAGAAAATATCACAAATCATAAAGATCATTTTTCAACTATGTTTGAATTCGTTTGCATATTCCGATTAACAACCAGAAATTTATTTTCAAAAGGAACAGGGACATTTTTAGGATTTTAAAATTTTTAAAAAATTAGAGGGTGCTGCGTAATTTATATTCTACTGGACACGACACCGACTCTCGTATAAAAAATAAGAAGTAATTTATATTTCGTATAAAAAAATAATAAGCAGTTGCTCATATTAATATTAAAAAAAAATACTAAAAAGAATTATGAATCATTCATTGTACATAATTAAATATTGTCGATATAGTAACGGAACAGTGGATAAAAAAAAAAGATGAAAATTCAACCATTTTTGTAAGGACATAAAAGTTTGTCCAAGAAAGAGAAAAAAAAAAGACTTCACTCTACTGTACTCATTACTTGTAAAAAAAAATATCAGAAAATTAAAAATTTACAAAAATATAGCAAATGCGTATAAAAAAGGTTTAATAGTGTTTAAACTTAATTGTTATTAACAGATTCATAAACATAAGAAAAGTACTAATTACATAATTTTAATATAAAAGTTGCTACCAATTAAGTATGAAATACTCAAATTCTATCAGGACAGTCTATGCATATAATTACTGTCATACTTTATAAATTATACTTAGAATGTTATATTATATAGAATACTTAAAGTCTGACTTATGATAGGGTAAACAAATATGGAGTTATATTAGAAATTTTCAGCAAGTGTGTAATCAGAATTCAAAGTTTCACTGTTGCATATTAAGAATGTAACACAAGTTTATTTAGTTAATATAGAACAAGTATTGTTATGGTTATCATCAACTATGATAGAAATTTTTTAATCAATTCAGCAAGAAAAACTTGCATAGATATAACATATAATAGTTATAACATATACACATGTACATTAGAACCATGTCTTTTCCTTCAACTTCACTCGAGTAATACATATTTTAGAATAATAATTTGTATTTAAAATCTTTCATGGTCACAGCAGCATGTAATAGCCAAGGGGTTTTTTTTTTTCACAACTTACTAGTATCACACGAGAATTAGAAATTATAATGCACAGGATCCTCTTCCTAAATCATTGTGTCATTCATGAGTACAATATCTAAGCATTAAAAAATATTCCTAGTTCAAATTTGGCACATCACTTAAAAGTTGGAATATGAATCTTATCCATGCATACACAAAATAGATATCATTCTCCATTAGTTTCAGTTATAATTAATTACGGTCACAATTCAGATTTGGGTATGTCATGGTAACGTAGTCTCAGCTAGCAGGTAATAGAGATGATTTATTTATTAAAATTAATTAGTCATTGTAAAATGTACACACCGAATCTGTCATACAACACACTAACATTAAGTCATTATTTAATTAATTACATAGAAACACAAACACTTCATAGATTTCAAAAGTACTGACAACAGTACACAAATAATTGAGTACAAGAATGCATCGTTCAAAACTTCAGTTTGATACTGAATAATCAATCTCATGAACTAACGCAAGTATATCAAA
The DNA here is from genome assembly GCA_963425845.1 of Sphenostylis stenocarpa. NCBI lineage: Eukaryota > Viridiplantae > Streptophyta > Magnoliopsida > Fabales > Fabaceae > Sphenostylis > Sphenostylis stenocarpa. The sequence continues at coordinate 14,327,281 of OY731407.1, forward strand.
TTCCAAAGGTATTCAATTTTTGTTGTATATTCAGAATCATGTATGAACTATATTTACCACAACAACTCATATGTCCACCAATCAGGGAGCATATAAGATCTTTATTATTACAGCTTGTATATCACTTACTCCCCCTTTTCCACTTCCCTCTGGTACTTTTGAAACTTAGCCCTAACTCGCTTGCGGTCAACCGGAGATACATGTTAGTCTTGCTAAGAGTGTTAAACTTTTACATTGCAAAAGTTACAGCTATTCAGGAAGATTCTCAACTTCTAAAGCTTCTTTTAACCTCGCAAAGTACTGGTCCAATAACTCACTGTGCATTTTCAAATAACTCCGTGAAGTCTGACTAACAGGGGACCAAGACATACCATCTCCAACAGCCCGACGATGGTTCTGACGAAAAGATGACATCTGCGACTTTGTGTTCTTTGTGATGCTTTTCTCGGGTGCTCATTGCTTCAAAACCCATGTTCAGAAAAGAGAGAAAAGATGCAATGATAAATGATTTTATGAATTATAATAAAAATAAAAAAATCTCCAGTCACAATCCATGTTCAGAAGAGGGAGAAAAGATGCAATGTAATGATAAATAATTTTATGAATTATAATAATAATAATAAAAATCTCCAGTATTACCTTAGACTTACTCCGTTTACCAAGATTGCAATGATGAGAACACGGTATTCTTTAGTAAAAGGCGAAAGAATAATTCGCTATGTACTTATCACACGACTTCGTGACATATCAACTAGAAAACTCACTTCTTTTATAGCATTTTTTAGTTCACTTATCTCAGTACACTAGTCAATGTGGGACTAATACTAGAGATAAAAACACTGAACTCGTCCTTTATGTTATGTCACTTATTTGTCATTGTGGTGGTGCCTTTTTTTTGTCAAAGACTCAAAGTCCTCCATTTGCAGAACCCTTGACACTCAGTCTCACACTGCATCAAAACTTGCAGACAATTTGGTTTCAATTTTAGGGTATTTATGGTTAGACAATTGTAAAATGTTACTTTAGCAATTTATGAAAACTTTTGGTCATCATGTGGATGAATGAATATATTTCTTGTATTTTATGTTGTTATATGAATGTCATATCCATTGTCACGAATGGAGGAAGTCCTAATTATTATTATGTTAAAAAACTATGGAGCATTTGATTTAATAAGGAAAATGTATAATCACAGCTCAGTGGCCTTAGCTGAAAATGATGGTCCAACTATAATAAATACTTTTGAAACTATTCTTATCCTAAACCATCATTTTACTTATACAGTAATCATTACAAAGACAAGTTCCATTTGCTGTTAATTTTCATGTGGAGGTTCAAATCCTGGATTACAGAATGTACTTAAAGTACTATAGTTGCAAGTTTTTAACGTTCCTACAGTTGGTGGTACTTCTTTGTTCTCCTTGTAATTAGGACTTAAAGAGTGACATTTAATGCATTAAAGGTGTTTTATATACAATTCAATTTGAAGACATTGCAAGCATCATAATTCACTATTTGAGAATTTTTCTTGAGATGGGTGATTTTGGACTTGTTTATATACGAAGCCAAACCTCTATGAGCATGAGAGTTAACAATGAGGGCATAATTAGCCTATGGTTCTGGTCAATTGAACCCACCAAGAGCTATGAGCCTGGTTTGTTATATGAGATTTATAACAATATGATATATATACCAATAATATATAAAATAAATAATTAATATTTTTTTCTAACTAGAATTATTTATCAAAGTAGTTTTCTTTTGCAAAAATTTAGAATTTAAACACTGAAAAATAAAACCACGAATGTGCCAGCATAACAATTGAAGCCAACATATAGTCTAAAATCTTCACACGGTTTCGAGTGTTTTACAATTTGATATATAAACACTTAAAGTAATACAAAGCTAGGTGATGTGGGACTTTCACTTTTTGAATTATGCTTGGAATACAATATCTATCTACCAGAAATCAGAAAATAAGATTTGAAATTTGGTAATTAATAATTGGAATCAAATTAATTGGTACATATCAAAGCTACGAGTCAAATGACTCAAATGCGAAAATCGGGATTAAATAGGTGAAATTTTAATATTAAACTAAAATTATATATATTGGTCATTTCAGGGCTTTCTTTTGTAAATTTAGGGACTTAAATACTGGGTGTTTATAATTTGAGGGATTTGATAACTTACTTTACTCTAGTACAAAACATTGTTACATACAACAATACACAAGCAATTGAGTACTACAATGCATCGTTCAAAACTCTGGTTTGATATTAAATAATCAATCTCATGAATTAACTCAAGTATATCAGATTCGAAAGGTATTCAATTTCTGTTATATATTCAGAATCATGTATGAACTATATTTAGCACAACAACTCATATATCTACCACTTAGAGAGCATATCAAGATTTTTATTATTAGAGTTTGTATATCACTTACTCCGCATCTTCCACTTCCCTCTGGTACTTCTGGAACCTAGCCCTTAACTCGTTTGCGGTCAACCGGAGATACATGTTAGTCTTGCTAAGAGTGTTAAACTCTTGCATTGCAAAAGTTACAGCTTGTTCAGAAAGATTCTCAACTTCTAAAAGCTTCTCTTAACCTCGCAAAGCACTGGTCCAATAACTCAATGTGCATTTCCAAATAGCTCTGTGAAGTCCAACTAACAGGGGACCGAGACCTACTGTCTTCAAGAGGCCGACGACTGTTCTGACTCCAAGACCAACAAAAAGATGACATCTGCGACTTTGTATTCTTTGTCATACTCTTCTTTCTTATTGATCGGTTTTGTGTTCTTTGTGACACTGTTTGTGATACTCTTCTCTCTTATTGATCAGTTTTGTGTTCTTTGTCATACTGTTCGGTGCTAAATATACTCTCACAGCTGCTCATTGCTTCGAACACATGTTCTGAGAGAAAAGATGCAATGTATTATAATAAAAATAAAAAAAATCTCAAATCGAAATGCATGTTCAGAAAATAGAAAAGATCAATATAATGATAAATAATTTTATGAATTATAAAAAAAAAAATATCTAGTACTACATCAGACTATGTACTCCATTTACCCAACTTGCAATGACGAGAACACGATAGTAAAAGACGAAAGAATAATTCGCTATCTACTCATCACACGACTCCTTGACATATCAACGAGAAAACTCACTTGTTTTATAGAATATTTTTAGTTCACTCATCTTAATACATTAGTCAATGTGGGACTAATAAGAGTGATAAAAGAAAAAACATTGAATTTTTTCCTTTATGTTGTGTCATTTATTTGTCATTGTGGTGGTTTTTTTTTTTGTGAAGGACTCAAAGTCCTCCATTTGTAAAACCCTTGACACTCAGTCTCACACTGCATCAAAAGTTGTGGACAATCTGATTTCAATTTTAGGTTTTTTATGGTTAGCCAATTGGAAAATGTTACTTTAGCAATTTATGAGAACTTTTGGTCATCATGTGGATAAATGAATATATTTCTTGTATTTTTTATGTTGATATATGAATGTCATATCCATTGTCACGGATGAAGGAAGTCCTAATTATTATTATGTTCAAAAACTATGAAGCATTTGATGCAATGAGGAAAATATATAATCAGAACTCATTGGCCTTAGCTGGAAATGATGGTCCAACTGTAATAAATACTTTTGATACTATTCTTATCCTAAACCATAATTTTACTTATATAGTAATCATTACTGTTAATTTTCATGTGGAGGTTCAAATCTTGGCTTACATAATGTACTCAAAGTACTATAGTTACAAGTTTTCAACCTTCCTAGAGTTGATGATACTTTTCTCCTTGTAACTAGGACTTAAAAAGTGACATTTAATGCATTAAAGGTGTTTTATATACAACTCAATCTAAAGGCATTTCAAGCATCACAATTCACTATTTGAGAATTCTTTTTGAGATGAATGATTTTGGACTTGTTTATATACGAAGTCAAACCTCTATAAACAGGAGAGTTAACAATGAAGGCATAATTAACCTATGGTTCATGTCAATTGAACCCAACAAGAACTGTAAACCTAATTTATTCTATAAGATTTATAACAATATGATATATATACCAATAATATATAAAATAAATAAGTTAAGTAAAAAATCTAATAGTTTAATTTAATCCATATTTTAAAATAGATCATAATCTAACTTGTTAGGTTAATAAATTATGAGTAATTTTCATCCTAATTAAAATTATTTTATTTTATTTATATTCTTTTTTTAATAAAAATTATTTTAAATAAATATATTATTTATTTTTTTATTTAAAATTAACTTATAACCTATTCAAATAAAATAAAATGTATAATATTAGAAAATGTAACTTGAGTTAAATATATAATATCCTATCAAAAATATTAGATAATATATTTTTTAACTATTTTTTAAATATGTTATAAATATTTACAATTGAAAATGTTTATAATAATTTGTTTAAAATAAGCATTTAAAAAAAATTACCTCCAAAACTTCCTCATATTCAACTTCATCAAATTAAAAATTATTCTGGATAAATTTTATAATCAAATTTTTATTACTTTAATAAACTAGTCTTATTATTTAACATGACAAAAATATTAAATATTATATTTTAAATTTTTTTTTATTAAATACATATTATAAATATTTATAATTAAAATATTTATAATAATTAGTTTGAAATCAGAATTTTAAATTTTATTTACCTTCTAAACTCTTTCATATTCAATATCATTAATTTAAAAATTTTGTTCGATAAATTTTAGAATAAAATTTTCATTATTTCAACAAATTAACCTTATTATCTAATATAAAAAAAATATTAAATAATTTTTAATATTTTTTTATTAAATATAAATTATAAATATTTATAATTAAAATGTTTATAATAATTTGTTTGAAATTAGAATTTGAAATTTTATTTACATCCTAAATTTTCTCATGTTCAACGTCATTTAATTGAAAATTATGAGCTCAATAAATTTTAAAATCAAATTTTTATTATTTCAATAAATTAGTATTAGCCTTATCTAAATTTTCATTACACTATATTTAATTATATATTATTTAAATTATGATATTTAAAAGTAATTTTGACAACAATAATAAAAAAACTAAAACAAATGTATATTATATTTAAAATTTATTATTCTTTTTAAATTATATGTATATACAATAAAATATATTATTAAATTAATTTATTATAATTATATTTTTTAATAAAATAATATTATTTTTATTTAATTAGTAAAATAATAATTATTTTATAATTTAAAACTAAATCTAATTTTATTCTCTCCTATTTCCCTTCTTTTTATTTTTTATCTCTTGGCATGTAATTTTATTTTCCTTTTTTCCCGACATCATCTTTTTTTTTAATTTATGAGTTTTTCTTTCTATATATATATATATATATATATATATATATATATATATATATATATATATATATATATATATATATATTAATAAGGTGCAACTCAATTTTGAAAATATTAGTAAAGTAAATATGACTTAAAAAATAATTTTATAATTTTTTTTACATATTGTTTATATATGTAAAAATAAAAGTTTCATTATATATATATATATATATATATATATATATAAACATTTTTCCTATTATAACTAAAATGAATATTTTATTTTAAATTCATTTGCAAAAACAAAATTTAGACTCCAAAATAAAAAAAATCTTTGCAAATTCTAATAGTCAAAAAGTAAGTTAAGAATTAAGTTTGTGACGGATTAATAGTCGACAAAGTTGAAGATTTGTATAAGTCTTATCAAATTTATGACCTTCTCGAATGCATATTTCAACATGACACATACAAATCCGGGAATGTTTTCTCATAGCAATGGAGTAATATTTTTAAAATATTTATGTAAACAAATATCCCAAAAATCCTACCTCATTGCATAGAGAAATCACCGTATTAGTATATATCATATTCAAAAATACAATCTAAAAAATTATAAATTTGATGTATAAGATTTATTAACTCCTAACTTGATCGACAGATTAACCAGGAACACGATTAAATTTAATCAAAGATAGTGCAATTGTAAAGAAATTCAACCCTTTCACTTCGTGTTCTAATATTATTGTTAAAGAAATTTCAATTTCTCAGCGAAAATTAGTAGTTCTAACATACAACAACAAAAAAAAAACAAGAAAAGCTTAGCATTAGTAACATTCAAAATAAAATGAAATAACCAATTATAAATCAATAAATAATTCATTTTATCAAATAAAAGATATATCCGTAAAATTGATGACGTAGACAATAAATTTAAAATAAATTATACATATAATAAACAATACTTAAATCAAATAAACAATATATTATGTAACAGTATAAATTTTGGAATAAATTAAAAATAATCTTAATAAAATTTATTTATTTTATAAAAAAATACATATATAACTTAATAAAAACTATACTAAGATCATATCATGTCAATAAATAATTCATTTTATCAAATAAAAGATATATCCGTAAAATTGATGACGTAGACAATAAATTTAAAATAAATTATACATATAATAAACAATACTTAAATCAAATAAACAATATATTATGTAACAGTATAAATTTTGGAATAAATTAAAAATAATCTTAATAAAATTTATTTATTTTATAAAAAAATACATATATAACTTAATAAAAACTATACTAAGATCATATCATGTCATTAAAAAAAAAAGTCGAAAATCAGCCTAAGTCAACAACAACAAGGACAAAAATCAGGCACGGTCTTCTCCATTTCCCTGAACGCATATGTTAAGTTCGATCAAGAATCCATGCAATAAAATACTATGAAATAGTCCAGGTTGATACATTAATGGATCTACAAACAAAATCCAACATTAAACTTGATCTAATTAATCAGATGCAATCTTTAAATCTATAAGAAAGAACACATGCATGCACTATAATTTGTTAAACCTTGAAAAAGGAGAACCAAAAAAAAAAAAAGGTGTTTCTTGTTCTCTGTATTGGTTCTTGAATGTAAATCTGCCATAGTTAATTCTTGAAGTAACAAATACATGTAAAGTAAAACATGCTTAGAAGATAGAGAGTATAAGGTCCATAAAAACACAGATCCATGGCGCAAAGAGGAGATCTGAAGAAGAAAAGAGCTTACCATGAATTTATACGAGAGAGAGAAGGGGGTAAGAAAGAAAAGTTTGAGAGGAGAATGGAAAGAGAGGAACGAGAGGAAATCATAGGAATGGGTGGAATCGGCAAAAACAGTGAGAAATGTTTGATATTCTCTTGTGCTTACCAACCCACCCATCTCCCATCACTTCGTCAAGCTCTGCTTCCTTTCCTTTTCTCTCTGTGTGTGATTTGAATGACATGAATGAAAGACGGAGTGTTTAGGTTAAGTTAGGTGAACCACATGTGAATATATATATACGAAAAAATGGATGGGAAAAGGAGCCGTTGAACGTTGACGGTGAACGCATGTGATGGAGTGAAGAAAAGCGTGACAGAGAGAGGACCCACACTGCTATTTTATTATTTATTACTCACACCTACCCACTACACACCAACACGCTATGTCGTTATCTTATCACCTACACGAATCTTTTCCACCCTTCAACTTTGGATTCTCTCTACGCAATCCAACAACACACCAATCTCCACGCGACCTCCTAATTTTTTCCTATCTTCAAACTCATCAAATATTTCGACCGTTGGATTACGGATGCAATGCAACCCCATGAATCATACACTCCACTATTCTTTTTTTTTTTTTTCAAAAATAAATTAGTGCCAACGAAAAAATTTTATCGATAAAATACCTTTTATTAGATTTTTTTTTCTTATTTGTATTTTACAATACAACTAAATAAAGATACAACATATTTTTAATATATTAGCGACTAGAAAACTCTAATGTCCTAGTAACTCCAGCTATTCACCTTTTATACAAATTTTATTACGTTTATAATCTTTTTTATTTGAACATTATTTATATAAGTAAATTTAATGGTATAAATTTGATCTTTTAAATTGGGCTAGTATGATTTGGTAGTTTGATGGCATGACATACGGTCCATTCATAATAAGAGGGTCAAATTGGTCCATCTGAACTCCTTGACCCGCTGGGCCAGATATAAAGTGACATCGTGTTATGGTGAGCTGCTAACCACACTGTTCTATATTGGGCTTTAACTTCTTCCGCCTACTAATTTCTTGATCCATCTTTCATTTATTTAGAATCGGCTATTGAGAATTATTATTATTATTATTATTATTATTATTATTACTATTATTATTATTATTATTATTATTATTATATCCTATTATAAAACTACTAAAAACTAATTATATAAAACTTTTGGAATATTTTTTGCATAATATATTATAAAATTACAAGGTCATATTCATTAAAAAATAACATTATTCTCATTAAAAAATAGGTTTTAGATACATTTTTCTTAAAACTTCTCGGAATAAGTTTTTAGATTGATTTTTATAAAAATTTACCAAGCATTTTTTAAATCATTTTTTGAAAAATAGTATGAAAAAATAATTATGGAACACTTCCCAAATAAATTTGGAGAGGTTAATCCGTAATACTTAAAAAAAAAGTCATTATAAAAAGCTTCTGGATGAATGAATCCAAAACATAAATCATACCAGTGAAAAATCATTTTTGATATAACTTTATGGAAACTTTTAGGATTAATCTTTTTAGAATGATAAAATTATGTTCCGGATTTCATAATCCAAGATTTAAAAAATTAAATATTTTCAAATTTTCATCCAAAATTTATTAAAAAAATTTCAATCTGGAATACTCTGTAGAATATGCTTTCGGATCAATAGTTGCATAAACTGACAAATGTGTTATTAAATATGGGGTGCAAAGAGAAAGTTTAAGGATGCAAGAAGAATGTGCCATTATAAAATGAATGGACGGTGGTGACAAAAAAAAATGTTAAAGAGTATTTCACTTCACCTATATTTTATCTTGTCACATTCCTCTCTACCCATCCTACTTTCTCCTTGCACCTCCTATATTCATTTAAAACATAATAACAAAGTTGCTAGTTTATGAAACTAGTGATTCAAAATCTATAACATTTTAGACAAAAAAATTCATAACAATTTTGGATGAGTGGATACAATTTATCTTTTTCTATGTTCTAAACTATAAAATCTGAAATATAACTTTACCCTTCTAAAAAGATTAATACAAAAAAAAAAGTTAAATATGAAAATAATTTTTCACATTATGAAAATCCAGATTTACTCTTGGTTTATTCTTTCATAATAAAGATAATATTTATTTTTTTAGATGAGTGTAAAAGATAAATATATGAGATGCTAAGAAGAAAGCATTATCTCGTTGCCGCGCAGTTTCTTTTATAGGAAACTTAATTTTCTATTTACAAGAAGAAATATTCGACCTCAGAAAAATGGAGATAAAGATTAGATTACCAAATCATCTTACATATGTATGTTCGAGAGTTTAGGTCCGGATAATAAAATATTTGGTTTTTGAAAATAAAAGAAATAAAATGATTGACAAATATAAGCTGAATGTGTTAATTCTTTTTATAAAAATTATATTTTTGTTAATTTAAAATGAAATATTTATCGTTCCCTTTTTTTTTTTCTTTCCAAAACTCAAATTCTCAAAATCATACCTTAATTAACTTGTTTTCTTGCAAAGTTTTTCCTGTGTGTTCTAAAATATAAATATTCCTCTGTGAATAGACATACTCTCAACATGTGCGCAAAAAGTGTTTTTAGTATTGAGATATTAATAACATTGTATATTATATCTTTTTGTAATTTGTTACCTAATCATTTTCTCATCTCATATATGCGGTCAATTATAACCACTTAATTATAATTTGCATGTCAATTTTACTACTCGATCGTGAGGTTAAACTGATTGAAATCATATTGGTTTGCTAATTTTCAGATTGAATAAACTATTTTAAAATATATGGTTTTATCATATAATGTAAATTCATTTTCTGATTATTTTAATTTTAAAATATAGGTTTTTATTTATGTGAAATTTTAATGTGTTAAAAGCTTTAACGATTAACAATTTATTTTTCTTGTCGTAATTTTCTTTATAATAATAATAATATTATTGTTATATACAAAATTATAGATATGTTGAGAGATTAAAAAACATCAAAACTAAAAGAAGATAGAAAATATTAAATTAAAAAAATTGGAGAATTAAGGATAAAGGAAGATTGATGACTCAAGTGTAAAAAAAGGAACAAAAATCGAAAAATTGAATACCAAGATAAAAGCTTTAAGGGAGTTAAGAATGAGTAGTTGTTTCTGGTGGAATTTCGATCGATTTCGATTCTAAAAAGTGTTATGGTCCTAATCAAAATCCTCCCACGTAAGTTCTTTTTACTTAGGCTAGCAGTCTGACTTTCAATCGAAAACGTGTATGAGAATCGAAAATTACAGAATATCAAAATGCTATTTTTTAGTATTTTATATTTAAAATACCGAAAGCAGTAAAAGTATCGAATCGAGAAACGGAATATTAAATTGCGAGGAAATGTAAAGTGCGAAAACCCCAAACAGCGCAAATATAAATGACAAGAAATCGAGATTGCAAGAAAAGTAAATGACAGGAAATCGAGATTTGCAGAATGTTAAATAACAGGGAAACTTAAATGCAGAAACTTAAACTTTCATTGAATTGAAATGACAAAGAATCGAAAATACAGAAATATAAAACTGCTGAATTTAAGTTGCATCAAAATAAATTACCAAGGAAAATACAGAAAGCGGTAAATGTACTCAGTGAGCAAGGAAATCCAGATTGCCAGAAGTTTCATGGTGTTCGTCGTTTCTCCGGTAGACTTTTCACTATTGATTCTGTTCTCTGCCAATTTCTGCTCCCCATTCCTTCCTCCTCTGCTCTATTTATAGGGTATCATTCAAGCCTTCTAGGAGCAGTTAACAAAACTGCTACCACGTTCTCCGTGCGTGTTGCAGTTTCTTCTTCTATGGTGTTAAAACTGCACCCACGTTCCCATGATCTTCTTCCTCTGCCACGATTTAGAAATTGTTTCTTATGTGCATGTTTAACTCCTTCTCTTTAAGATCTGGCCACGATTTTGATATTTATGCGGGTTGACCTTTCTTTCGATTTAGATTTCGATTTTATCGAGGTCTTTGGATTACTTTTGATTTCTTTTAACCTTAACATCATATATTTCTAATTTCTTGGTTTGTTCCACAATAAACTCTTGACTATTATTTCTCCGATTCCGACTCTAACTTTCGATTTTATGTGTCATGCCCTTCTAATTGGACATCGAATGGTTTCTCATCCACCTTTTCGCTTTACCGATCAGTCACATGTTTCTTGATTTTTCTTTCCTTCATTTTTCGATCGCTTTTCTCGATTTCCTACTAACAAAATGCCCCCTTGGAAGAATATAAATAGTTTCTGTTTATATTCTTTCAACGTGATTCCCGCCTTTGCTTGTTAGAGGCCCACAAAACTTAGGGTTTAGGGTTTTTGGGGTTCTAGGGTTTACAGGGTTTTCAATTTTCCTTTTGCTTTATGTCGCCATCACGTCAGTCTGCTGTCTTACTGTACACGCTACATTAATTACCTTTCACCTCCGTCGTTTCCAGCCCCCTAGGCTATTTTCCCTTTAAACTCTCTATTGGTTTTTTACTCTGGTTTTTTACGCGAACTTTTACCTCTTTGCAACTTCGTCTTCCTCCTTGTGCTCTTATCTTCGTCCCTGCGCCTTCATCTCTTACCTTGCTTTTCTTCATCCTACCAGTTACTGAAATGACCACTTCCTCCAAATCTTCTGACTTTTCCGCTCCACCCCTTCCTTCCTTGGCATCAAACCTGCTGGAGATCAACAATCAGAAGTTCGCTCCGAGTCCCTCTAATGGAGGAAGCCTCTCGGAAAATTGCTGAGACGCAGGTACTTATTCCTTACACCGTCGATGGTGTTAATTACGCTTTTGGGGTCCTCTTCGTCCTATTGATGGAACCTTTTCTCCCCTCAACCTCTCGAATAGTTCGGCTCTGGTACACCAACCTGAAGTTAGGATTGATTTCTTGAACCTTGTCTCTAAGGTGTATCGGACAGACCCACCTTCCAAAAAACCTTTGTACATTAGATGGTTTGATAGGGTCAAAGCTAAATTCAGGGATCATTGGAGAAATGTGGGAATTTTCGATTTTTTGCACCTGTCCCGATGTGACTTATCTTATTTGGACATGGCTATGTTCTTGGCTGCTGTTCATTTGTGGAATAAGGAAATACATGCCCTGGAATTACCTTGCGGCCCTCTTTCGCCTACCCTTTTTGAAGTCGCGGCCATTACTGGATTAGAACCTATAGGGGAAAGATATTTTAAAGGTGCATGTCCCTCGGATAACTCTCTAAGATCTAAGATCGATTGAGAATCGAAAGCTTATGGACATTTCCTTGAGAAACATTTCGTCGATGATGAATCGATAACTGTAACTGATGAAGAACATATTGCCTTTTTAGTGTATTGGTTGTGTACCCACGTTTTTTGCCCTCGATTGATCCAAATCTCTTCCCATCTGTTTGACCTTGCATATCTCCTTCACCTAGGCCAACCTAGAATATGCTTGGCCAAATTTTTGCTAGCACATGTATATACTGCTTTCAACGAGGCCGTTGAAATTTTCACTTATTATGTTTATGAGTTCACTTAAAATACTATTTAAATTAAAAAATTGTTATTTACTAATTTAAATAAAAAAACTCATAAATATAAGTAACTCGGATAAATATTTTTTACGATAAACAAATATATTAATAAACCAATTGTGTCGTGGTCTCGGTTTTAGAAATGGGTTGTGAAGATACATTTTCCATAAAGAGAAAAACAAATAAAACTTATTGATTGTTTGACACTTTAATGAATGATTTATATATATGAAATGACCTGTTTTTCTTAGTATTTAATCATTGATCGTATTTTTTTCCAACTTTAGCAATCAACCTTTTGATAATAGGTATTGATATTTTCATAATTTTTCATAAGAGCTTAAGTCCAATCTTTTTGTGGGTAACATGTTATGTAATATTTATATATGATTGTATTTCCGGTGAAAATTTGATCGATTTCGATTTCTTAGGTTCTGATCAAATTTCAACCACGTAGATTCTTTTCACTCAGGCTAGCGACAATTTTCAATCAAAACGTGTATGGTAATCGAAAATGTCACAAGATCGAGAAATATTATCGATGCAACTGACCATACAAATTGAAAATCGAAAGTGCTCTTTTTGGTATTTTATTAAGAAACGCGAAGTAAAAAAAAACAGTAAAAAGTATCGAAAAGAAAACAAAAGCAGTGCGAAATATTAGAATACAGGAAATTGTAAATACGAAAAACTCGGAATTGCATTAACTGTAAATGACAGAATTAAAATTGCATGAAAGTAAATGGCAAAACATCGAAATTGCAGAAACGGTAAATGACAAGCATTTGAAAATACATAATCTTAAATTGCATTAAAGATAACTGGCAAGTAATTGAAAGTATGAGAACTTAAATTGATGAATGTAAAATGCTTGAAAATAAGTTACCAGGGAAAGTAAAGAAAGCGGTAAAAACAGTCAATAAGAATGGAAATCCAGATCGCCAGAAACTTCATGATTCGTCGTTCTCCGGTAGACTTTTCACTTGTGTTTCTGTTCTCTGCCAATTTCCCTTTCTTTTTCAAGCTTCGTTCTATTTATAGGCATCCTTCAATGTAACCTCCCAAGAGCAGTTAAAAAACTGTTTATTATCTACGGGTAAAATCCGTAGGTAATGACAAAAATCCGTAGGTAATGTCACTTTACCTACGGATTTCTTTCCGTAGAAAATTCGTAGGTAATTTGGTCGTAGGTAATTACCTACGGATTTATAATCCGTAGGTAATGCACTCGCGGTAATTACCTACGGATTTATAATCCGTTCGCTGGCATTACCTACGGATTATAATCCGTAGGTAATGCACTTACCTTAACAAAATATTTTTATTTATTACAACCCCCTCCCTTATTTTTTATTATTACCTAGAACCCCCTCCTCTTTATATTATATTTTTTTTATTTATTATATTTTCGAAACTTTTAATTATTATTAGATTAAGGGAATTGTCATTGGCGGAATTCGAACCCGAGTACCTCGAGTTGGAGGTCGATACTCCAACCACTAAGCTATTAGGTTATTTTGAAAATAATTTACAAATAAATTATATTTATATTTATCAGTGTAAATATATAAATATAAAATATATAAATATAAAATATATATAAATATAAAAAATATATATAAATATAAAATATATATAAATATAAAATATATATAAATATAAAATATATATAAATATAAAATATATATAAATATAAAAAATATATATAAATATAAAATATATAAATATAAAATATATAAATATAAAATATATATAAATATAAAATATATATAAATATAAAATATATTTATATTTTGATATATTTATATATTTATACATTTATATATTTGTATTTATATATTTATATATTTATATTTATATATTTATGTATTTATATATTTATGTATTTATATATTTATATATTTATCTATTTATATATTTATGTATTTATGTATTTATATATTTATGTATTTATATATTTATGTATTTATGTATTTATGTATTTATATATTTATGTATTTATATATTTATATATTTATATATTTATGTGTTTATATATTTATATATTTATTTATTTAAATATTTATATATTTATATATTTATATATTTATATATTTATATATTTATGTATTTATATATTTATGTATTTATGTATTTATGTATTTATGTATTTGTATATTTGTATATTTGTATATTTGTATATTTGTATATTTGTATATTTATATATTTGTATATTTATATATTTATATATTTATATATTTATATATTTATATATTTTATATTTTATATTTATATATTTTATATTTATATATTTATATATTTACACGAATTAATATAAGTATAATTTAGTTGTAAATTATTATTAGAATATCCTAATAGTTTAGTGGTTGAAGTATCAGTTTTCAATTTTAAGGTACTGTGTTCGATTCTTGCTAGTGACAATTTTTTTAGTTTAATATAATTTATCTACGGATAGTAATTCCGTAGGTAATTACCTACGAAATTACCCACGGATGATATTACCTACGGAAAATATCCGTAGGTAATGGATAATTACTCACGGATAGAATTTCGTAGGTAATATCCGTAGGTAATGTACACTTTACCTACGGATAGTATTTATGTAGGTAATTACCTACGAAATTATCCACGGATTACATTACCTACAGATAATATCCGTAGGTAATGGATAATTACCTACGGATAGAATTCCGTAGGTAATATCCGTAGGTAATGTACAATTTACCTACGAATTTTCATCCGTGGGTAATATCCGTAGGTAATGAATAATTACCTACGGATAGAATTCCGTAGGTAATATCCGTAGGTAATGTACAATTTACCTACGAATTTTCATCCGTGGGTAATATCCGTAGGTAATGTAAAATTTACCTACGGATTTTTATCCGTGGGTAATATCCGTAGGTAATGTAAAATTTACCTACGGATTTGTATCCGTAGGTAATATTCCGTAGGTAATAGGTTTTTTTTTTGTAGTGGTCGCCACGTTCCATGTGCACGTTCCTCAATTTTTACCTTAGCTTACGGTTTAGAAAACCTCATCCACGTTCCATGTGCGCTTTAACCGTTTCTCGATTTCTAACCTTAGCCACGATTTGAAAAAACCACTCCCCATGTTTCCATATGCATGATAATCGTTTCCCTCGATCTTGATTCCAATTGTCAAGTATGATTTCCCTTAACCTTGACTTTACACTCCATACTTTATCATCGATTTCTTACTTTCATCGAATTTCATCTATCTCCCGTGATCCAGGTTTGCTCTGTGATCTAGGTTTGATATTGGAGGCGTCTGTTGTGTTCCTAAATTCTGCGCATTCCCTGAATTCTGGGGTGTTACTAAATTTTGAGACACCCCTAAATTTGGGGATACTCTAAAATTTTGAGGCATACCTATGGTTTGAAATGTTCCTAAGTTTTGGGGAATTCTTAGGTTAAATCTCGTACTTCGTTGTATTGAAGAAGCACCAACCCCATTCATATAATTAAACGAAAAATCAGGCGGCCTTACACTCATATGCGGACCTGCATATGTTGTTACAGGGTTTCCCGTAGTTTGCATATTGTTTGACATTACAGTACTAGACCCTAACTGAGTGTTTGCTAATGTGTCTGGACTTTGTTCAGTACTCATAGGCATCGACGTACTCACAGTTGTCGATATTACAGGCATATTCCCATTGTGAACTTGCCCCCGAGTGTTTGGTGAATGTGAACTATTTAAAATCTCACTGTTATTCTGATTATTTGGTGAATTTTAACTCATTCTTATTACTCGCCCACTCCTTAATCTCATACACTTTCGAACTAGCCAATTTTTTGTGTTTTTCGACACAACTCCCCCTACCTAGCGCGTCAATTTGTTTCTAGTGAAAATTTGATCGATTTCGATTTCTTAGGTTCTGATCAAATTTCAACCACATAGATTCTTTTCACTCAGGCTAGCGACAATTTTCAATCAAAATGTGTATGGTAATTGAAAATGTCACAAGATCGAGAAATATTATCGATGCAACTGATCATACAAATTGAAAATCGAAAGTGCTCTTTTTGGTATTTTATAAGAAACGCGAAGTAAAGAAAACAGTAAAAAGTATCGAAAAGAAAACAAAAGCAGTGCGAAATATTAGAATACAGGAAATTGTAAATACGAAAAACTCAGAATTGCATTAACTGTAAATGACAGAATTAAAATTGCATGAAAGTAAATGACAAGACATTGAAATTGCAGAAACGGTAAATGACAAGCATTTGAAAATACATAATCTTAAATTGCATTAAAGATAACTGGCAAGTAATTGAAAGTATGGGAACTTAAATTGATGAATGTAAAATGCCTGAAAATAAGTTACCAGGGAAAGTAAAGAAAGCGGTAAAAACAGTCAATGAGAATGGAAATCCAGATCGCCAGAAACTTCATGATTCGTCGTTCTACGGTAGACTTTTCACTTGTATTTCTGTTCTCTGCCAATTTCCCTTTCTTTTTCAAGCTTCGTTCTATTTATAGGCATTCTTCAATGTAACCTCCCAAGAGCAGTTAAAAAATTGTCGTCACGTTCCATGTGCACGTTCCTCGATTTTTACCTTAGCTTACGGTTTAGAAAACCTCTTCCACGTTCCATGTGCGCTTTAACCGTTTCTCGATTTCTAACCTTAGCCACGATTTGTAAAAACCACTCCCCATGTTTCCATATGCATGATAACCGTTTTCCTCGATCTTGATTCCAATTGTCAAGTATGATTTCCCTTAACCTTGGCTTTATACTCCATACTTTATCATCAATTTCTTACTTTCATCGAATTCCCTCTGTCTTCTGATTCTCGATTTCTATTCTCGATTTATGTGTTCACACTGTCTGGTGGTCATCGAATGTCTTCTAACAACTTTTCCGATTTATCAACTTTTTAACCAATCATATGATCTTCGATTTTCTCTTTTTCATTTTTTCGATCCTTGTATCGATTTTTTACTAACAGATTGAAATATGATCGAGTTTTAAATTCAATATACAAGTCTTTATTTTGCATTTAAGTTGAAGGATTAACTATGAATCTTAACCAATTTTAAGGATAAAATAATATATTACTAATAAATAAATATAAAAAAAATAAAAGAAAATAAAAGAAAGAGATGATAAAATTATAAATATATTAAATCATCATTAAATTTGGAAAATCAAAATTATAAATTATATAAAAATTATAAAATTTTAGGAGTTTAATTCCAAGAAGATATGTGATTTTAGGTGGTATGAATTCCAAGACATTTAAAGATCATAAACCCTTAAACCTCATAAATAAATAAACTAATTAATTACCATAATTCTTACCCCTATTAAAATCAAACTATTTAATATATATATATATATATATATATATATATATATATATATATATAATAACATGATATTAGAATTTAAGTTCATGGATTAAACTTGTAATAATTTAAGGGATTTTTAGGTTTAAGTTAAAAGACAATTTTCTATTCACTCTGGTCTAATAAAGATTTTTGTAAGTTTTTGCTAGAACATTCTCGAATTAAATTTGAAACTTTTGCTTATTATTATATGGATTGGGAAGGTGACTGAACGTGAAACTAGCCCGCCTAACTATGTGCTACGAATTTAATTGATATCAACGATGACATTTATTTAATATTTATGAGATTTTCATGATTTTTCTCTATAGAATCATGTATTATTTGTTTTCTTGTTTATTGAAGAGCCTTGAAAATTTAGATGCACATCAGATTTGGAATTCATCATTTATTTATTTTTGTTTTTGACACAGGAATGTATCATTATTATGCTTTTACATCCGTTTTAAATCCAAGAAATCTCAAAGAAGGTAGCGCCAACATTGTTTTAGGACAATCTCTACAACTTGTTATAGACAATAAATGTTCTACACTTTTAATAGACCATTCTAGTTGAGCCACTGATTTTATATAGAAGCTTAACAGGAACTTATATTAACTTAAGGATTTGAAGCATAGATAGGGGAAAAAAGAGGCGTTGCAGCGCGTCGATTAGGGGGCAATAAAAGTATCGGAGGTTCTCATCACTGCAAAAATTTCCGAAAATCTTCTGATATTGGTCCATTTCTGGTGTAATTTATGATTTCCTTACAAGCAACTTCAGCTTCATCTTTTGCCAATAAAAAAAATCCCCCTATTACTAATAACTATCGCTTAAAAGGATCCACTCACTTTCTATAGTCTGGTCCAATTCAAAAAAGCTCCACTACATATTTTCGTTGTCGGTCTTGTATTGTAGAATATTTTTTTATGCATTTTGTAATAATGTTAACAATTTTTATTCGAAATAAAAAAAGTACTTTACATTTAAAATATCCTTTTACACTTGGAAATATATAACAACCGCGATGAGAAATTGCTTTCCTTGCAAAGTATGAAATGGTATCACTGCAGAAGTACAAAAAAAACAAAAAAAAAAAGTGTAGTAGTATCATTACAAAGAATACTTTCTATTTGGTTGCTTGGATCGCGATCATCTGACGTATTATGTAACTTCCAAAAATCAAAATGTCAAACTTGACGGGAACAAAAAAAGAAAGACACGACGACTACTGACCACATTCTCCCCAACAATGCTGTCTAGATCTCATATTGCGGCAAATCTCCTATTTTGTGTTTGTTTTTTTACCTTCACTTTTCTAATTCATTAGAAAAGTAATATTATTTTTCAGGTCGTGGTTGTCCATGTTTGTAGTTACACAATGAAGAATATTATGTACCATTTACGTTTACGCCAGAAGACGGACTATCTTATCTTTCCAGCTTCATTGTTCTGGGCTTAGGCTGAGATACGACAGCTTTCTCTTGTTCAGTGAGTGCATGGCGGAAATGGCATCTGTGGCCATATGGGCACACAACTCCAGCAAGGACCATCCTGCAGACCTCAGTTTTGTAGCGTGGATGGCGGATGACTGGGCGAAGCTCCCCAATACCGTGAGCAAATTGGCAGTGGTCTCCATATGGACATGTGCCAGTTTCCTGCCATTTATTACACAGCTCAGTTTTGAACATCCCTTGATTATACACTACCATTTCCAGAGGCTCTTCCTCTTTCTGACCTCCACGCACATATACCTTCTGCTGTATCATTCCATAGCAACATATGCAAAAATATCAACAACAATCAAATAGCATAAATCAACAAAAAAACATAATAAACAAAATTTCCTCCCAATTTTTCATGTTGGCAACAATGGACTCTAGATAAATAGATTTTACCTTCTTTTTGTTTTTAATATTCAAATGACTAAACTCCTTTAACTTCAAGATATATTGTGGATTCGAGTCCCATTATAAAAAATTAATTAAAGTTTGTCAATATATAGTTATCTAGATTACATGCCCAATTATGCATTTATATTTCGTGATACACGTGCACGGTGCACAAACTAGTTATATTTTCCACTCACACACTAATTATGTTAACTACTAAACTTATGCTTCTTCATGTTTTTTGCTTAAAATTTTTCATCAGATAATAAGTAAAATATATTTTCATCAACTTTACTCAACGAATTGAAACTAATAATGTCATCTCACGCTAGTTAGTTACGAATTGTTGTTTATGACTATTAAAACATGCCAAACCTTTAGCAGGCTAACACAGAATTACAGATCTAACATGACTATCATAAATATTTTAAAAATTTAGACATGTAAGATAAAAGAATTAGTGGACGTTGTATGGCTAACAGTCTTGCTAATTTCTATATATTTCAAAATTCGTAGAGGTTGTGAAAAATAATTATTTGACCCCTACATACAATGCTAAAACTGTAGGGCTCCTTATGAAAATTAATCTTACTGATCTGGGACATGATACCCACCCCGCAAGAAAAGGAAACAACGGGAAAAGTTAGAACCCCACCTAACGACCCTAAAGCCCAGGATATGCTAGCCACCACCCACCAAACAGGTTACAACTGTCACAGCAAGGCTTGGGCTACTCCTTTGCCTTAGAGCAACTTGAGCCAATGGGTCCTGTGAACCCTAACTAGAGTTGCACACTTCCAAAACAAGCACACGCCAATGAAAACAACAACCAGAAACTACTCCATTCCTTGCAGATACCACCAGGTAAATGACACAGACAAGCAAGGTTTTTACTTGTTTTGAAAGGAAAATAATTAGCAACTAACAAGCACGTCAAGTACGGCAAATAACGATAAACGCAATAATCACATCTCAAAACATATAGCAATAATAATATTAACAATCATTAAAAAAAAAATCCAAGCATGTAGAGCTAGCAGGCACGTGTGTCCTTACAACGGCTTCAGATGGAGTTGCGGTGGCGCGTGGGCGAGTGGCACCTTTATTGCGAGTTGCATTATTATTGGTGGCAAGACCAGCAGACTGAGCCATCTTCAAGTAGCCATTGGATCTCACAGATATGCTCTTAGGGAGAGAAAATCTCTCCACTTCCACAACGTTGTTCTCCATCACGCTCGTTGGACTCTCGTCCGAAACTTCCTGCAGGTCCTTACTATTATTATGATTCATATTGTTGTGATTATGATTATTGTTGTTATTCCAATCGGCATAATTCTCTTTCCCTTCCCCAATGTGGAGGCTGCGGAAGCCATGCAAGACATCGAACAGCGTCGGTTGAGTCTGGCCAGAGGACCCGCCGGCTGCAGCGGCGAACTGACTCTCCAGCGAAGCCTGAACGACAAGGTGCAGCTGCCTCTGCAGCTCCTTGTTCGTGGCTCGCAGCTGGCCGTTCTCCTGCCTCAGAGCATCCACCTCTTTGGAAGTCTCCACCAGGCGATTCAGGCACATGCTTTGACGGTTCACCATGTCCTGGTGCTTCTGAATTACGCACGAGTCATACTGAGTTGTTGACTCGGAGTACGGATAGAGCGAAACGCCGCCGCCGCCGCCGCTGCAGTTAGCGGAGAGCGACGGATGGTTTTCGTTCGACAGAGCTGAGTACAGCGAACTGTAGACGCCCCCGGTTGACGGCATTTGACCGGCTGCGGCAGCGGCGCCGAATCCGCCATTGGAGGAGGGAGAGCAAGCGTCCTTATTAAGCATTTTTCTCGATGCTGCAAAATCAGACAAAGAAAGTAATTAATAACTAATAACTAAAAATAATATCGGAAACGCGACGCGATGATCGATCAATTAACTGAATCGTTTGATCGAGCATTACTTAATTCATGTTTATATTCAGATCATACAAATTTGATAATTGGTTGGTTAAAGAATCACTTTGCGCGATCGAAGAAAACGTAGAACTAAGGATTATTCAAGAAATGTGGATGAAATTATTGATAAGTCGAACATGCAAATTACTTTATTGGGAGAGAAATTATAATTGAATTAAAGCAGCTACGGTTCAATGAATAAACGGAGAATTTCTTGAAAATCACTGACCTCGCTGCTGGCTCTGAGCTTCTCTCTAGAGTAAGGAGGTTTTAGAAAGAGAAAGCGATTTGGGAGAGAGAGAGAGAGGAGGAAGAAGAGGTTTTATAGTGGTGATGGTTGAGGCGAGTGTGTTTGGTGCGAGGGAAAGAAAGAAAGAAACCGTCTCTGACACACTTCCTAACAGAACGCTCTTTCTGAACTTATTCAATTTTCGTGCCTTTCCCTGATTACCCCTACTCATTTCAAAAGATCTGATGAATCTTTTGAGGATTGTTTTGGTATTTTAAATTGCTGTGTTTCTTAAAACTAAATTTCGTGCTTAAGCATTCGCCATTGATATACTTTCTTTTTAGTATATGTAATAATAGTGAAATGAGGTTGATGTTGGTATAATTTATCCATAAGCATATGCAAAGATAAAATAGAAAATAATACAAAATTAAAAAAATATAAAGAGGTTACATATTTGTTTTTTACAAATAATTCATTTTATTTTATTTTCTCATAGAAAATAATTATGGAGAAATTGTTTGTATACATTTTTTTTTTGGCTTTTTACTGTAGTACAATCTTTTTAATCTCGTTTTAACTCAATCAGCAATATTTTATCTACTACATCATTTTTTTTTCATCATAATTTATGTAGAATGTAGCACTCAAAATTGATGAGATGGCAATTAGTTGAACCGGGTCTTCCACACTGACTTTTTATTTCTTTAAGCGCATTATACATTTTTAAGAATTCAAATCCATGAAGGAAATATGGTAAAAGTTAGTTTGATTACATATACAAGAATAAAATAATAAACACGTAGAATGTTTATTTGTTGGTTTTGAAAACTACTGATATCAAAGTGATCCTTAAATTTATTTTTATAAATAAAGGACATCATCAAATTGGTCATAATAAATAAGAAATTGTGGACAAAGTTGAATGTTGAAAGAACTAATGATACATGTTTTAAAAACCCTTCAAGTAAAAAAATAAGAATTGCTTAAAATTACATACATATAAAGTTCTAAAACTACACACGCCAGCACCTGTAGTTGGCAAAATCAAATGTTGTAGGTTGTAACTCTAATCAAAATTGAATCACATCAACTTCCTACATCGGGGGTCCACGTTGAATGATTTATTCTTCCTTTTGAACATACACATAAAAAGAAATAATATTTTTTGGTGCTAACAGAAAGATAATAAGAGGCCAAGACAGTTTAGAGGGCGTATTCAAGGTGCAGTTGCGGTTAGAGCAGCATTTGATTATATAATGCTTGAATTTGAAGTTAGTGTTCAACAAGGGTACTGGCTGGTGGTCTAGGTTTTTGGTTTCCCATTTTCAAGTCATGAAATGGATTAAGACACTCTGACATTCATTTAGAACAGAAATATAGGAGCCCATCATGGTCTTTCTATTTGGAATTGGAGGGAGAGGGTAGAGAGATTGCTTCTTTATCACATTTACAACAACCTCTTCCTCTAATCGCTACTCCATCAAAATCTGGTATCAAAATGTTTGTTGAATAAAATCACACTCATCCAAATAGATCCTCACGTTAATTTCTTTCTCAATGGGCAATAGACAAATTCCTTCCCACGTGTCATGGTTGTTAAGTTAGCCACACAATTCTTCTCAGATATTATCTTTTCATAAAACAACAATGGTCAGATTATCTTTCCCTTTCATTACAGCTCTGGTCACACTGCTAAAAGCTGAATTAGTTGTTCTTAAGTTTTATCAAGGTCTAAAGACCAAATCACAAATGTCCCTTTCTCTACTACTCTCAATGCACAGAGCTGCAACTGAAAATGTCTGCTTGTAGTTGTAGAGCATAATCCTTAACTTTCATTGAATTGAAACATAACTGTTGAGTATAGGTAGATTGGTCTGTAATAGGGCTTAAGATGGGTAACATTTCAAATGTCAAGAAAAATCCAAAGGGGTTGACTCAACTTAACTATCAAGAGAAACCAAAACAAGTCCCTAGATCTGCAGGTATAGCAACAAACATGACATAAAAACCTTATTTTCCATGGAAAACCGGCAGTTTTTATGTATGTATATAGGTTCTTTTTTTATCAATATAATCAAGAGAAAATATAAGAACAAACTTGCTCACGCACTCTTTTATACATTTCTTTTTTCATTCGAAATTTATTGAAAAACACACAATTTGATGAGTCTCACATGAAATTTAATAAATCTCTTACTTTATACTTAACCAATAAAGGAGTCTGTATTGCAAATTATGTCCATGGTTTTAAGTGGATGTTATACGATACCGCACAGGAAATGAGTAGTCAAGATTATTAGACTTTTAACAGGGAGTAAACTCAAATTTGAGAAAGAATTTGTTCATATTTACATATTAACTATTTCAATAAGCAGTAGTATTATATTATATACTTTTACAATATATTATGAACAGACAAAAGGCGAGTGAATCAATTAATCATGTGAACAAATGCTTTATGATGCGGAACAATCTGGAGAGTAGAATAGGTAAATATATCTGCAGCATGAATATGCAAAAGTCAATTGCTTTCTGTCTTAGCAATGCCTTTCACTCTCTTTCTTACTTTAGCTCCAGGTTTCCTGGATAGAAGTCCAAATTGCTTCTAATGCCTGGAAGCAGAAAGAATATAAATATGATAAAAATTGATCAAATACACACACACACACACATATAATATATATATATATATATATATATATATATATATATATATACCAGTTTAATAATATTTCCAGAGACAAAATGCATTATTGCTGGTAATAGATCAATGTCGTACCAAAAATAAATTCAAATTTTCAAAATTGACAATACTGAGATGAAGATCCAAAGGTGTGTCATAACTGGACGGCATGTTGAAATTACTCAACTAAACATAGGCTAAAGTGAGGCACCTAGCACTTAACTCACAATTGAGACCTTTTCTCTTTATACTTCATATGAAAATTCCTCTAGGCTCCACATGTGCAATCTTCAATTCAATTTAACTACCTGAATAAGCCTTCCCTTCACTGTAGGGAGAAAGGGCACTGTCCTCATGGCCAGTGATACTGCTTTGCGGACTGAATCTCAAAACAGATAGTGGAATAGTTGAATCAAATGGTTGAATTGCACGCGTAGGATCCATGCTTTTTGGACAGTACGGGCTGAGAGGATTCATATCCTTGTTCTCATGATCAGATTGGGAGATAGTAACGGATGCAGCTGCTAAAGAATCCTTTCATGACAGAAAAACAAGGATACCATTAAAAAAGTATTTTATTTTGGGGACAGTGTATCTTATTGATGTTGTTACCTTGACTTCTTACACCCTATCTCAATCAATTATGCATGAATACAAAATCAGATGATTCTGATGAAGATCCATTGGAATTAACATTAAACCACAAATTGTGTTGTTAATTCTAAAGCTTACTACTATAAAAACAAGAACAGGGAGCTCCAAAACATGCGCACGGTATACTAAACATTTATGGAACTAAATCATTGCATCACATGGAAGGTTACAGTAGTCACCCAATTCTTCTTTTATGGTATTTCTTTGAACTGTTTTATGGTTATAAATAGCTTCAGAAATCAACATATAAAGTAATATTTTACAACGGTTGCTGAAACTTAAATTAACACATTTTCAGTATCTTTGGTACCTTTGCAACCTATTTATGTGTCAGCATGTTTTCCAAAGAAATGCGTAGTATAACCAAAACAAAAAGCATTTACACCAATATTTTTCATGTCTAAAATTGAGAGTTTCACATTTCCCCTTTTGATGAAAGAAGTCATAAGCCACTGAAAGGAAACTGCTGGATTGCACTTTTTCACGCATAATTTTTCTTTTGCATTAACATTGTCCGTAGTCCTTTAAAATAAGTCTTAAGAAAATTAATTTCTGTTATATTCTGCTCAAGTTGATATAAATATTATGATGCTCTTCTGTTATCTTTATTGTCTAACGTAGCTCTTCAACTATCAATATACTAAGAGGAAGTGAAAATATGTTGACTATGAAGGAAGAAATTCAGACCTCCATTGCACTTGGATTGTCAATATCTGACTTGTCGACTGACTTATCCTTCTCCAAAGAAGAGCAGGATACATCTTGATCATCAAAGAGTATTCTAATTGGATCTTGATCTCCACCAAATAGTTCATCAAAGTTTTGGAAAGTTAAGTCAACATCAGGGATGTTAAAATCATCTAGACAGACAAGTTCTTCACATATCCCGAGGTCTTGGATATTTTGGGACCACAACTGCAACATTGACAAAAAGAAATTTCCACTTTGACAAGTATAAAAGGTTAACCAGATGTTTGATACTGAACAATCAATATAATAATATCAACCAAATTGAAATGAATCAGAAGCAAGGGCGGTCACAAGCACACAGCAAAACATGTGTCACACTACCAGATGTCTGACATTCAATTCCTCATTTCTTGTCACTGACAGAGATTGGGAGGGAGGTAATAAAGTTAATACGCCAGCATGTTAAGTTTGAAACCAAAATTCCTAACATGTTATTATACTAAGTTTAGAAACCCTATCTAAAGCATGTTTGATTTGGCATTCTTCCAACCATATTCCTGTTCAAGACATTAAAAACCTGGTTGAAATTTGTTTGGATGATGTTCCATTTTTTTCAGCTTCAACCCAATTTTCCTTTTAACTAGGATCGGCTTGCAAGAAACAAGTTGAAGCCTTTGCAATGGAGGACCTTCATTGTTCGAAAACTCTTGAATGATATTAATCTTATATAATGAAACTCATAGCCGTTTTAGTAATTATACATAAAATCACTATTAAGATAAAAGTATTCAAGAATAAATCATGTTACTAAAAACTCACTTTTCACCATAACCAATTTGGTAAAAAATCAAGGTGACTCACTCAATTTTGCAAACTCTAATCCACCTAGTATATACTCCTGTTTAATTTCTAGCATAATATGCTTTTCTTCTTATGTCTGGTTTTTCTAGACACTTAACATAACACTGTAAACAAGTATTGTTTTTGCTTTTCCAGTTTGTCTTTTCAGCTCTTCATCAGTATGTAATTGTGTTTGACCTTGCTGGCTACACAAGGCATCAACACATGGTTTTTTTATTAATATGTGATCAAGGAAATCCAGACATGTATAACCAATTATAAACATTAGAAGCTTATTATAGTATGAGTTGATTATATTTCAAATTACATTAAATTATGATTATAATGTAACGGAAAATGGGGAGTTACGATTTGTAATAACAGACGGAGGGATTGTCATCGATAATTTCAGAAGTTAGGATTTAGTTGATTGAGAATTTGGATATCTTATCCCTAGCTAGATTGTGGTTTTCTTTTCTAATATAGACAAGATATACTTGAGTTTTAAGCTTGTTGCTTGTCTGATCGGATTTAATGCCCTTTGATTAACCTATACTTATACTACGCATAAGATCTGTCTTCTTGATGATAGCTTATCCTTGATAATTTAATATCAAATATAGAATTTTTCAATTGCTTTTAAGTTTATCCATTGGTTCTATGCTGCCATTCTTCATCATATTCTAGATATATTATCGAGGGATGTACACAACCTAGTGTTCTCTTTCAAACTGTAATTGAAAAAAGTTGTGATTTATCTGAAACAATTTTTGCATATTTGTGTGTACATCTTCATATTTTCACGTAACCAAAGCCATGCATCCCATCAAAGTAAATTGCAAAATAGGAGAACAAGTTAGCAGCTCATACTTTCATATCTAGAAGAACAGTGGTTAAAACCAGTGGTCTTCGAAGTGGACAGATGATTTTCTGACCTGATTACTTCGAAGTGGACTTTTGCATGCCCAGAACAATTCTCCATGCAATGGAAGATCGATAGTTGATGACGAAGATAAATTATCAAGTTGAGAAAAAGTAGAAGGTAAAGTCTCAGTATTCAGCTCCACAATAGGACAGTCTTTTTCCAGAACATTAGTTGCAAGATCCTGGGAATTTTGTGCTTGCCCATTGAACTTTTCGTCCAATTTCTTAAGAGTGTGATATACTGAAGGAGATAATTTTTTTTCTTTTGGCTTATTGATCTTCGCAGAATAATCCATCTCCTCGTTTTGTTGAAGCCATTTTAGATCAATAATCTGCTGCACAATAGTTTGACGCTCTTGATGATTGTACAATATCTGGAAGACAATATTGAATATTGAGAAGATGTATCACATTTTAGCTTTATCAAAAGCGGAAAAGAGTAAACCATACGGGTTGCATTTATACGTTTCTATAATTTTTGCTAATTAATTAGTCATGTATATTCAAATTATATTATTTATTGTCTTGATTTATTGAATAAAGACTGGAAACAAAAAATAAAAAATTTCACAATTTAACTAAATACTTAGGGATATATTTTACATTACACCTTATAATTGTTGTGTTCTGACCATGTTGGTGGGTCTGATACACTGAGAAGGGAAGATTAGAAACTACAGAAGATGTTACAAGATGAGGTTCACCAATATTGTCAGAATATGTTGCAAAATCCTAAATTTTAGAATACACTAACCATTGGATTTGCTCAAGATTAATAAACCAGTACTTTCTCCCATTTATCCAATACAAGAGTAACCATCAAATCAATTTCCAAAAATAAAAATTATTAATTATGTTACTCCTTGGGATTGTTAAAGGAAATTTTAATCCTTAAAACTAAGGATCCCTCCATTTATTTTAGTTTCAGTGTCAGTCATTTTGGTTTTCGATTGTAAGTGTGTATCAGTCAATTTAGTCTCTCTTAATTGTGTATTATCAGTCAGTTTGGTCCCTAAATGCCAAGAACGAAATTGATTGATAGTTATCAAATTAAAGGACTAAACAGTTGTTGTCAAATTCAGGGATTAAATTACTAATTTTATAATGTTAAAGATCAAATTAACTGTTGGAACCAATTTGAGGGACTCAAAGTAAAATTCAGGATTAAATTTGCTATTTTATAAAACCAGGACTACATTAATCATTACCTTTTAATTTTCGGAACTAAATTATCAAATACTCTATTATTGCATCAATTTCAAGGAAATTGAAAACATGTAAGTGTACATCCTGTTCAACTCTTTACCCATAATAATCACTCCTTTAATCCTCACAAACTCTGGAAAGTAAACACGTAAACTTCTATATACATGTAGGTGCTTTTAAGCTATGGCTTTTATGGGTTAATTTTTTTAAAGTCAATCACTTCATAAGTACCGCATGATTTATGAGATAACTAGAGCCACTTAAGTTTATTCAAATGGAAAACTTTGGCTACATAAAACTAAATTTTATATCATGAAGGAGTTAGCTATTAACGTAGTTTTCAAACGACTGAAATCTAAAATATAATATATTTCATCACTACAATAAATGAGATATTAAAACTTCTAACTTGCATACCTGACCTTGTTGACTGGTCGATCCATCATCAAGTTTGGCCCCAGATAGCAGTGAAGGGACCCCAGTTTGAATATTAGGCTTTCCTGAGACTTGTGCAACATTCAAATCGGCAGAAACACATGAAACTGAATCAAACTGATCCTGACTGGCACTGTTTTCAATCTCATTCAATTCAAATCCCCAGAGTGAGGCAAAGTCTTTAGCAGAAGGGCAACCGATGAAACTTCTGATAGCTCGTTTCTGATGTGGTAAAGAAACATTGTGCAACTTTTGATCACAGTCTCGACAGATTAACATTTTGTGGTCCAAACATAAAACATAAGCAACATGGTGTCCACATGAATTACACACAAGGTTCCGGAGGTGCCGGCCAGACAAAGCATTTGCCAAATGCACCTTGGCATCACAGGATAGACAAAGATATGCTGCATCAGCCTTACAGTAAACAAGTGGCCTCAGGGCCGTGCAGAATTCACAAACCTTCTCCATTTCCTTAGTCTTCAATTCCAAGCATGAAAAAGGCTCTGAAATTATAAAACCTCATACTGTATAGCCAGAAATTAGAATAAAGAAAATCCAGATATCGTCTCAGCTGTTTATACAAGGTTGCAGAGGCCTTTTATGCAAAAGGCAATATCATCTTATATCAGCTGTTGCCCTGTGTAGATTTAGAAGCTGTAAAGAAAATCCCTCGGGGTCAATTGAATTTAAGATTAAGAAAAAATAGGCGATTGCAAAATACCTTCACCTCAAATGCAGTTGCATATACTTGTCAAACCATAAGAAGACTATCAAGAATGATTGAACAGTCCTTTGAGAAAATAAAAAAGGAAAGTAGTTTATTTTCTATACACCAGAAAGTATAAAAAAAAAATTAACTATTCAGAAATCATGATAGATACCAATAATCAGAAATCATAATAGATATAAACATTTAAAGTGATTATTATAAAAATTGACAAACTCACTGTACATAACAATTAAAAATGGAATAATTGTGAACACTGACAGTGGATATTCGATTTACTCAATATACTATTACACAAAAGAAAAAGTGATGTGTCTCTCCTGTTGGTCAAATTGATTATAAACCCAAAAGAATTATTTCAAAACTCCATAATTTACCCACATGACTAATAACTCCAGAATTTGTGATACAATGATAGTTGAAATCACTCATCATAAAAACACCCAGATTGGAAAACGCAAATCAGAGGCAAATAAGTAATCACAGCACACCACTCTCTCGTCCCAAAAGACTAGCAAAAATCATAATCAAAATGAATGAAGATAAGAAAACCACCACAAACAAACAAAAAAAGCTGAGTCTAATTTTATTTTTTATGAAAAAAACGACAACAAAAAGTAAAGAAAGTAAAAACCATGCAAAACAATGTTTAGAAACCACTCAGTAGTGGATGCAACAATCAAGAAGAAATCCGAGAGAAGCAAGCAGGGTTGACCTTCAGAAGGACTTGGAAAACTGGAAAGGAAGTAAGAGAGTTACCTAAGACTCTTTCCCAATAAAATAAAGTTGAAGAGAGCAAAGAGAAAGCAGTGAAAAGTGTTTGTTTTTGGAAAGGAGAGGGGTTATGAATTATGGAAAGTATGGGTTTTGTTGTGGGTTCTTGCTGTGTAGTTGATAGAGAAGAAGAAGGAAGAGAAGGAAGCATGAAGCATGCGTTGTTGCAGGCTTTACCCAATTGGGGGAGGTGACGTGTACAATGGAGGATGGAACTTTCCAGCATGGAAAGAGCGATGTGGTGATGTGGGGTCCGCGGAGGACGTTATCCAATGTATAGTGCATGTGAATGTGGTGGTTACGTAATCCCAAAGGTTAGCCGCGTTGGGCCAATCGAAACTCCCGCAAACGGATGGGCCGGACCGGACTGGACCGGACCAACCACCCGGGCCCACGCCCTCGTGTCTCACGAGTCACATTACTTTTCACTCCATTTACATCCACAACAAACAAAAGTCCTGTACTCTATATGACATGACACTCACTTTTCAATCTTTTTAATCATATTTCTTTGTTGAAAGTAAAATTCTATAGGATGATTATTACAAGTTGCTGAAGCTATTTATTTATTAGACACACATTACAAGAAGAAGAAGATGGAATTAATGGAGAAAAATAAAAATGTTTTGTAGGTGGGGGTCCAAATTGAACAGAGAAAACAATAAATGTTGTTCGGATTGGACATCAAAAGTGTAGGAGCTGTTGACTTGTATGAATATTATATGATTTCAGGTAACACAGTTACTTGAAGCCCCATGAACTTACTACATTGAATTCAATGAAAACATCCAGTGAGGAAGAGAAAGTTATCATGTGAAAGTTTTATTGCTGCGGATACGTCCACTGCAAACAAATTTTAAGGTTTAAATAATCTTTTGTTTGGCTTATTTTTACTATGGTTTTAGTAATATGCTGGTTACTTAGTTCACTTTGATGGAAAAAAATCTAACAATATCAGCAAAATATAGAAAATAAAAAACCAAAATACCCTTCGATCATAAGAATTAAAACAAAAAGCCAATTCTCAATATTTAAAAAAAATTGTATTTATACATTTTGATTGATAAACATTTATTTAAAAAGAAAAAAAATGATTGTCTGAGGTGCAAGGCAACTTGCCCGAGGAAGACAACGTTGAAATTGTGCGTGGCTGGCAATAGTGGAGTCTGGACCCAAATTGGACGGGATTGCAAGTGTTTTGCTCTGGTTGGGCCTACAAATTTGGACTTAGATGAATAATTCTACTGTAACGAAGGACAACTGGTATTTAAGTTAAGACACAGATCAGTTCGCTCATGAATGTCGGTGATCAAAAAACAATAACTAACAAAGTAAAAAAAAAAAAAAAAAGATAATACCCCTTTTTTAGGACTAATTTTTGAAGAAAAAAAAATAGAAACTAAAATAACAACAGTATCAAGGTGAGGAAAAATACGCATTTATAAAAATAAATTATTGTTCATTTATATTCATTTAATTATTGAATTTCATATTTCTAATGTCATTTCTCCTTTTAAAATTATAATAATAATTTTACCTAAAATTTTAGAATTTGACTAGTCTTTAAGAGACAAACTTATTAATTTTGTATTATTTTTAATTTACTCATGCTTAACTAAAAAAATATTGTAAGAAAATGATAAATTGAAAAAATTAAAATAATTACAGTTCCTTCACTATACATTAGAATCTCTCATTAGAAAAACAGAAATTTCACTTTATTCACTTTATTAATTATAAATACTAATAAGAGGTAAAATAAACACCTGCACAATAAACCAGTAAATATCTAAGATATTTCAAACTTACATTTTTACATTTACTTATAAATTTAATTTCCTAATCACATCCACTTCAATTTTTAAATAAGTCAACATAATATTTTATGTATTTATTATAAATCTAAAATAAAATTTATTTACTGCAAACTTAATCAGATTAAAAATATTTATTCTTGTAAATTATAGTTATACAAAAATTATATTAATTTTATCAGTAGACATGCTAAAAGACTAATTAATTATTTAAGAATACTAGCAACATTTAAAAAAAATGTTATGAATTAAAATTTATCAAAAACAATGATTTATGACAAAATTTCATTAAATATAATAATGTCAAATCCAGAAAATTTTGCTTTTTAATAAATTTTGATCTGTAAAAAGTAATCCCTATATGTCTTACTATGTAGAGAACAGAAGAATAACTTGATCTCTGTCTGTCATCCTTATCAAGGATTATAGTTAAAATGTGGAATTTGAACTACCTCTTGGCATACAGATCTATTGAACAATCAACCAAATATTGCAAAAAAAAAAAAATAATGCAATGCACCTCTAATAACGGCAGGTTTTCTGCATTTGGACAGACCTACCATAACCCACAGAAACATCTATCAAAAAAAGTGCCTAAACAATTCCTCCAAAATACGTGCTGTACAAATAACCATAACAAATTCGAACTAAAATTGTTTTTCTTTTTAAGATGTTAAAAACACAAAAACCTTCGAGGGTAATATAATTTCCAAATATGGTCAGAAATGTCAGTTTGAGCACCATGATCAGAAAGGTCTAGGCGATGTAGTATATATCATTTCCAACAAATCAGCAAAATACGTTTTGAACAATCAACCGAAAGGCTACAGTAGCAGGAGACAATGATACTTCGCTGCAAAAACAAGTCAAGGACAAAAAGCGTGCACGCAGGTGACGTCCCTAAAGTAATTGAAGTAAAAATACATTACCACTACAAGATATCATAATGCTATTAAACAAAAAAAAAAATTCTTAAAAGTAGGAAGATAGAACATTACTCACCTAGATTAACATGATTTCACGTGAACTTCAATAATATCATCGTCTTCCATCCCAAGGTTTGCAGGGGTTTCAGACGAACTTATTTTATCACCATCAAAGGACAATACTATCTGTTTCAGGTCACACTTGAGTTTATCTGCATATGTTTTGACAATCCTTTCAAACTTGTCATCCTAGTAGAGACAATCAAAGATGAGTGTAAGAATAGAAGCTAAGCTCTGTATTCAAAATATGTCCACTGGGCTACAAATTGCAACACCGGTTTTAGAAAATAAAAATAAAAAAAAATCAGAAACACAACTCTTGTATTCCAACAAATTACAAATAGATTTTACCTGAATAATACAACTATCAATGTCACAAATTATAACAGTATATTCGCACATGGTAGTTGAATTAGATCCATTGTTAGACAGTATAGAACCGCGTCGTTGATGGATCATAAGATTCATGATCAATACTAAAACATAGATCTAAGAACAATTTTACTAAAAGAAATATAAAAATGAACACACATATACTAGCATGGTGAAGTTAAATAGCTAACAAAGCCACATAAGTTTTATTTTATTTTAGTTTCCAAAATATCATGTGATTAGATCTGCAGGGAAAGAGTTCCAAATGGGCACTCCAGCCACAAACCGCAGGGTAAAATGCAA
Organism: Sphenostylis stenocarpa; assembly: GCA_963425845.1. Lineage (NCBI taxonomy): Eukaryota > Viridiplantae > Streptophyta > Magnoliopsida > Fabales > Fabaceae > Sphenostylis > Sphenostylis stenocarpa. Next base: position 14,361,824 of record OY731407.1, read on the forward strand.
CGGCTTTTGCACCATTTGCGAATTGTGTGTGAGGATGATTCACACAATCCTTTGCTATTTGCTCGTTGCTCATGCAACTCAGACAGACACAAAATCGTTACAACCCACAGTTTGTATCGCCGAAGCTGAAGAATTGAAGAATCGTATCACATGAATCATATTGCGAATAGTTAGATGATGATAGTCATGCATTGACAACATAAAGTATATCTGCTGAAGGAATTATATACCATAAACATTCGAATCTGCTTTGTTCCATCCTTGTCTTGAACGGAAATGACAATCTTTGCTCTTTCAGAATTCTCTGCACTGTTCTCATCAACACCATCCACCGAAGACTGCAATGCATCATTAATTTCAAATTTAGAAGACTCTTCAACATCTTTTAACAATTGTTTTGCTGATTCGGCAAATGAGGCAAGCTCCTGCTTCTTTAATCTACACGCATGAATACACCCTATTAGAAACTGTAGATAAAAGGGAGTAGGGGATGGTGAGTAATTTTATGGAAATCTAAAACCATTTTCTTCACCCCTTGCATACCTTTTCTATCAGATTACCAAAAACATATATAGAAATACCAGAATGCTATGTAATGTTGACGTGTGGTGTGGAGCAGCAAGTCTAACTCCAGAAGAAGCACAGATTATTAAGACACAAGATGGTAGGTGGTATGGCGAAAGAAAACGAAAAATTGTGTAAACAATTCTATTTTATCATAGCATTCTGTGGTTAGGGTTGAATGAAATATTTATTTTTTTCAAAAACATAAAAATAGCTAGCACATATCCTACAATAAATTATAGTTTTACGCATTATTCTTATCCAACAATATCACTAATGGAGAAATTGTTTCCGGCTCAGAATAATGACAATATAATTTCAGGGAGGTGTAATATACGGGGACAATAGTAAGCAACTAAGATTTGGAATTTGAAAATTCTTACGAAGAGTGAAACGTGTACAACCTCAATTTTTTCAAAGTTGAATCCTCATCAATCGACCTCTGCGCATTACTTGCACTCTTTGGCGGAGGAGGTAACCAATCATCATCCTGATCCTCAATGTCTACCACTTTCACTCCTTTCCCATTAGTCTTCTTCTCATCCTCAACCTAAAACCCTAACAGTTTCAACAGTTACAAAACCAAAACCAGTAATCAGGGCACAAATACATAAAAATCAGAGCCTAAAATAAGCCTTACGGTCTGTGAAGTCTTCCTCTTCTTACTATCAACGCAAATCACACCCTCGTCATCATCAAAATCATCTGCAACCATCACAATCAGACATTCAAATTCAATCACAAATCCCGTTGAGTAATGATAAGAGGGGCGGTGGAACAGTAGTCTACTAAAATTTATGGTGTGAAAACGTCAAAAATTTTATAAGAAAAGAAACGAACCGTCGATGGTGATGGGGTTCACAGGCTGAACCCGGCTGTAGTCAAACAATGGTTCCAATTCTTCGATTTCATCCTGCAAAATAAATGATGAAATTGAGATGGCGAAAACGAGAGAAACCCCTAATTTAAAGTAGAGTAAGAGATAGAGAGTTTCACCATCTTCGTCGACCAGTGTCACTCAGTGTCTTTGGATGTTGCCTTTTGTATTGTGTTCTATTTCACCGAACAGAATCCTCTACAGATTTGCATATGATGCACCTTCTAAATCATGTTTTGTTCTGAAATAAATAAAATTAAAGGTAGGGATTGTTTTCATTTCTGTGGATTCTGTAGGCGATCCCGTCTCCTGTTTCTCTATCCCGCTTCGAACTTTAAATTCGTTTATCAGTTTATTATTTCCAAACAATAACTTATCAACAAAATACAAACTTTTTCATAAATATTTTTACAATATTTCAAACAAATAAAATTTAATTTCTTTGTAATTATATATATACAAACTAATTAGTAAAATTTATTATTAATTTTTTAAAAAATTGATTTTTAATTTATACATAAATTAATTTTAATTTATTTATGAAAAAAACATATTGACTATTAATATTTATTTGTTTATTTTTATTTGCATATTAAAATTAGTAATGGATGATAATAGATGAAATTGGTTTGTTTATATATATATATATATATATATATATATATATATATATATATATATATATAATTATATTATTTCAATCAATGGAATTATTTAAGAATACAAAAATAATTTTAATTTGATTTAGATTTACAAGTGTTATTACATCACTATTAATAGAATTTTTTTATAACTTAAAATAAATTTAATGCAGTGGCTAACAGCTCTGGAGCAACACTTTTTAATTTCCTTGGACAGGGTAAAGAATGTTGGATTTGGGTTTACTTTTTTATGTTTTTGTTTACGTTGAGACTAAATAGGGAGGAATAAAAAAGAAATAAATTGAAAAAAAATTATAATTTAAATTTTATTTATTTATTTATTAATTGGTATTATATATTTTTTATATATTTTTTATATTTTAATATATAAATTTATAATTATACACAATAGAAATTCCTTTTTATAATTTTTTTAGAGAAAAATAAAAAATATGATAATTTAAAATAAAAGTAATTATTATAATTTATATATTTAAAAATAATAAATATATGAAAAAAAAACAAAAAATGTGCATATACTGTATTTCTACTTATCATACTAATTCTCTTTTACTTCTTTTTTTCCTCCTATCATACCAAAAAAATATTTTAAAAAAATCCTTATATATATATATATATATATATATATATATATATATATATTTTATTACACTTTTTATCATATGTTACCAACAAATATTTAAAAAAAAAATCCTTTTATATATATAGTTGGTTAGTTATAGATAAAAGAACAACAAAATATTCATTAAAACTTTTTGAATATATTGACTACGTCTAAATTTTGCCTTCGAAATTTATAATAAAATTGTATAAATAATATATTCATTTGAATTTTTTTACATCGAAATATGTGAATTATCGAAATTTTTTCATTTTTAAACTTTGGACGGTTAGTAACAAACGTTCCCTTTAATTTTTTCTGTTTACATTAAAGGATGAATTTGAATAAGTGAAAATGAGTGAATTTGAAAAGAAAGAGAAGTTAGTTGAATTAAGGGAAAGTTGGTTAGAAATGAGAGGGATTTAACTTAAAAATTAAGATTTAATTGGTAAAATAGGTAGATTATTATTTTGCCCTTGACTTAAATAAAAATTTGAAAATAAAATATAAATTAAGTAAATAATGTTAAAATTAGATATGATATATTATTTAATTATATGGTTTTATTATAAAATGAAATATGTGACATGGAAATAAAATTGAAATAAAAAAATTATTTATGTTTTTTAAATGAAACAAATTTATAATTAAATTTTCTAATTTTTTTATTAATTATAAATGTAATTTAAATTTAAGTATATGATTAAGAATGGAAGGTAATAAAATAAATTTTATAATAAAATTGTAAAATTATACGAAAATAATGCGTAACAAAAAAATACAAAATCAATAGAAACAAATATTGAAAGTGTAATGTTAGAATGTTGTGGTCATACATAATAATGAACATGAATATAAAAGTATGCAAATTAAGACATCAATTATATTAAGAAGAGTCTTAACAATTGTCAAATCGCTCCTTTAAACGATTAATTTTATCATAAATCTTATCGAACCATGTGTTAATATTTAGGTTTAGATTAGCTAAATCATCTTCCATCTGCTACATTCTTTTATTTCATGTTTTGAATCCCCTAAATTTGTGATAACATTTGATCATGGGATATTGAATGCGGTTGAACTCATTCATGGTGGATAGGGCTTTGTTGTCCAAGGTCCGCTGCATCATATTCAGCTATAGCTGAGTCTTCATCGTCATCATTTTCATCTTTCTGGCTGACCCTTCCATTATACAATTTATTTTATTACCTTCCATAACCATATTCCATTAACACAAATAACATTTAATTTGGACAACGTTCTCTTACTAAAGTAATGAGTCCAACCCAAGACGATGGAGGAATCTAAAGTCAAATTCACGTCATAGTGTACCAATATGCGTGTGATGAATATGACGTATGGAAGATGCATGTTGTTGTTCTTGCATTTCAACATATGTTGCATAATATGATGCAGTTAATTAATCGAAATGTTACTTTTCAATGCTCACAACATAAATATATCTTCCTGTGTCAGTTTTGCAAGATTTATCGTCCAATGAGTCAATATATGAACAAAGACATAATGCAAATGTCAACCATTGATTTGTAAACTTCCTACATTTCTGACATTCTGTCCTTGGAGTTGTGGTCTTGGTCGTATTTCATGTCTTCTGAGATATCAGGAAATGCCATCTTATGTCCTTCATATTTAAGATTAGCTAGAGTTAATCAATTCGTAGGTGCTATTTTGATGTTTGTCCTATTTACCTCACTGTAGAGATTCCCTCATTTTGTGATTTTTTGGTTCGTGTAAAATACTTGAACCAACTCATCATAATATTCTGAATTTAATATACAAAATTGTGTCACCCCTTGAAACTAAATATGGTTATGGAAGTGTAATGTGGATGTGGCGAAAAAGGGGACATTCAAGACTTTTGGGCTTAAAACCCTTTGGTCATTAAATGAATTATTATATTATACCATTTGTTCATGTGTGTTAAACCAACGAGTAAGATTTAAGACATTCTCAACCTCAATTTGCTGTGAAGGATCTCCATGATCAGAAGCAACATCTTTTCTTTTTTACTCTTTTTACGTCAATATTTTTTTGATGACGAAGTCATGCTTACAAAATGTAATTGTGAATGGAAGACAAAAGATAATACATCCTACAATTAATGATAAGTTGTAAATGACTAATTCATAACATAAAATGCACATAAAGTAAAGGATATAAATAAGACAAAAATTGTTCAATACACATTAACATATATACAAGCCACTAAAATAGTTCTCAATCAAATTATAAACAAATCAACCCTGATTTACTGACATCATACTAATTAATTGGTTCATATGATGAGAAGTTGTCATCCCAAATAAGTGTTTTGTATGTGATGAATGCGCACACAAAAAGCCGTAACATTGGTCCATCACTTGTTCATTACCAATTTCTATGTCAACTATTAATTGCCAGATGTCGATCTCGGAGTGCTGAAATTTTGCATTCCTACGTAACTTCCTATTTTCAGCGACCATCACTTGTCTTTTCGCATACGTGGTCAATCTATCATAAATGTCGTTGCCTCTGCCAATTACTTCAACGACAACGTCCAATTTCGTATTTAAATTTTCAAACTGGGTGTCTACTACATCTATCATTGAGACTTTCCTTTTTTTGCCTTGAGAAGAAGATGTACCACTTGATAGGATAAATGGTGTTGGTGCTGGACTATGTGAATCAGCGGATGAGGGGGAGTGAAGAACAACTTTTGCTAAGCCATGAAATACAGGTTCCTCTGAAATATACTTCATATCATCATTCAAATCCACCATAAATGATTATGGTTGGATGTGTTGGTAGATTTGTCATGCCGTCCTAACCTCATGGCTAGTGGCACGATCAACACTCCATAATTCCTTCATCAAATCATAGTATCTGATGGGGGTGGTTCTCCACTTGGCAGTAGAGGGTTTTGCCTATCTTCCAAAAACACACGTAATAGATAAGAGATCAACAATTTTTTATTGTCTAGTATTATTAAGCAAGGTATAAGGAACACCTGTATGAGGTCATTCCAAATTCCGGGTTCGATCAAACAAGCTTGTGGATTCACTCCATGCAAAGCCACTCAGGTCAGCAAAAAGGTCATGAACCTCTCGTCATCAGTCCTTCAAGCTTTTCTGCCTATTATTGACATTATTTTTTGTGATACCCACCAAGTCTGACTGTTGAAAGGAGTTAACAATGTTATTATAGGTATGTGTGGTCCAACTAACATCAACTCTATGCCTAAATAGGCCTCATCAACCATGGTTGTTAACAAATGTAAGTCCATCTCCGTTGTCCATTTAGTAAACTCTCTAATGCCAACACATGACTCATACTACAAGAAAATCGCATATTTTCGACGGATTTTTATCGATGAATTTGTAGCCGTCGGAAATGAATCATTATCGATGAAAATTACTGATGGATATAAAGCATTTGTGGAATTTGGTCTTACCGACTGGATATATCCGTCGGTAAATTAACAATTAATTACTTGATTGATATATTCATCGGTAAATTAGTCGGTAAATTAACAATTATTTACCGACGGATATATCCGTTGGTAAAATTATATAATAATTACTTAATATATTTTAATAAATTAATTATTCACCTAATTAAAAAAATAAATATTTTTTTATTTAATAATTTAATTTAATCATAATTAGATTAATTTATAATAATGTATTAAATTAAATAATTTTAAAAAATAAATATTTAATTATATATAAATATATCAAAATATATAAATATATTTTTATTTATATATTTACATATATATATATATATATATTTATTTGTATATAAATATAATTTATTTGTAAATTATTATCAAAAAATTCTAGTAGTTTAATAGTTAGAGTATCAACTATTAAACTCTAAGGTACTGGATTTGAATCCTGCCAATAATAATTCAAAGCTATAAAAATGTAATGGGGGAAAATAAATAATAAAAATATAAAGGGGAGGGGGATCTCTAAAAAAATAGGCTATAAATAAGTAAAAAATGCAATAAATAATAAAAATATTACCGACGGATTCCTGTCTGTCGGTAATTTCGTGAAATTATCCTAGCCTATAATCATCATCTCCATGTTGTGTGCCATAAGGGTGCACATCTTCGTCCATCAACTCTAAGAATACAACATGTTAAGATAATTTTGGTCATAGATTCAAATGAGTAATGTGGTTTAGTCTCACCTGCTATGATGGGGAATCGTTTCTTCAAAACACCAAATGTCTTTTCAACAACATTTTTAAGTGTTACATGACAAATATTAAATAATTCTTTCGGATTTTTTGGACCTCTTCGACTGTACCCCTTCAGGTGATACTTACGTCACGATAAGGTGTTAGTACACTTACCTTTAACATAAACCCAACATCTCCAAGGTAATATTTTCCTACAATCATTATACTTAACATTATTTGAATGACTTCTAAATGACCACAAATCAAGTTCAACAAAATGATGTCAACTGACTTTGTGAAATAATGAATTGATCACCTTGAATAAGGATATCTTTTAAAATGCGTGAATCAGATGTAGTTCTCTCCATCCGGCTAACATATGTAAATTGCTAATCAAAATCACATGTTACAAATATATTTTATGTTGACCAATATTTTCTTCATAATAATTGGGGTATCTACTCATGGAAGCAATCCTAAAGGCCCAATCAAAATACAAGTATAAATAATAATAAATACATTGTGTACGTAAAGTGACATATGAGTTTGTACTATATATATTACCTTAATGTATTGATAAAATTGACTATTGTTTAGAATATGAGGTTAGATTTCAATCCCAAATGGTTGAATTAAGAATTCAGCCTTCAACATCAATATGACATTCAAGATATTATGAAAATATCTTGAAATTGTTTTCCCATAACGATAGAAAAAGAATGAGACATTTATATTCCTTACGTTATGTCCAATAATGTGAAGAAATTTAGTTACTTGTTATTCAACAGTTAACCGAAATACATCTTTTACCAACTCAGTTGCTCTTAATTATTCGCATAATATAATGAATGTTTCAGGTCTCATCCGAATAATGTTACGAAATTGTTTGGTATACACTAAGTACGACAACAACTCTTAACAACGTCTTTTTTTTTTAGAAACAAACTCCATAATATTTGGAATTGACAGACGCAACACATTCAATGCATAAACATTAATGCAAAGGATTGTCATTGCTACTATTTCTGTAGGAAGTTTTATTTGTTGTTCTAAATGTTCAATTAAATTAAAGTCACCGCTAAAAACATCATTATCAAGATATTCATTAGCAAATACCTCTTACCAACCATTCTAATGTGTCATTTTATTGACCCTCTTGAAAATATATCATATAAATGATATTTTGAAGTAAAAAATAATCTAATTATAATATTAACGTTGAACTTTAAGCATACCTTTTTTAATTTTATTAATAATCTTAAAAATATTATATCAATTATAATTTATATTATTAATAGTCTTAAAAATAATACAAACCTAAATTAAAAATATATCTATTATATATTTTCAAATTTTTTATCATTATATTTTATATATATTATTAACCTAAAAATAATTTATATTATTAGTCATCTTAAAATATTGAAAGTAAAATATATATTTTTCTTTTTTATATTTATATTTAATATATTATATAATTCATATTTTATATTATTAACTATCTTAAGAGTAATAGAAACCTGGTGAAATATCTATTATATATTTTAAATATTTTTAGGTTTATATTTAATATATAATATGCACCTAAATATAATTAATAATTTTTATATTTACATCTAACTTAAATTATCAATTCTATGCAACAATCAAAACCATGCACTCAGCCCCTCTCATCCCCTGTACAAACCCAAACCAAACCATAACCTGCAATGAGAACAAGAACTCTTATACGAGCAAGAACCACCGCAATGCAAGCTTACCAACAATGTATAAATGACCTCCTCTCATATGTATTTAATGGCAGCCAACCTCCACCTACAATGGTTAATACTCCTAGTCAACACGGTCTCCCTCGTGCATGTGCTCCTCTACGTGGATTCCCTATCGTGTAAGGACAAATATATGCTCTGCATGTATGCCAAGCTTTTTCAGATCCATTTGCACGCATGCTTAGCTTTTCAAAGGAGACACCACGTGGATTCAATGCACTGTGTCTTCACGTGGAATAGATGGAAAGGAATAAATACGTAAATTATCATTAGATGATGTATGTTTCTTGACATATCTCTTCTTTTAAGTAGGTGAGTTTTTATCCCACTCTCCCTTAAATTAGCACTCACATATCCTCTCAAATTAGTTGAAACAAACATATACAATACTCATTTTTTATCTTTCTAAACAATAAATAAACAAACACAAATTTAAATGGAAATTTATTTAACCATAGCTTGTGCAAATTATTAATGTGATGTATTATTGTAAATTCAATTAGAATTAGTCGTGTGATTTGTGCATTAAGTTTTAATTTTGTATATTTTATTTTTATTTTTCTCAAACTAATTATGTATTTAATATTTTTATTTATTGCAGAAAAAGTTTGACTTGATTTTTATGTTGAGAAAAGAGTCCATCTAATTGGACTATAAGGATCAAATATAGGTCTTCAAGGTCGAGGACACCTATTTTTGTACCTCCATAATAATGTTTTTATCCATTTCCATATCCAAGTAAAATAATTAAAATATATTTTTAATAATTTTTATTTTAAATTTTAACATTTTTTTTACATTAAAATTACATATTAAGACTAAGATTGTTTATCTAAAACAGTTTTACAAGAATCATTGAGTCATAAATTTTAAGATTAGTTTCCTGAAAACCCATTATGAAACATCCATTTTATAATGTAATTTTAAAAAAGTTAATTTGAAAATACATATCAAATTCTAAATGTTTCGTATTTTTAGAAAAGTTAATCCGAAAATATATTTAATTTTTTTTTCTAAAACATGTTTTAGAATGTATTTTCAATTTACAAATATATTTCCAACCAAAAATCTTATTACGTGGATAATGTACGTACTAAAACTTTGATACAAATTCAAGATAGTGAAAGATTCTTACCTATTTTTTAAAATTCTTAAAATTAATAAGAAAAGAAAAAATAAAAATAGTTTAGTAGATTTAAAACTCAGACGTTCAAATGGTTAAAAATTAAAAGTAAATACTTATAAAGATAAAAATAGATATAAAGATAAAATAAAAATTTAATTTAATTATAAAATTACAAGAAACTAAGAGGAAGAAAGTACACCGTAACGGAGTTGTGATGACCGAAATTTACTAATCGTCGTGCCTGTGCATGGCCAACCACATTTACGCAAGTTTGATTTAGTTTTACTTTTAAATTTTAAAATAATCATTAATTTAAAATAATTATTTTTATGATATAATAATAAAGAATACATTATTATAATGATGCAAAGGAAAGATATAATACAACAATTGCTAAAAATACTTATAATATTAATGAAAATAAAAAAAAGCTTTTAGTTTTTAAAAATTAAAAAAACTATGTTTACTGTTAAACAAGTTTGTCAAGTTTTAAAAACTATTTTTAAAAACACTAATCAAATAAATTAATAATTATTAATATATTTTAGTCATTAACACATATGAATAGTTTAAAAATTATATAATGTATAATCATTAAAAATACATTGACAGAGAGGGGACGTCAGTTCCCACACCTCCCAAATTTTGATTTATATATATATAATTATAAAAAGATTTAAAATTATATAATATTATTTTTTAAATAAAAAACTTAATTATAATATTTTATAAATAATAATTATTATTATTATAATAACTATCATTTTTATTTTCTCACATAATTTTATATTTATATCTTTTTATTTTATTCTTTATTTTCACTTTTTTTCCTACACTTCAATTGCAAACATTTTTTTTAATTTTATATTTATATATTTTTCTTCATATTTTTTATGTACATACATTTCTCTTACATAGAAATTAGTAAGTTTGTTTATTTAAATTTTTTTATGTAAGTAATTTTTTATTGTTTTTATTCACTATTATAACATACCTTTTATGTAAGTATTTTTATTTAATTTTTTTTATGTAAGCAATTTTTTAATGTTTTTATTCACTATTATAACATATCTTATTATTTAGTATCAAATAATTAATTATTTTAATATTTTATAATGTTTAATTTTAATATTAAAATATATAAAAAATTGAGCTTTAAAAATATTTATGAAAAAAAATTATATATTCATCTTTAAAAAAAAACTAAACTTTAACTTTCTGAATTTAAATTTTAACAAATAATATTTAGTATTGAATAACTAACAATATAAATTACATACTAATGGACGATTTTTATGATATGAAATATAAATATAAGGTATTTGATTTTATATATATTTATTTTATACTAATGTTAAATATAATAATTGTATATGATATATATTTTTATATCTCAATTAATTTCAATATATATATATATATATATATATATATATATATATTATCAATTTAATCTTTACGAAAATTTCGGTTCCATTGATATTGTAGTATACACTAATAATATTTTGATGATAGTTTAAAATATTATTTAAACTTATTTACTTTTAGATACACATAAGTAATTAAAGAGTACAAAGAATTTTTATTTGATGATATTTAATGGTACATTTTAAGAGACTGGGCACAATATTGTATTCTAACAAATCTTTATTTTTTTTTAGAGAGAATCTTGTAACAAAAGAAAATGAAGTGGATTGAACCGGCATCTATTGCAACAGATAGGAACGTTAGACTTTTTTTTTTTTCATATAAAACCAAAATTCTTAATTAAGTTTAAATGGGCTATTATTAATTCAACAATACTTATTCAAAGACATTAATTTTTTGACAATATATATATAGGGGAAAACTGATATTATTAAATAGAACTATTAATTTGCCAAAAAAAATAAAATAAAGGTAGAACTGCAAAGAACAGCACAACGAAGCATATCTCTAGTTGGTAATGTGAATGATATTCCAAAAATTAATGTACTTTTTTATTCAGTGTGATATTACTTCTATGTTGCAAGGAAGTAGCATGTTTGAGTGAGTTTCGTGTGGATGGGTCTCACCTTGTACAAAGTGTGTTAAGCTATGTGTATAGAATGAAGTTGAAACACAGTGTTTCCCTGAAGGGTGCAACTTGTTGTTAATAAAAACAAAAAACCTTCATATGGTTGTACCTCAGGTTGACATTTGTTGTTAATAAAAAACAAAAGCCCTTCAATTCTTTAGTCCATAGACACACTTCAAACTTCTTCCTCTGTGCTTTATAATCCTTTAAACATTTTCTTGCTTCATTCTATTAAGTTCCTCTGTCTTCTAACTTACTGTGAAAATGATGGATGAGTCAATGGCATTTATAAAATATGTTCCTAGCTTTGCAAGAGGTTTTAACCTTCTGCTAATACATGATGACAAAAATACGCGTTCGTACCTCTCGTCAATTCTTCAGCTATATTCTTTCAAAGGTATACTTTTTTTTTTTTAACCATTCTCTTTCTGACTTTCATTTCTCTCTTTCTATAGTCTAAGCTCTTTGGTATACCCGTTTTAATCTTTATTCTTACTCGAAATTTCTTGTGTTTTTACTCATTCATTTGTTTATGAGTAGATTAAAAAATAAAATAAAAAATTGGAGACTTTCACCAAAACTTTTGATAAAACATGTAAATTTTTAACCCAGACGAATAGAAAACACAAATATATAAAAGATTCAGCCTTTACGACCCAAAGATTGAAGCCAATTGTAAAATTATAAATTGAATCAGTTGGAATGAGTTTACAAATGGTTTTCAAATTATCACATGGATGATACAGTAAGGTTTTCAGGTTAGCTTTATTCTTAATTGTTGAGGAATAATTAAAAAATTTATAGGTATTATTTTAAATTATTCTTGCCTCTGGCTTATTGTATTCACTCATCTAAAAAGTATATACTAAAAATTAAAAAGGGTCATCCAATTTTGTGTTCAAACACCTTTCTTAGCAAGGACTTAAATTTCACATTCGTGCCCTACCATGTGAAATTCGTCAAACCCTTGATGGGTTACTAGTTCTCGTACTATATCTAGCATGCAATCTTTGCTTTGAATTGTGCTTTCGAGAAGGGAATTTTTTTTGCTCACAACATCTATCCAAATTTAGTGTTTCAAGATATTTTCACTTGCTTTATCTATTTATTTATTTTAGAGCTAAATGATTTGAGAAATTTGTGGCTCAACAAGTCTGCAATTGGTTATAACACTTGAATATGGTGTTATTTATCTTGTTTGATTAATGTGCACAACAAATAAGTGTCATAATTGTTTGGTTCCTCAGTTACTGCTACAAATAATACATCCGCAGCTGCATCAATGATTTGCAATGAAGAAGGCATCATGTTCAAACTGGTCATGGCTAAAACTAATATGCCTGACATGGATATCCTTTCTTTTCTGAATTTAGTACTTGAAAAGGACATTCCTGTCATCTGTAAGTTCCAGTTCAGGTATCACTCAATTTTCTCCAAGATTTTAGTCTCATTTGATTGATATAATAATTCATCGTTTTGTATCATGTACAGTTATCAACACTGGAGTATTTGATGATGTAAGTAGGAAAGCTTTATCTACAGGACTATGTTATTTCCTTCAGGAGCCAATCACTCCCAATGATCTTAAATATCTATGGCAACATGTGTATCACTCAAGAGCCTCTTCAGCCAGAAACACTCAAAATGCAGGCTTTCAGAGCATTGAGCCCCATGCAGAAGGATTACAGAATACCCAGATGAAACAGGTCATATATATAGTTCCATGGGATAAAAAGGAAATAAATAACTTCATATAAAAAAGAGTAAATAGAAATAATAAAAAATGAAGTGAAAATTGAACAATTTTTGTTAAAGAAAAGTAAATAGAGAGTTAATGAAAAATAAATGAAAAACACATATAGTAAAAAATATTAATAAGCTTTTACTTATTTTCACTCTATTTCCATATTTAATCATATAACTAAGAATATTTTTACAATTTCCTAAGACAAAGATTTGTATTAATAATGCAATCGTTAATGTACTATGAATTGGTGTATGTAACTAGTAACTATATTAGGCATAAAATCTACCTGCGTACTTCGTTTAAAGTTTGCAATTTTGGATTACTGATTCGAATATAAAATGTAAAAATTATTCAAAGTAACTTTAATTTAAATCAGGATTCCGAATTTTGATTCACTTTAATTTGACGTGAAATTAAACCTGAACAACTTACCTATGATGAGAAAATATCTCTGGAAATATATATATATATATATATATATATATATATATATATATATATATATATATATAGTATCCATCTTATTCATATTTTTCTCAACTTCTCTCTCTGGGTGTTATAGTGTTGGGTATCATTAATTATTTTCCTTACCAAGTACTTACCTTTTGAACAGTTGACAAACAACGAATGCCAGGTTCTTGGAGCAAAAAGAGGAAGAAACGATGCTGACATAAAAGGAAAGAGAATTGATTGGGACTACACAATGCCAACCACACAGTGCCCGGTTCACCAAGCATATGGAGACATAAACCGTGTTGAAGATATGGGCAAACAGAAAGAAAAGAAAAATGTTGAACAAGAAAAGCCAGATTCATTGAGATCGGCCAAGATGAACTCTAACATCAATGAATATCTCAGAGTTTCTGAGTTAAAAAAACGTTGCACTGTTTGGACTCCTGAGTTGCACCAAGAGTTTTTAAAGGCCGTGCAAGAACTAGGAGAGAACAGTACTATTTCGTTTTCCTCTCACCATATATTGAATTCATTCCCTCTTTTCTTTTCTTGATTAGCTATATATCAGTAGTGGATTTCAACTTCATTCTTGATAAGATAATTAGTAATGATTAATTTCAATGTCTGTGTTTCACTTCCGTTTTTGGTATTCAGATGCTCGTCCAAAACAGATATTAGTTCAGATGAATCTCAACGGGCCTTATTACCTCACTGTTCGCCAGGTTGCAAGTCATCTGCAGGTTATTTTCTGCCACCCTAACTTAGACAAGGAATAGTTTTTCATCATTTATGTTCCACAAAATTAATGTTTAAAAGTTTTAAATCGTTTCTCCATGGTCAACTAGTCCAAGTGTGCATTAATATATGCTCCAAAGTCATTAGGGCTAGCCACAAACTACTGTTGAGTTATTTGGAATTTGCTGTGTAAACTGCTATAAATATACTTGAAAATTTTCTGCTTTGAATTAATAATCTACTATATAAGTTAAGTATATTTGTTTGGTAAATGGTAGTACTTTACTATATTAATATCGATGCATAAAATTAGGACACTAGGAACATTTTATAAAAAATGCAACATGAGCCGAAAAAAGTTAATCATCATGTCAATGTCATTATACTTTGTTCTCTTTTTCCATAACTGTATATAGTTGCACTCATGAATGGAATAACCACCATTCATCTTTTCTCGTCTGCTTCATCGTTTAGCATTTTTCTTCACCAACATTCTTCTTACACAGAAATACAGATTGCGGTTGAAAGGTGAAGAGAAGTCTCGCAATTCGAATTTGCCTACAGTAAGAACATCATCATCCTCAATGCAAAAAGCCAACTATTCCCCACCTGAAGGGTCCACCTTGGAAGAAAACGGTAATTATTATAATTTCACTTTGTTTTCCACTGATCATAGATTGCAAACCATCTTTTGTTTGTGATTAATTCGTTACTCTAGAACATAAAAGAGCCTTTTGACCTAGGTCTCCCAGCACCAAAGGTTATCTTGAATGTGAATCATAATCAAGACCAGATTGCAGTGAACAACGCGGAAAAGCAAGCAGATGCTTCGGATTCACAGCCTATGCCAGGTCCTTCAGTGGATCTAAATATATCTGAAACTGATTTCTATGAACTCGTAAGATCGTTTGTGGAAGACTGTGACTGTTGTAATTTGTATAAAAACGAATCCAATCCTGCTGCTGATGGTGAATGCACTGAGATGCTAAGAAAAGTTCTAGATGGAAAGAGTTCCTCTTAATGGTAATTTGACATGGACAACACCAGCCAGATCAAAAGGTTTCCCACTTTATCATGTTCATACTTCAAATAATATAAGACCCATATATATCATACTTCAGAAACTTTAGATACACAGTTTCTTACTTTTTTTCTCTCTTTTTTTTTCTTTTTTTTCTTTTTTTTCCTGTTATGTGCTTGCAGATTAACTGAACCTTCAAATGGAAGCGTATTGGGAACAAATGAAAAACTTTCTGTTATATAGCAATTCTGTCAACAGCAGCTCTACATAGCCATTGGTTAAATATATTACTTTGAACATGTACAGGAAAAACGATACTTTCCTTTTTTTGTACAGTAGTAGACATTATCGTATGTGCTTCTTATTATATGCATATTAAACATATAAATTAGTGTGGAGGTTTTTTTCAAGATATATAGGAAGATGATAAATAGAGTGTTTGTGTTTCTCCTTTTTGCTAGAAAACATGAACTAATATATGCTATTAGAGACAGGGTTTTGCTAACAATTTATTAAAAATGTTAGTAATATATGTGTCATCTCATAATTTTTCAGGAGCTATGAACTTGAATTGTTTTCCAGGTTAATTTTTATTTTTAAAACATATCGCTCTTACGAAATAGTATTCTATACAAAAAAAAATCACCTGTTTTGGACAAAATTGTTCACACAAGTGAGTGAGATATTAACTTTTATGAGTTAAAAATAAAGAAATTATCGTAATGAAAATATCACGTTATTTCTACTAAATTATTTAGAGAATTTTGTGATAGCTTAAATTATTGATTTTGTTTAGTTGAAAGAAAAAAAATATTTAAGAATTATTATGTTGCTTGAAAATATTTTCTAAAATTTGGAAAGTTATTTTAAAAGCAATTTGCTAATTAATTATATATAAATATGAAAAGTCTAAATAATTGTCAACCGAAAAAACCAATAAAACTCATTGTGGGTTTCGACCAAGACCATAAAAAAATTTGAAAAGAAAACATGAATTGGAAAGAAAAAGATATGAAGAACATGTCATCTTAATAGAATAAATGCAATTTAAACATATTATTTTGTAAATAACTACTTCAATTCGCAATTTGAATTTAAAAATTAATAACAAAAGGGAAAAAAATATGATCGATGGAATACTAAATAACTATTACTAAACAGAAGAAAAAAATTATTAAATTTAATGTTAAACGATAATTGAAAATCTAAATTAGTTCGATTGGTTGGTGGATTCAGTCCACAATTTTATTTCTACTCAATTACTGCAATAATTATGTTCAGATAAATTCCAAACAAGAATTCAAAAAATAATCATACTGAAAACCAGTTAATATATATATATATATATATATATATATATAAAATATATATATATATATATACAAGGTTGAATAGTAACTATGGGATCTAAACTTACACAGTTGATAATAATAATTTCATTAAAAATATTCCTATTGTACGGTTTCTTTTTTCTAGTGTTCCTTCTTGTACACTTCTATAGCAAGCGGTTGTGGACGACGGATACCACTTTCACGTCCTCAAAATTATTTTGTTTTATTTAGTATATTTAAAATGATAACATATATAGCTATGGGGAAACTATCATCACCATCTTCAACCCTGAAATGGAAGTATAAAAGAAAGAAACATTGAAAAGTAAAACGTACAGGACTAGGATTTTTGATGACTTTGGTTTACATCCAATGGTAACTATAACTGTCTTAACTCTCACATAAATATTTTTCTCATATCACATAACTTCAGTTTTTATATATTGGTTACAGGGCCTTTAAACCAACGCCGACCACTGATTAACCAGAAAGAAACTACAAGAATAAGCAAACATCCAAAAGCAACAGGAGTGTAGTTAAGTGTTTCTATTGTTATTGGGTAGGAAACAGGCAATGAGAAAAGTATGGAAATGATCAGCACCCAAAGAACAGCAACCCAGCCCACAATCACTCCGTACCGGCCCAAGTTGAAAGGCCCAGGGACAAAATCCTTCTGTGCCAGGGTCACCCTAAAGAATATAGGTAAGGCATAAGCAATATAGAGGCCAATCGTTGCAATGGATACCATGGCCTCAAATGCCACTATGCTTCCAAGAGACTGCAATATGTTTACATTTATGGTCAAACAATATTCCACTTTTCGACAAATCAGAGAAACCAAAATTTTCAGCTTCTTACAAATGAAAGCTTATAAAATCACATACCGTTAAGGCCATGCTGAATGATATAGAAACGGAAAGCCAAACTGCATAGATGGGAACCTCTTGCCTGTTAACTTTGTGCCACAATGATGATATTGGCATGGCCCCATCTCTAGAGAAAGCATAAACCATCCTGAAAAAGCTTTAAGTATCATATTATATTCATGACAAAGTAAAGCTCTCTAGTAGAGAAAAGCGTGCTAACTAGGTGTTGGCACTTCTACCTTGAATTGCTGGTAACTGAACTCATGCCACAGAAAAATATTGCAACAGCAACAATTACTAAGCAAATAATACCCCCAGTTCCATGGCCATATCTTTTCTTGAATGCAAGATAAAACACTTCAGCAATAGCATACCCACCAGCGTCATTATCTTCACTCAAAAGGTAAGGGATGTCAGAGACTGCAAAAGTAATGCCTAGTATGTAACCCCATCCAACTATAACAGATATCCCAACAGCACTGATAATTCCTTTTGGTCCATTTATGTCAGCATCTCTGGTTTCCTCTGTCTGCAGATAGAAATTACAGTAAACAGTGAGTCTTAGTGAGAGTTTTGCAAAATTATTTTTGGTTAAAATCGATTTTGAAGGGATGTGATTTATGTTTTATTGTTTTTAGCTTTTATTATGAAATGAAGTTAGTGGTATATGTATAAATGTTTTCTTGATTGCAGATATTTGCAAAAAAGGTAATCCCAAGACGTTTGTGCAGTGACTGCGGTTTCATTTTTGTTGTACTTATACCATACAATACAGTTCAATATACTTGTATGATGATATGCTAAAAACTTACAAGAGTCTTAATTCATCCGCAATTATCTGATCAGGATGGTAGCTCAAAAACAGGCTTGCGGAGCAATGCAAAATGCCCAGCCAATCAAACTTTGAAAACAAGAGCTCGCAGATAACTGCACGATTCTGTTTGAGAATCACTCGAAGGGGAGGGATCAATCAACATAAGAATATGCGTTAGGAAGTGTTCTATAGTTAGGTTGAATTAGCATATCTAAGCCTTAAGGAAGTCTGGTTATAAATTATCTTCCACCTTAATTTCTAAGATTTATAAGCATTTTAAGTTATCACAAAACGAGTAGGAGGACCTAAAATCCTATTTTTTTTTTATTACAAATAATGACGTTTCAACTTTAAGTTTATTAATATAATATTGATAGTCAATCATCGTATCTGAGAATTGTTTGTTTCAGAACTCGATTCTTTTTTCATAGTTTTATCATAAGTTAAAGGAAGGAAAATCTATATAAGATATTATTGGCTTTAACCTTGACTTCTGAATCGGAAAAAATTGTTAGACAACTCAAAAACTAATATAGATATCATTATATTAATATAATATCAGATTTATCATTATATTAATATTTTAAGTTATTGAATAGTTTTACTGCGATGTCAAAATATCGCTACTTCTCTTGAATAATGGGTGACTTTTTAGTATATCGAAATAGAACAATGATATATTGAGAGAAATCATTTTACTAAACATTCCTTTAATAATTTTTTTATTTTTATATATTATTATTTATCTATCTTATTTCATTTTCTTTCTATATTAAAATAAGTTTTACAACAAAAATTAAGAAATAAGAATAATTTTAACCCTCCCTTTTATCTCCAAATATGATACAAATATTTATAATAATATAATTTGGTTTACAATAAAAAAAATTCAAGATCACTCATTATATTTTATTTTTAATTAGAGATTTGTTTGCCTACACCCAAAAGTAATATATTATATATAAATCAACATTAAAAACAACTTATATATATTTATCTCTCTTAATCTAGTAAAATAACTTTTAAGAAAAATAATAACAAAAACATTATGCTAGAAACTGTATAATATGTTAAATGTAGTGGTTAACTCAAATAGTATTACGTTATCTTTATCATACTTGAAATTAAAACATTAAAAGTGTTTGTGGGATCAGAAAGGTTCGAAGTTACTCTTACTTATTAACCCTCCAGTACGAAGTTTATTCCTATACACCTAAAACTCCCATGTTGCTTACAAAAATTGAAACATTGAAAGTGTTCGTGGGATCAGAAAGATTCGAGGTTACTCCTGTTAACCCTCAATTACGAAGTTTATTCCTATACACCTAAAAGTCGCATGTTGGTTACAACGCAAGAGAGTAGTTACATTCTCATCTCTCATTCTATTGATCATTTAAGAATGGAATCTTGATGGAAACATCAAGTTCAAACATGACCATAATGATATAATAAATTCACCATAATTAATACTTATTAACAAATTTGAGGTAATAAGAATATGGATTACCTGATGCAGGAAATTGTGAAAGGCTTTCAAGGCAATAAATTTGAGAAAAGGAAGCAAAAGAGTGGAAAAATATACCATATAAGCCGATGCGTCAAATCCAACTAGGGTATACTGACTCATTAGAAATCCCAAGAGAAATATGTAGAGCCTGTTGCTTATTCCATCCCCATTTTCAGTATTGAAATGAGTAAAAACAAACTTTGCACTAGCCCTTTCCGTGGCAACAGATGGAATAACAATCATAAGCACAAAAACACCTAAAATTTTCAAATTCAATTAAAAATTCAGAAAGGTTGCCATGTTGCACTAATGCACAAAACAATTAATCAAATAGAAAATTCATTCATACCTAAAACATTCCAAATAGCTGCCAGTTGTCCCAAAAATGATAACAACGAGATAGGAAGGCTGTTTATTATGCCGTGTAAGAGCAAAATTACCGCATGGAAAGCAATAACTACATATTTGGAAGCCTCATATCCGCCACCATTTTTCCCACCGGTACTAAGGAGAATAATAACTTGAATTAGTAGTGCAAGTGAAAAATCTACACTTGTTGTCATTGCCCACTGCAAATGAAAAGAAACCAAAGTTGGATTCATATACGTCCCGCACAAGTTTAAACCTTGCAGAGAAAAGTGAAGGGTGTGTTATCTGTGCCTTCTTATAAGAATACCTGACCAACAATATTGAACCTGTAAAAATAGATACACGCATAAGAGAACAAACCATGGTAAAGCAAATATGGAATTGTGTCTTGTTATTAGAGTACTTGACAAACTGATTAAGCCGTAAACTTTAATTTTCAAGGTATATAGTGTTAAGGAGAGCTAACAACTTAGACAATTATAGCCAATTTTATCCAATTAATAGCATTAACATTTCAAAAACCTGTATGAACATTTTACATCATGAGTTTGAGAAATAAATAGAAATCTAAACAAATTATGGATCATATCATTAATTATAAGTAATAACCTTTAATTTTGAGACTGGATTTAAAATAAATTCCACTTTTTTGTTAATTACTATTTATCTATGAAATATAGCATAAATTGTTGTTCAAAAGTTCAGTGTATATTCTTGATTTACGTGGTTTTTATTCACCACTCATACTAAAATATAAATATAATAGGAAAATCACGAGAGAGATTTAGGCAAATGAAGAATTTATGACTGACATTTTATGATGAAATTAACTCTCAATAATATCAATATTTGGTAGAATGATATGTTTGCTGCACATATATAGTAGTGAATATTACTATATTACAATCCTCAAAAATATGTTCTCTGTTCTGAAATTGTTGGGTTATTGGGCTCCCTTCCTATGTGGAGAATAGGCCCAAATAGTGTGGTCCATTATGTCTCATTTGGGTAAAATGAGATGGGTCAGATTAGTAGAGGACAAGAGAGTCATTTGAAAAAAGACAAAAAGTCTAGTGAGAGAAAAAGAAAGAGAGAAAGTCATCTCCGCATAACCCTAAATCTGCACTGGTGTTTTCGTCGCTGTGAAGTCGTTCACCGTTGGATCGAGCTGATTTTTGGATAGTAGGTTCCAGACATATGGTTCTTCATTCTGACCGTTCGGATCGTCAATCGAAGGTCTAGATTGGGAGAAATTGGTCCCGCACCAGCAGCCCTGTTTTGGAGATTTTTCATCTTCTTTGTTTCTCTTTTGTAAGCATTTGTGCTTAGTTAATTCTGCTTATTGAAAATACCTTTTGGTATTATTATTGGAGACTCTTGTGTACCCCATTATTGATCATAGTGGATTTTTCTTTGGTCTGGACGACTCGTGGTTTTTACCCTTGCATTGAGGGGTTTTCCACGTTAAAATTGTTGGTGTCTCTTTGTGCTTTGGATTCTATTTGTTTGGTGCTCCTCGCTGATTCTCGCAAGAAGGGGGATTGAATTTCCGCTGCATTATTACTCTTTGTCAAGTTGTTATATTTGTTTTTTGGCCTTTTTTTTATACCATCAGAGTGGCATCAGAGCTCTTAGGTTAAGGGACTGTTTAATTTGCGTGAATGATGGAGGCACATACAAAATTGATTCCGTTGAATGGAGAAAATTATCACTTATGGAAAGGCAAGATGAAGGATTTGTTATTTGTGAAAAATTTGCATCTTCCTGTTTTTGCTTCCAATAAGCCAGAATCCAAGTCAGATGAAGAATGGGATTTTGAACATCAACAGGTATGTGGATTTATCGAGCAGTTTGTTGATGATAATGTTTATAATTTTGTTGCTAATGAGACACATGCGAGAAGCCTATGGGATAAGCTTGAGTCCTTGTATGCTTCTAAGTCGGGGACTAATAAATTGTACTTGCTTGAAAAATTTTGTGGAGTTGAAGTACAAGGAAGGAACTCATGTTTCAAATCACTTGAGTGAATTTCAAGGACGCTATGATCAATTAGCTGGAGTGGGTATAAAATTTGATGATGATCTATTGGGCTTATTCCTATTAAACTCTTTACCGGATTCGTGGGAGACATTTCGGGTTTCCATGATAAGTGCTACCCCTAATGGTGATATTTCTTTGCAAATGGCAAAGAGTGGTGCTCTTAATGAGGAGATGAGAAGGAAGACACAGGGTACTTCATCTCATTCGAAGTGCTTATTACGAGAGAATAGGGGAGAAACCAAAAGAAAGAACAAAACAGTGGTAGAGATAAAAGCGAGGAGCAAGTCCAAGTCTCGGTACAAGAATGTGGAGTGTCACTATTGTCACAAAACAGGACATATAAAGAAAAACTGTTTTTTGTGGAAGAAAGAGAGCAAAGACAAAAAGGGTAAGCAAAGAGAAAAAGATAATGATGATGGTGATCGTGTTACTACTACTACATGTGGTGACCTTGTTTGTCTTCGTGATTATGACACTATTAGTCTTGTATCCGATGAGAGCATGTGGATAATTGATAGTGGTGCTACACTCGCATGTTACATCCAGGAAGGAGTTCTTCACATCTTATACACCTGGTGATTTTGGAGTATTGAAGATGGGTAATGATGGGGTGTCTAAAGTTGTTGGTGTTGGTGATGTTCACTTGCAAACCAACATGGGGATGCAGATTGTTGCTTAGAGGAGTTAAACATGCTCCGGATGTTCGCTTTAACTTGATCTCTCGTGCGGTACTTGATGATGGTGGATATTATAACCATTTTGGTTCTGGAAAGTGGAAGCTCACCAAAGGTAACTTGATTGTGGCTAAAGGGGAGAAAAACTCTAAGCTTTACTGGACAAAAGCTTTGGTTGCTAAAGATAGTGTGAATTCCGTGTATATGGAGTCATCTTTGTGGCACAGAAGGCTTGGGCACATCGATGAAAAGGGGCTTAACCGCTTATTTAAAAAGGATGTTCTCTCAGGATTGAAGAATGTAGATTTGGAGAAATGTTCTCATTGCATGGCTGGTAAACAAACCAGAGTATCCTTCAAGAAGCATCCTCCCTCCAGGAAGTCGAGTTGCTTGAATTGGTGCATTCTGATGTTTGTGGCCCATTGAAGGTAAAGTCTTTTAGTGGTGCACTTTACTTTGTTACCTTTATTGATGATTGTTCCAGGAAGCTTTGGGTTTATGTACTACGGAGAAAGGACCAAGTGTTGGACAAGTTTAAAGAATTCCATGTTTTGGTTGAGAGGCAGTCAGGCAAGAAGTCGAAACGCATTCGTACCGACAATGGTGGTGAGTATTGTGGACCATTTGATGCTTATTGTAGACAATATGGTATTGCACATGAGAAGACTCCTCCTAAAACTCCTCAGCTGAATGGTTTAGCGGAGAGGATGAACAGGACATTGATTGAAAGAGTTAGGTGTATGCTTTCTGAAGCAAAATTGCCTAAGCATTTCAGGGTGAGGCATTGTTTACAGCAGTGCATGTTATTAATCTAAGTCCTGCAGTTGCTTTGAACTCGAGGTGCCGGACAAGATTTGGTTTGGCAAGAATGTTACTTATGATCATTTACGTGTCTTCGGTTGTAAAACATTTGTTCATGTTCGAAGGATGAAAGATCCAAGTTGGATATGAAGACAAGGCAATGCATCTTTATTGGTTTTGGTCAGGATGAATTTGGCTACAAGTTGTATGACCCCGTTGAAAAGAAAGTTGTTAGAAGTCGTGATGTGCAATTCATGGAAGATCAAACCATTGAAGATATTGATAAGGAGAAGAAGTCTACACCTAAAGGAAATGGTAATGTGGATGATGTTGATCCAATTCGGTTGTCTATTAATGATTTGGATATTGATGCTCATGATGATGAACAACATGGTGATACCTGATAATCAACAGGTTGAAGATAGCTTGGATGTTCCTATTGATAATGTTGATGAAGAGGAACATGATGTATCACATGATGAGAGTCTTGGTGATATACCCGAGCTACTCGAAACTCAACCTAGAAGATCCGACAGGCCAAGACAACCTTCTAAGAAGTACTCTACCAATGAGTATGTGATGTTGATCGATGAAGGAGAACCTGAATGTTATGAGGAGGCCGTTGAAAGTGAAGAAAAGCAAAAGTGGTTGGATGCAATGCAGGATGAGATGAAATCGCTGCATGATAATCACACTTATGACTTGGTGAAGTTGCCTAAGGGTAAGAGAGCCTTAGAGAACAGGTGGATCTTCGGGGTGAAGCAAGAGAGCAATTCTACATCTACCGGATATAAAGCCGGATTAGTGGTGAAAGGCTTTAGACAAAGAAAGGGTGTTGACTTCAATGAGATTTTCTCACCTGTGGTGAGGATGACATCTATCCGAACTGTGTTAAGTTTAGCTGCTACTCTTGATTTGGAAGTTGAGCGAGATGGATGTGAAGACAGACCTTCCTTCATGGTGATTTGGAGGAAGAGATTTACATGAAGCAACCGGATGGTTTTCTTGTTGAAGGCAAGGAAGACTATGTGTGTAGGCTACGAAAAAGCCTATATGGTTTGAAGCAAGCTCCAAGGCGAGTGGTATAAGAAGTTTGAGTCTCGTTATGTGTGAGCAAGGCTACAAGAAGACTACTTCGACCATTGTGTTTTTGTCGGGAAATTTTCTGAGAATGATTTCATTATCCTGTTGTTATATGTTGATGACATGCTTATTGTTGGAAAAGATGTTTCCAAAATTGACAAGGTTGAAGAAGCAACTCGGGCAAGTCATTTGCCATGAAAGACATGGGAGCTGCTAAGAAGATTCTTGGTATAAGTATCACTCGTGATAGAAAAGAGAAGAAACTTTGGCTATCACAGGAGCACTACATTCAGAAGGTATTGCAAAGATTCCAAATGGAGAATGCTAAGGTTGTAAGTACTCCTCTTGCTACTCATTTTAAGTTGAGTGTTAAACAAAGTCCTTCAAATGAAGTTGAGAAGATAGCTATGAGAAAAGTTCCTTATGCTTCTGCGGTGGGTAGTTTGATGTATGCAATGGTATGTACAAGGCCTGATATTGCACACGCTGTTGATACAGTTAGCAGATTTCTGTCAAATCCAGGTAGAGAGCATTGGAATGCTGTGAAATGGATTTTGAGGTATCTTCGTGGTACTAGAGGTTTGAGACTTTGTTTTGGAGGTGATAAGCCTACTTTGGTGGGTTACTCGGATTCGGATATGGCTCGGAGACATTGATTCCGGAAAGTCCACTTCAGTGCTATTTGATTCAGTTTGCAGGGGAGCTTTGGCTTGGCAATCAAAGTTGCAAAAGTGTGTGGCGTTGTCTACTACTGAGGCGGAATTCATTGCACTTACTCGAAGCATGCAAAGAGTTGTTATGGGTGAAGAAATTCTTGCAGGAGCTTGGTTTTGTGCAAGATAAATACTTGTTGTATTGTGACAGATCAAAGTACTATTCATCTTGGTAAGAATCCAACTTTTCATTCTAAATCCAAACATATTGATGTGAGGTATCATTGGATACGTGATGTTTTGGATGCTAAGTTGGTGGAACTAGCTAAAGTTCATACAGATGATAATGGTGCTGATATGATGACCAAGGCATTGCCAAGAGGAAAGTTTGAAGTTTGTTGTGAGATCGCTGGTTTGGCGGATATCTCCACATAGTCGTGAGGGGAGATTTGTTGGGTTATTGGGCTCCCTTCCTATGTGGAGAATAGGCCCAAATAGTGTGGTCCATTATGTCTCATTTGGGTAAAATGAGATGGGTCAGATTAGTAGAGGACAAGAGAGTCATTTGAAAAAAGACAAAAAGTCTAGTGAGAGAAAAAGAAAGAGAGAAAGTCATCTCCGCATAACCCTAAATCTGCACTGGTGTTTTCGTCGCTGTGAAGTCGTTCACCGTTGGATCGAGCTGATTTTTGGATAGTAGGTTCCAGACATATGGTTCTTCATTCTGACCGTTCGGATCGTCAATCGAAGGTCTAGATTGGGAGAAATTGGTCCCGCACCAGCAGCCCTGTTTTGGAGATTTTTCATCTTCTTTGTTTCTCTTTTGTAAGCATTTGTGCTTAGTTAATTCTGCTTATTGAAAATACCTTTTGGTATTATTATTGGAGACTCTTGTGTACCCCATTATTGATCATAGTGGATTTTTCTTTGGTCTGGACGACTCGTGGTTTTTACCCTTGCATTGAGGGGTTTTCCACGTTAAAATTGTTGGTGTCTCTTTGTGCTTTGGATTCTATTTGTTTGGTGCTCCTCGCTGATTCTCGCAAGAAGGGGGATTGAATTTCCGCTGCATTATTACTCTTTGTCAAGTTGTTATATTTGTTTTTTGGCCTTTTTTTTTATACCATCAGAAATATCAGATTATTCTTCTTCTTTTGCTTCTTATACTACAGATAAAACTTCTATCAACTTATTTCCACTCCCTCTACCTTTCAAATATCGTCCAAAACCTCACCATTAAATTACAAAAGATTAATTTGGTCAAAGTTCAGAAATTTTTAGTACGTATATCAGAATCCACGGCATTCACATCTCTATGATCATCGAGTGAAATGGGGAATGACACTTCACAGTTCAAAAATTTAAACCCAATTCTTTCACACATAAGATCGTCGTTCAAACTACAAAATTGTACTCTCATGCTCTTACATAAACAAAAGTTCCTTGTCACGCAAATTAAGACACGGTCAACACGCTATTAACAAATTGGCAACAAAACTTCCAACGATACCGCCTCCATGTGTAAAGTAAGGCATTCATAGCATAAACTGAATTATGCATACAAGAAAATTTTAGAAGAAAATATTAACAAAAAATAAGTTAAAAGGAAATGGGTATGGTACCAGCCAGTGATCCAGGAAGCAAAAGGAGCCCATCTGGGTCCAGCAAGCTTAGCGCTCCAATAGTAAAGCCCACCGGAAGTCGGATAGGAGGAGCAGATCTCAGCCATTGAAAGCGCAACAGTCATGGTGAAAGCAGAGACAATAAACCAGCCATAAACGAAGGAAACAGTGCCACCATAGTTCAATCCGATGTTGTAAAGAGTAGTGACTCCGGTCAGCACCGAAATAATAGAAAACGAAAACGCAAAATTCGAAATCACCCTGCCATAGTACAATGGAGTTGAAGAAAAACTTGAATGAATGGAAAGAAGAGAGAGGAGGGAACATTACGAAAGGTCACGCTTGAGTTCTTGCTTGTAACCGAGTTCTTGAAGACGGACATGGCTGGAATCAAGTGGAACGTATCCTTCTGCAAGCGCATGAGAATGAGATCGGGCACTCGCACTACCCATGACGAAGCAAACACGAATGGAGGGAGCACCGTAACTACCTTAATAATATAAGTCTTTAATCATGTTCACATTTTATTTTTTTAATATAAAATATGTTTTAAAAGGTACTTCACTAAACAATATTTTTAATATTTAAATTTTTATTTTTTATGAAATATAATTTCTTTTTATGATTTAAAGACTTATAATCGTTAAATCTTGTGAATATCAACTACTTATATTAAATTATATTATGAATAGTCAAACGTTAAGGAAAGTTAAGTGGCGATTTCATATTTTAATTTCTGGGTGAATGAATGAATCGTGGATTCAGAAGGACAGTTGTTGAATGGGATTTGCATGCACAGCTACCACCTCCACTTCCAAATTTTCAACTTTCTATCTCTCTTTCCATTCACTCCCTGCAGTAAATATGACAAAAATAAATGTATGAAAAAATTATGTAAAAAAGTCAAATTTACGTATATTTATCGTATCAGCAATGATGTATGAGTTGAAAATTTTAACCACCTTCTACCTTTATGCATTTGATTTAGTTCATCATTCAAACTTATAAATCCTATTTTTGGATAATCCCCACCCCTAAACTTACACTGTTTATCTATAATAATATTACCTTTCTCACTCTCTCATACCAATCATAATAATATTCTCTTCTATTTTCATAACATTTTTTCACCACATAAAATTTTCTTCATAAAGTAAATCATTAAAAATAAAATACAACATTGTCTAGCTAAATTATTTTATTTAGATGAACACCTTTTTTTTTTCTAGTTTAGAAATTATGTTCTATGCTTATATTTTATTGAGCGAAATTCAATTCTTTAACTTAGAAAAATATCAAAACTCAAACTTCACCAAAAGATAAATCCAAAATGTAAAACATTTCAAATTCAATTTAAATGAACATAACATTCCCAATTCAATAAGTTATCAATTTAACACGTATAAATATCAAACTAAAACTATTTCAACTAGATCTAACATTATTAGTAATTTTTGGGTTATATATATAATTTTAAATGAGTTAAAAATCATTATTAATTTGATATCAAAATTATAAGGTGGTATGTGAATATTAATTTTGTGATTAAGAATATAATTATCATGAAAAGATATTGTGTAGATAATATAAATAATATTATTATTTGAGGAGAGATCAAATTAGAAATATTATATTTGAAATGAATCTCGTAGAAGTTGCATAGATTATTTATAAAAAAGTATTGCATTCTTATTCTTTTCTCTTCACCCGTCTGTCCGGAGAGCAAACCAAAAAGAACCTAAGATCCTCTAAATTTGAAAGTTCATACCACGGTTAATCTCATACCCTTTATCATTTTTAACCACAAATTCAAGTAGGATTTCACATTTTATTTTTATCATGAATTGGGATAAGATTGTAAAAATAAATTTAGTCCGATAGAATATAGATAAGAATAAATTAAAAAGTTTATAACTTATATTTAATTAAATTTATTTTAATGTGACGTATTTAACTTATAGTTTATATAAATTTAATTTAATATATAATTATAAATTAGTTTATTATTTTTTAAATAAAATTAAGGGAATATTATTTTATTAATATATATATATATATATATATATATATATATAATGATGATAAATTATTAAAAAAAATAATGATGATAATAAAAATTAAAATTGAATAGATTCTTTTAATTTATATATTAAATAATTAAATAAATTTATTTTTATTAATATACTTGTTTTAATCCATTTATTATTATCATTATTTTTATTTAAATATTTTTTTTACGTTTTTGATTTGGTATAATTGATCGGTTAATCTATAAATCTATAAGCATTTGGTTAAAAATTATGATATATTTTTTTTCTAATTATAAGGTAAAGTCATGAATTCAACTACTCTAAATTGAATATTTAACAAATATGAGATTAAGAATTAATATATAATTGTACCGTGATTTCTGCATTGTATAGATAAAAGTATATGATTAGACACAAACATTATTTGTTAAAAAAAAAGTCCAACAAAAACATGACACCAATTTAATCCCAAACAAGTCTATCATCAAGATTAGCCAACTAATATACTCAATCAAATAATTTCTCATTCTATCCATCCAATAATATTCCGTCAAAAACATGTCATTACTATTTTTTTTAAACACTGTCACGATCAATATCATTTCAACCTTTTAAACTGTTCACTCGTTTACATTCTGTAACAATACAACTCTAACTTACCACGATAACAACCCAAACCCATATTATTGAAGCAAATATCGTTTAGAAGCAAATAACAGAATCATCATATTTTGGTTTCTTGTTTCAAGACTCATAACCCAAACCCTACACAAATCTTTATTAGTATTTTTCGTTATAAGTCAAAATATAATTAACTTCGAACTTTTCTTATAAGGGGATTTAGGCTTAGAGAGAAGGAAAAATCAATTACAGCTAGAGAATTGCTTTAGTTGTTGCAGTGAGAAAAAAAAGTAAAGAAAAACAAGAATGAACACGGTCCCAGAAAAAACCATTACCAATTAAAATTTTTACAAATTGACTTACAATGGATTGCCTCACCTCATCATCAACCCCTTTTTGGAGATGGCGGGTTAAGGTATTAAATTTGCACAAGCCAATAATAATAGTTGAGTGGCTATGTGAAAAGATTCCTAGGTATATGTACATGGGAGATCCCAATAAATTCTTTACCTTTAAAGAAGCAAAGAAAAGGTTAGAAAGTCACATTATTGAATTAATAAATTGTTATTTTTTTTTTATACTTACCGATTTAAGGTGTAATTTATATTTTTATTTGGGATATGTATATATATATATATATATATATATATATATATATATATATATATTAAAATTGGTATGTATAAAAAAATAGACATGGTCTGTATTTAATTATTTACATAATGTAAAATTATTTTATAAATAATTTTAATATTATTTTAAATAATCTCGCTTTTTACTCTCTTTCTCACAATTTTTCACCACCTCAAATTCATCCAAATCCGAACAACAGCTATAGAAATATAAAGAAAAATCAATTTCAAACAAGGATTATAAAAATAATGAAATTGAAATAAGTTTATGTGCACAATTTCACTTTTTTATATGTTGGTAATTGGGCCTTTAAACCAACGGCGACCACTGATAATCCAGTAAGAAACTACAAGAACAAGCAAAATTCCAACAGCAACAGGAGTGTAGTTAAGGGTCTGTCCGGTTACTGGGTAGGAAACAGGCAACGAGAAGAGTATGGAAATGGTCAGCACCCAAAGAACAGCAACCCAGCCCACAATGACTCCGTAGCGGCCCAAGTTGAAAGGCCCAGGAACGAAATGCTTTTGTGCCAAGGTCACCCTAAAGAATATTGGAAAGGCATAGGCAATATAGAGACCAATGGTCGCTATGGACACCATGGCCTGAAATGCCACCATGCTTCCAAGAGACTGCAATATATTTACATTTCAGTAAATACCTCGGTAAAAATAAAATGATTCACAGCTATGGCTAGTTGTATTATTCCACTTTTCAACACAGCAGAGAAACCAAAATTTGCAGCTTATATAGTATATATCACATACCGTTAATGCCATGCAAAATGATATACACACAGAAAGCCAGACTGCATAGATGGGAACCTCCTGCTTGTTAACTTGGTGCCATAATGATGACAATGGCATGGCCCCATCTCTAGAGAAAGCATAAGCCATCCTGGACAATGTTTAAGCATGTCATACTATATTCACATGTAAGTGTTAGTAGAGATATTAAATCCCTGTCATGGAAAGCAAACTAAGGGTTGGCACGTTTACCTTGAATTGCTGGTAACTGAACTCATACCACAGAAGAATATGGCAACAGCAACAATTACTAAGCAAATAATACCCCCAGTTCCATGGCCATATCTGTTCTTGAATGCTAGATAAAATACTTCGGCAATGGCATACCCACCAGCATCATTAGCTTCACTCAAAAGGCTAGCGATGTCGGTGACTGCAAAGGTAATGCCTAGTATGTAAAACCATCCAACAACAATGGATATCCCAACAGCGCTGATAATTCCTTTCGGTCCATTTTTATCAGCATCCCTGGTTTCCTCTGTCTGCAAATATAAGTCACAGTAAACAGAAAGTCTTGGTCTAGATCATTTAGGAACTTCAATTCGTCAATGGAAATGAAGAGCATACAATTTAAAAAAGAAAAATCGAATTGAAAGAGAAATCTTGTAATAATAGAGCTCATACGAATCAATTCATGGAAAAAATAACCACCAACTCATGTTACTACATTTAGACCTAGTCAGAAAACTGACCCTTCTAAGTTATATAAACTCTAATCGAACCTTATCTTATCATTTAGATTTTGTGCCTAACTCATCCTTCAAAACCCATGTTATAAAGTGAGGGTACACAAGTTCCCTAAGCTGCAAGCATTGTCTTTAGTTAAACTTGGTTTTTCCCAAAAGGAAGAAAAAGAGCAGAAAAGGTTTACCATATGAGCCGATGCATCATACCCAGTCAGGGTATACTGACTCATTAGAAGTCCCAAAAGAAATATGTAAGGTTTGTTGCTGATTCCATTCCCATTTTCAGCATTGAAATGAGTGAAAACAAACTTGGCACTTGCTCTTTCCGTTGCAACGGATGGAATCACAATCGTAAGTACAAAAACACCTAAAATTTGGCAATTCCAATTCGAGATTCAGATAGGACTGCCAAAGAAAACTGAATGCAGAAAACAATAAATCAAACAGAAAATTGCTTCATACCTAACAAATTCCAAATAGCTGCCAGCTGTCCCAAGAATGACAACAATGAGATAGGAAGGCTGTTTATTATACCGTGTAAGAGCAAGATTCCCCCATGGAGTGCAATCACTACATATTTAGATGCCTCATATCCACCACCATTTTTCCCACCAGTACTAAGCAGAATAATAACCTGAATCAGTGTTGCAAGTGAAAAATCTACACTTGTAGTCACTGCCCACTGCAAATGAAAAGAAACCAAAAGTTGAAGCTTCAAATGAATTAACAGAAATCTACATCCCACACAAGTTTAGACCTTGCAGTGAAATTGAAGGATGTTTAAATTATCGAATGCGTCTTTATAAGAATACCTGGCCCACAATATTGAACCTG
The DNA here is from genome assembly GCA_963425845.1 of Sphenostylis stenocarpa. Lineage (NCBI taxonomy): Eukaryota > Viridiplantae > Streptophyta > Magnoliopsida > Fabales > Fabaceae > Sphenostylis > Sphenostylis stenocarpa. Next base: position 14,394,990 of record OY731407.1, read on the forward strand.
TAAAAACAGATAAACCATCCATCAAGCATCAGAGAAATAACTTGGTAAAACAAAAATTGCAGTGTATCTTATTAACTTGACTGTTTGATTAAGCAATAAACTTTATGTACAAGTTAGAAGGCATATTAAGGAACAAAATTAGGCATTTGTAGTGAATAGTATATCCATCGATAGCATTAAAATATTAAAAACCTGGTTAAACATTGTACATCATAAAATTGAGAAGTACATGAAGAAGGGAACAAAGTATTCCCATTATCATTAATTATAACTGTCTATTTTAGTAGTAAATTGAACAGAATCTCCATCTTGATGATTATGATTAAACCTATGAAATATTGTAAATGTTGAGCATGCAGCTTGTTGATTTTTGTCCACCAGTCAAACTAAAATATAAATACAACTCTAAATATTGAAACAATGAATGAATAAGGAATTTGTGATAACTTTAATGATAGATTTACTATCTATAATACCAATTTTTAGTAAATAGAATGACATAAATACTACTAAAATCCTCAAAAGTCTCTTATATAGTCTAAATGATCAAACGACAATTAGATGTTAAATTATATAACTTATATTTAAAAAAATTAATCTGCTAAAAATTGACAAAAGTTTTAAGTAGATAAACTTTTCCCTAAGAAAAAGAAATTAAATAGTTCTGTTTTTAAATTAAAAAATGAAATTATGCAATTAATTTATATGTTTTTTCTTAATTCTGTTTTAATTTATACACAAATTAAATTTACATATAAATAAACTTACTTTTATTTCTCTTGTAATTAGGGACAAAAATTATAAGAAAAAGTCAAATTTGTGTTTGTCACTTCTCATAATGCTCACAGACTCATCCATCTTATCATCCACAACGGGGAGAATTGAAATCCATAATCCATTGGGCCGACAAAGATCTGAGAGTCGTTGCTACTCACGCAAATCGACATGGTCAACGCATAAAAAAATATATGTCTGATGGTACCTTCTCCATGTGCAACTCAGGCATTTATATCAACTTCAGATATATCTCGAATTATGCATTAAAGTTACAAGAAACTCTTAGGTGTAATATCAAAGAAGAAAAAAAAACAACAACAATAAAGGAAATAAGCATTAAAAATAAAATTTCACAAATCTTCCTCAAAAGAAGTATAAACTTTCTTTAGATAGAAGAATATCTTAAATACTTAATATTAATTCCCTTGTTATCTTCTTAGTCATATTAAATAAAAATTAATGAAAGAAGAAAAAATGTCAAATGGAGAAAATGTAAAGTATTATTTATGTTTCCTTAATATACATTTATTTTTCAACCAATACCTTTCTAAATATTAAATTAAAATAAATATATAATTTTATCTTGTTTCTATAACTATATAATTTTATTTTACCTACTTTTTTACAACTATATGATTTTATCCTAAAAGTGACTAATTTTGTTACTTTTTACCAAAAATATAAAAATTTGTCAAAAAAAAGGGATAAATTTGGTATATGTTAACTTCAGCGGGGAAACAAAATTTTAAACTTAAGGCCAATTTGAAATATAAAGATCAAAGCAACTAGCATCGAATATGTATTCATTCATATTTAAAATATATTTGAGACAGTTTGTCAAATAAATATAATTTTTAAATGAAAATATGTGCAAAAAATAATAATAAATACCTACCACGTGTTAAACTTAAAATTAATCAATATTTATGTTTTTTTAATTTTCACTTAGGTCACCCTCATTTCCTAAAAATACATCTCCACAATTCAAGATGTAAACTATATGATATTATGTTTTAAATAGATTGGTATCTATTTAATAGGATTCTGAAGATTGGGCCACTACTGCCAAATACTAATTAATATATCGGATTCAGACTGACCAGAAATGAATCCAGACGCATTGATATCAACAAGAAGAACAAATTAAAAAAAAAAAAAATTAAATATACGAAAAAGTCAGAGGGTGGTTACGTGTGTACTAATCTTTAGAATGCCATTGCAATTTTAGAAAAATAAAAAATAAAGGTGAGATCTGTCAAACGGTTTAGATTATTGCAAGTCAGTTCGTCTCATCTCAAAATAAATTGATCCGTTTTTCATCTAAAAGAAGGATGAATACAAAATTTGGATACCACAGTCGAATTTTTTAATTATTTTATTTGATTCAATAATTTTACTTATTTCATTGGGTTAAGTTGTATTAATTGAATTATGAATTTTAAAAAATATTTTTTTATAGATTTTTTTAATTTTATGAATTTTTTTAAATAGATTAAATTATTATTATTTGAATAATTTAATATATTAAAACTATATATTTATTTAATATAATAATTAAATATAGTATTATTATTATTAATATTAAAATTAATTAATAATTTTGATCTAGTTAATTAAGTAGATATTAAATTGAGTGTACAAAACGTTATCTAATTCGTAAGAAATTGATTTCCATCAAATTTGTTATAATTATAAATAAAATCTAACAATTAGATTTCGTAAGAGATTGAATTCAATCAAATTTTGATTAATCATAACTAGAATCCACCTTAATTGGGTTGCGTTGTTGGGTAACCAAACCAAATCCAAGGATATAATCGATAATGTATATAAAGGAGATTCATTTTTCTTACAATCGTTTTGGTAGTGGATACAGGAAAAAATTAATTATTATAATTTATTACAATTAAAAAAATTAATAGAAGGAGAATAAAGAGAGAGAAAAAAGTGTGATAAGATGTTAAAAAATTAAAGAAAAATATTATAAAATAAATTAGTGATTTAGAAAATGCATGGACAGAAATGGATGACGTTGCTTTGTCATTCATGCATTCATTGATGTTGTTAATTAGCATAATAAGATCGCATAATGAATTAAATCATAAACAGGAAAAAGGGTTAAAAGGAATTGGGGATGGTACCAGCCAGTGATCCAGGAAGCAAAAGGGGCCCATCTGGGCCCGGCAAGCTTGGCACTCCAATAGTAAAGCCCACCAGAAGTGGGATAGGATGAGCAAATCTCAGCCATAGAAAGCGCAACGATCATGGTGAAAGCAGAGGCAACGAACCACCCATACACGAAGGAAACAGGGCCACCGTAGTTCAACCCGGTGTTGTAAAGAGTGGTGACTCCGGTCAACACCGAAATAATAGAAAACGAGAACGCAAAATTCGAAATCACCCTGCCATAGTTGAAAGCAATTAACAGAAAACAAAGATGAGTGAATAAATGGAAGGAAGAGAGATTAGAGAAGAAAAGTATACGAAAGGTCACGCTTGAGTTCTTGTTTGTAACCGAGTTCTTTGAGACGAGCATGGCCAGAATCCAGTGCAGCGTGTCCACTTGCGAGCATATGAGAAGGGAGTATTCTGTCAGAGCCCATTATGATTGTGGAAGCAATCACAAACTCTTCCCTAGTCAATGGAGGCACCTTCAGAGAGAAGAAGAAAATGGGAATAACTAACACATATATAGCGAAATAACTTGTCCTTTTTCTATTTCTCTTTTGTTTCTATTTAATAACTTATTTATTTTATACTGTATAAATAATTTACATTTATAATTATTATATCAATACAAAGATAAAATAAAATAAGAAACAATATAATAAAAAAAATAATGTTATATAGAAAAAAATATTAAAAGCCTAAAAGACTTAGATATCAAAAGCAAAATATATAAAAAAAATTGAGAAAAAAAAGTAAACACTCGTTTAATCTAACCAACTAACTCCATGATGAAGCCTTGGTTTAATTTGATTATTAGTTAACCTTTTATAAAATTATAGGTGGGCGAGTCGTATTCATTTTACAACCTTTTACATCCATTAAACAATCAATTAAATTAATATAATAATATTATTTAATATAATATTAATATTTATAATTGTAAGTAGGTTGTCTGGACAATAATATATCACCTCTCAAATAGATATTCGGTGAGTCTAGATTCTTAACAAGGATTTGTTTTATCAGGAGAATCAAATAACTAAACAAATTATGATTAAAAAAATTCATTCAATTAGTAAATGAATTGGTTAACATGTTAGGAGAAATATTTTATAACCTGATCATAGTTATTTCCACGATGTTGACATTGAAAAGCATTTTTTAATATAAATATATACTATAATGATTAAAAGTAAATAAAAAGGAAAAATAACAAAAATAAAATCTAATTCCTTAAACTAAAGCTATTGAATATATATATATATATATATATATATATATATATATATATATATATATATATATATATATATATATATATATATATATATATTGTTACCGCTCACATATGAAAAAGGTCAAATGAAGAAAGTTAAAAAACTGGAGTTTAGAAGTGAAAGAACGAACCAATTACGCAAAACCTTTTTGCCACTTCGGAATGGTCAAATATAGCGGTTTGGCTTGCAACGTGACAAAAATGATTTAAAAATAAAAACGTTATTTTAATAGAGATTCCACGTATATAAATTCTATATTAAAATAATATTATTTATAAACACCCTTCTTATACTCTAATATAATCTTTATCGTGTTCAAGACTCGCCTCCAGTATTTTTAACGTGAATATTTTTACACAGGTTTAACTTAAAATAATTCATTAAATTAATCATATTAATATTTCTAAATACTGCCAAATACTAATTAATATATATGAGATTTAGAAGAGCACCAAGGAGTAGCCGATACAGAACACCGAAGACCGACCAGAAATGAATCCAGAAACATTCGTAGGAACAAAAAAGGTCATTGGTAGGCACATCTGTGGGTGATGTTTAGAAGACAATTGCAGAATTAAAAAGAGAAGGTGAGAAGAAGAAAGAGAGAGAGATGTGAACTACATTAATGATACTAATAATGGAACTGCAGATGATGTGGCTTCATAAATGTTAATAACTTATCGAATTTTATATAATTATTTTGAGTAACGTACGTGGACAAAGAAAAATAAAATAACACTGACCACAATCAAACAATAAAATTAAAAAAATGAAAAATAGTTACATGTAAATAAATAATAATAATAATAATAATAATAATAATAATAATAATAATAATAAAATAAGAATATTGAGAGTAATCAGTTTAGTAAACTTAAAAGTGCAAGAAATTTTTTTGTAAAAAATGTCATTTATTACAACTCATTTTTATGAATTCAATAACGATAGTCATTACTTATTTACTTGTACATGATAGATGAAAGTCAACGATTTTAGAAAGGCATCATGAGAATGAACAAGTTCATTTTTGAAGATTGTTTATAGGGCCTTTGAACCAACGGTTTGCAGTGAGTATCCAGTAGGCAACTACAAGAACAACCAAACATCCAACGGCAATAGGAGTGTAGTTAAATGTTTTGATGGTTATTGGGTACGAAACAGGCAATGAGAACAGTACACAGATTGTCACCACCCATAAAACTGCAGCCCAGCCCACAATGATTGCGTAACGGCCCAAGTTGAAAGGCCCAGGGACAAAATGCTTTTGGGCCAAGGTCACCCTGAAGAAAATAGGTAGGGCATAGGCAATGTGGAGGGAAATCACTGCTATAGACACCATTGCTTCAAATGCCACTATGCTTCCTATGGACTGCAGTAGAATTTTAACTTGTCATTAAATGATACTGTAAAATATGAAGGATTATACTTTCAAATAACACACTTGTCTCTCTAATATATTAATCATCCTATTAGGGATTTTTCTTTCTTCTTTTCTCATCTGTGTCTTTGTTATCTCAAATTTAAATACATACCGTTAATGCCATGCAAAATGATATAAAGACAGAAAGCCAAACTGCATATAAAGGAACCTCCTGTCTGTTAACTTGATGCCACAGTGGTGAGAATGGCATGGCCCCATCTCTAGAGAAAGCATAAGCCATCCTGAAGAAGTGTAACTGGAAATATTAAATCCCTCTCATGGAAAGCAAACTAAGGGTTGGCATGCTTACCTTGAATTGGTGGTAACTGAACTCATACCACAGAAAAATATGGCAACAGCAACAATTACTAGGCAAATAATACCACCAGTGCCATTGCCATATCTTTTCTTGAATGCTAGATAAAACACTTCAGCAATAGCATACCCACCAGCGTCATTATCTTCACTCAAAAGGTAGTGGATGTCAGTGACTGCAAAAGTAATGCCTAGTATGTAACCCCATCCAACTATAATGGATATCCCAACAGAACAGATAATTCCTTTTGGTCCATTTCTATCAGCACCCTTTGTTTCCTCTGTCTGTAAATGCAAGTTTGTAGTAAACTCAAAGTCTTGGTCTAAATCGATTCAGAGTAAACAGTAAGTATATTGACTTATTAAGAGTAATAATTGTAATGAAAATCATATCAATAATGATTTTTAATTAAAACATTAAACTTGTCATTTCGTAACATCTCTATCAATGGAAATGAACAGCACAAAATTTACAAAGTGGAAAGCAAGAGCAAGGGTATACGTACTGAAAAGGAAATTTTCTAAAAACTTTCCACATGAGTTGATGCATTATGTGGGAAGGAAGAAAAAGAGTAGAACAGATGTACCATATGAGCTGATGCATCATACCCACTAAGGGTATACTGAGTCATTAGAAGTCCCAATAGAAATATGTAGGGTCTGCTGTTGATTCCATTGTCGTTTTCAGCATTGAAATGAGTGAAAACAAACTTGAAACTAGCCCTTTCGGTTGCAACAGATGGAATGAGAATCATAAGCACAAAAACGCCTGAAACGTTCTCAATTCAATTAGATATTCAAGAAGGCTTACCTAGAGAACAGAATTAAGGAAGAAAAATCAAATACAAAACTTTTTCATACCTAAAACATTCCAGATAGCACCCAACTTTCCTAAGAATGATATTACCGAGATAGGAAGACTGTTTATTATACCGTGGAGGAGCAATATTCCCCCATGAAGAGCAATAACTACATATTTGGATGCCTCATATCCACCACCATTTTTGCCACCGGTGCTAAGGAGAATGATAACCTGGATTAGTTGTGCAAGTGAAAAATCCACACTAGTTGTACCTGCCCACTGCAAATGAAAAGGAATGAAAATTAGACCTTCAAATGGATTATTAGCATTCTCTATCTTACACAAGTTTGACCACTTAGTGAAAAAATGGAGGATGTTAAAAATTCATGAAGATGTGGCTTCTCACCTGGCCCATAATATTGAACCTGCATTAAATTAGAAACATGCAACATGCGTCAGAGAATGTCCTTGTGCTTTGTGATTACTTTCATCAAGCTATAGAGAGCAGCATAATTTATATATTTCAACCAAGCTGTTCATAAGAAATATTGCATCCTCGTGAAGAGCATTTTCAAAAACCTGCTTGAACATTGTTCACTATATAATTGAGAGGTAAAGACAAGGGGAACAAATCCTTTGAAGTTAGGTGATCTGACATTAATTAACATCGTCAATTTTAAGAGAACTAAACAAAAATTCCATATTTTACCTTATTTATGAGATTATGCTACTGAATAATGAAATATGTCAAGTATGAGGTCATATAAAATTTAAAATTGTATGCTCTTACTATAATTATAGATACTTGTCATGCAAAGACATGGCCTCATCATTGAATTTCATACATTGAGACTGTTGCTGTAAAATCGAAAAAAGATTATTTATTTTTGAGAAACTAAAAACAAAAGTTATCTATTTTGAAGTGCTAAAAACTTGCTTAATCTTTTGAAAAGAGCCTCTTCCAAATCAAATAAAAACATAGGATATAAATCCTAATAAGTGAATTAAAAAATGAAAATAGACAGTACTTGATAACATGAATTGGGATTCAATACCAGCCAGTAATCCAGGAAGCAAAGGGTGCCCATCTAGGGCCAGCAAGTTTAGCACTCCAATAGTAGAGACCACCAGTGGTTGGATAAGATGAACAAATTTCAGCCATTGACAGGGCAACAAGCATGGTGAAAGCAGAAGCCATAAACCACCCATATTGCATTGAAACGGGCCCACCATAGTTCAACCCAGTGTTGTAAAGGGTGGTGACACCAGTGAGCACCGATATAAGTGAAAACGAGAGGGAGAAATTTGAAATGGCCCTGCAAACACATTATTAGAAATGAAAAACCAACAAAAGTGAAGGGAAGAATTAAACGAGAAAACCTTACGAAAGTCCACGCTTGAGTTCTTGTTTGTAACCAAGTTCAAGAAGACGGGCATGTCCAGAATCAAGTGAAGAAGAATCACAGTCTGGAAGTGCAACCACACGAGATGAAAGTGTCCCGTTTTCCGCAGAAGAATCCATGATATTGCAGCAAAGAAACACAGAAGCAAAGAGCAAATGGTTGGTTTTTGTCAAGTAGAGTTAACTTTTAATAATTTTGAAGATAATCAATCTTTTTTAATGCTTATATCTCAACAAAAACATTGACGTACTAGATAGCTATATCGTAATAATTTTTATGTGTCTTCATTGACTATTTATGCTCTCTGGGCAAAGCATTTCAAACTTCTGATGATTGTTTTCTTATGGAAAATTTTTTATAGTTCACTCGAATGTAAAAAATGTTTGACATCGTATTAGAATAATAAAAATCTTACTATGTTCTTGACTTCATTAATATTTTACAAAAAACTATTTTGAATTGTCTTTGGTGGAAGAGTACATTGGAGAAGTGAGACTGATTGCATCACATTTGTTAATAAACATTCAATTTTCACACAACCATGTCTTTTTGCTGAAAGAGAGTATCCTCTGCCTCTTCCTAGTTGAGTTTTTTCTTAGAAGTGGAGTTTCTTTTACTTTCTTCTGGTGTCATGTGGCAATCTCCTTTAAAACCCTTCGACTTACTAATTATCTATTTTTGTCAAATTATAAAAAAAATATATTATATAACTAAATAGCTTTATGTGTGTTGAGAGTATTACTTGTAAAGAATATTTTTGTTTAATTTTATATTATAATATATCAAATAAAATATATTGGAATTTATTATACATCATTTTTATTTTATTATTAATATTCAATTTTAATTTTGATATTATATTTTTATTATTTTATACTCATTATATGTAAAAGTTATGATTTTTTTTAAATTATTTTAAATAATAACTATAATATATTGTAATATAATAAGAAAGTTAATACATAAAATAATTATATGTATTTAATAAAATATTACTATATAAAAATATATAAAAATACAAAACTGAATATTTATAATATAATACATTATTTATTATTATTATTATTATTAGAGTCTCTTATGAGCAACTATATCATAAAATAATATAAATATAAGCACTATGTTTTTAAAATTTTAATAAATGAACGACAATTTTTTTAATAATTTAACACTATTACGTTATTGTGTTGTTGTGATAGACAAATGGAGAGCAAATATTATTTTGTAGAACTTGTTATAAAATTAATATCTATTTTCTATAATATCAAATTAAATTGAAAGGAAATCTTGATCAAATTAAAGACTAAGTTAATAATTAGGTTTTTGTATTTTTATACTTTGGTTCAATTTCTCTTGCACATTGTTAGTAATTTTCTCTATGTTTTTTGTAAGGTTGTGGGAAGTAGTTATATTATTATAATGACTTTAAGCACCTATATTTTTACTACGGGTGAATGGGGAATTTATACTAAATGTTTTGATTAGTAAACATTTTTTTTAAGTATAGATAGATAATGGTTTTCTTTTTGTGTCACGTCATGCTTTAAAATGTACGATACTTAATTTATTGTTTTAGAAACAAATAACTGGTGACAAATTAAGAAGTCATGTTTAAGGTTTTCGATCGGAATTCAAATGATGAATAGCCAAACTATTTGTGTAACAATGAATCATAATTTATATAAAATGTTAAGATTCATAAATAATAATGAATAATTACTACAAGAATTAATCATGTGAATAAAAGTGCTGGAAGGAGAAGACACCCTCTAACAAGATTTTAATGATTTAACTCTGTGCAAATCCATGTTAGCTTTTATTTTATTAAAATCATATATTAGATAATATTATTATTAATACAAGGGAATATTTTCTATGTATACTTCTTTTTTTGTAGAGAATTAACTCATTATACTAAAAATTAAAATATTGTTGAAATGTAATTTTATATTAAACATTGGAGAAGCAAACAGTATTTTTATTATTATTTTTTATTTATATCTACTATTTAAAATAGGATTAAAACTATAAAAGGTGACAATGAGTTAAACAAAAGACAAAGATAATATGTTAAACTTTATAATACAACAATATAAAGCATACTTATATCAAACTACATATATAATTTATCCAACTGTATGTGTAGTAAAAGCAAAAAGACGATTTATGAAAGCTAAGATAACATCCTCTAGAAAAGTGACACATAAGACACTCAGAAATAAGTTTAGAAGAAGAAACCTATATTAAATTTTCTCGACCATTTTGAGTAGAGGAGTTCTAGATTTTGTTCCCTTTCCTTGTATTGTAAAATAGTGTACAGTGTATACTTCAATCTTGTGGAAATAAAAGATAACTAACAAGACATTCCAAATTTCCAATTTAACAACCATCTTAACTTTAAAACAAAGTAAATGAATAGATTGATATCATTTAAACCGCCAACGGTGCTAAAGTGGTTTATCTGCAATGAAACTCACGAAGCCTATAATTTTTACAGAGTATGGACATGTTGGTGATGTTTCCTAAGTCTTTACGGCAGTCAATTTGTTCTGACATTTTGGGATGCACCTAACATGGGGCTTGAATCCCAGCTATTGCCTCGTGTATCTGCATCATGTTGAGGTGGGATGTACAAAGATACAGCCTGAAGCTCAGCAGATTGCACATGATGAATATCATTATTCACGGTAGGGGGCTGAGCACCATTACGAGATTCAGCTAACATCTGGAAATATGCATGAGGTCCCCAACCTACATATACAGTAATATAAAATAATACACACATGAAAATTGTGATTGGATGATTTTTCTTCAATATCTGAACTAGAATTCCTAAAAGATAATCAGCCTGGGCATTTTGTTGAAAATTCACAGTCCACAGGATTGTCCAGCCAAATTTTTTATTGAATTAGAGCCTAAGTTTGGAACTATGGCCAAACTAAACAAAACTAAAATTTAAGGGAATAATTGTAACTATTACAAAGGATTTTTTGAAAAAACAAATTTAGACACTACACATGGAAAAGTTGTATAAGAGATCTTTTGCATATTGAACACATTGGTAAATTAAGCGTATTTACAAGTAAAATATGTGTTTTCTAAATTTAGATCAGACCCAGATTTTTATCAAGCCTGAGTCTGGCTAAATTAACACGATTTGGGCGTGGAAAGGATTCAAAGCAAATTATCACAACAACAATATCGACACATACTGTGACAAGATGATGAAAGGAACAATTCATGGTCTTACCATCTAGGTCGTAAGGAGGTGGATAGAATTGTAAGTAACAAAAGGAAGCAATTGTCGTCCCTGGTAAAGGAGAAATTATCAGAAACTTTGCAAAAGGGTTTATTGAAATATGTAATCAATATGGAATCGATATACAAACCTATAAGACCTCCAGCAAACACATCTTGCCAATGATGCCAATAATCATCAACACGAGAGACAGCAATCATAGCTGCCACGAGGATTGGTAAGAAAACAAGACACAGCTTTGCAATATGGCCCCTGCGGTCAAATACTCTAATTTTGCCAGATAGATACCAGGAAAGATAAACAAGACCAGCAAAGGACCCTGCATACAAAAGAAACAGGTCATTCCCAAGACACGGACGATACAATAATGCATATGCTACCCGAATCATATCTTTTTTGCAATGAAAAAAGGCAAATTCAAAAGGTTGAGAAACTAAGACATGTGATATATTTTTCCTAATTGGTTAATTTCCTGTTTACAAGAATATGGAAGGAAATGATGAATAAAAACTGAAAACAACCAAATCTTCTTATCACTATTTCCAAGTCCAACATCTCGGAAACAAAAAACTACAAGAAAACAAAGTAGTATCTTTTGCAATTATGAAATGAAAATAAAAATATGCAATCAATCTTTAACATGGTAGAATTCTTTTGTTTATATCTTTAACAAAGTAGTATATTTGTAGCCGTTGAAAATTTCTACAAAAATGAAACCAAAGGCGACCTGAATAGTCCAAAACAGGCCAAATACCTCGACCTCTAGAAAGAAATATGATTAATAAAGGGTGTACAAGCTTTTTTTCTGCAGGGATGATAAAAGCTTCTTCTCTCACTGAAATATCACCTGTCTCAAACACACAGTTGAGATTGTAAAAACTACTTACAAGAGGTATGTCCACTGGGGAAACTTTTATGTCCTTCCTTAATAACACCCTTATCTCCAGTACACTGAACATTGCTTGTTACTGGATCAAACACCTGAACACATCATGCACCAATGGGGCGTTTATTGAATAGTTAACTACATAAAATCAGTACGTATCACATTGTAATGACACTAAAAAGACTATCTAGGTGGTCAATAAAATTGAAAACCCACCCCTTTTCCATCTGGGAAACAACGCCAGAAGAAATCTGGCCTTGGCCGTCCAACACCATCCTTGATAGCATCAGTTATCACCGCAGTAATGAGTACAGAAAATAGAAGGCCTAAGATGCATTTGGTAAAAGGGTTCAGTAAACGTGACGTGCAAATAAGGATAGAAAAAAAAAAAAAAAAAAAAACTTACAAGGTCCAGAAATGTACCCAATATAGCATGGTGGAAGTCATAGACATCCTTTCGAATGAAATAGTAAACGAGAAAAACAGCCAGTGGTAACAGTATCGCTATTATCTGTTCAGGAATTGTAATTCAAAAACTTATATCTTGAATATTAACCAAGGTAAGGATAAACATAACATATATTCTCAGTAATGGAATAAACTTCTTTGGACGTAATCAAGGAAGCTAAATATACCGGAACAGCCCAGAAGGGAATAGTATTATCTTTCAATGGGTATCTAAGGTCTGTCATCATCCCTTCTCCAACGAAACGGTGAAATGGCTCTATTATATTCAAGACAGCGTCGATGATCACAAGAAGCAAAAGAATCAACCAGTCGTGCATATGTATCCTTGCCACTCTTGTTCCATGTGATCTGATAGTATGCATACCCAACTGAATTTCTGGCATTTTTTTCTGCAAACGAGCCACGGGAAGCTTAGCAGGACTTGTGTTAAAAATTAAAGTACCAAAACAAGGACAGCAAGCGCAAAAACAGAAGAGGGTAGAACAAATAAACAGGAAACAGTGATAAATAAACATATATCAGCTGTTATAAAGTGACCTAACAAAACGGAATATTGGTGGGATTAGATCCTAGCAAAACAAAAAACAGCATCCAAGCCTTTTACGATCAACCAGCAACGTAATGCACAGCCAAATAATATTTATAGAAAAACCAATAACCTCCAAATCCTTCTCAACTATTTCACGTATAGTTTTTTCTTTCTCTGTCTACCTATGCTTCTAGCTACTAGGCTACCTTATATCTGATCTATTTTCCTAATATTACATTACTGGTGCATTGGCCCAAGAGGAAACAAAATTTTCACTCAACCCAAATACTCCGTAAAACCATGTCATTTAGAGACTGAAGATATTTTCTCTTTCACTCAACCCCCCATCGGACCCCATTTTCCAAAAGGTTGCAGGAACCTCAGTTTCAGAGTTGCAGTTTCATTTCATAGGCTGTGTTTGAATTATAGTTAAATTCCCTTCAACGGCAAAGCAATGTGACGATGAAGTTACGCTTAACATGCTTTGGCATAATTAACTGAAACAAATGCACATAGTATTTCTGGTACCAGCGACGATTATGACGTTAAGGTATTGCTTTATTGTTACTTTGTTAGTGGTATGTAATATTATGCCTCGTATTAATGTTCCATAAATATGCAATCACGAGACCTGGATTGCCTGTGTAGTCAGTTTGACACAGTTAATCCTGGAGTCATTATCAAGTTGAAAGCAAAAAAAATAAAGGTTAACAAAAATTCTACTCCCTCTCACTGCAGAGGATTCTTTTGTGTAATCACGTATCCTGGCTGTTGCCTATATCGTTATGTCCTAGGATCTTATTATGTGTATTGTTTCAGCAATGTACTATTTACGCAATTTGATCATGCTTAGTTCTGTAGCTTATTTGTGGGTTTTTCAACTGTTTTCCCACAATAACGGAGTACGCGTGTACATAACATTTCAACAGGTATGATGTAAAACCGGATTCAATCGTATGGTCCTAGATTTATACACTCATAGGCAAGATACATGCTATTAAACCTTATTAAAATCTGATCCTCAAGCATCTCGCATCCTCATGCAAAATCCCATAAATATAATAAAAACACATACTCAAATAGGTCATTTCAGTTTCAAACACAAATTCATAAAGATCATTCAAGCGATTAAGTTCACTCTACCCCACCACATTTTTTTCACTAATCAAAATCACTGTTAAGAAAGGCTACGAGCTCTGCATCACCGAAAGAACTTGTAAGTAGTATAAGTTGTGGTCACAGCAACAAGATATCACAGTGAACCCAAAAAAAAAAAAAAAAAAGCACTTCGCACATGTAGCAGTAATAAACACATAGTTGCATCGATCTGGCCAGGGTTTCTTCTGTTTTTTTCTTTCAGAAACAGAGACAGAAAATCAAGCGCCTCTCATATTTTCCTCCATAACTATTACTTCAGAGTTAAAATCAAATCACACCAAATCAAATCAAAGACGGACAAGTGAACCTTCGTTTGAAGACGGTTTGACCAGAAACTTCTTCTCTTTGTCACACGACGCAGTTTCAAGAATTAAACGGAATTTGGAACTCCGTTTACTGAATTCGTGGTGGTTTTTGAGTTAGAACAGAAAGTAAAAAAAAAAAAAAAGAACATGCACAGTAGTGTAGAGAAAGCGAAAAAAACGCAGAGAGAATGAAACGCGTTAAGAAGAACAATGCAATATGAGGGAGAGGCGCAAACACACCTGCAACTGGACGTGCACGAGATTCGAGGCAGTGGAAGGAGAAAGCAAGAAGGCTGAAATTGAAAATGGAACGAACGAGGCTTGGTGTCTCCGAACACCTATTTCAGAATGACAAAAAGAAGAAGGCGCGTGGGATTATTAATTAAAGGGAAAACAGATTATTTATTCCCTTTTGCTCCTTTTTCATTCCTCTATTACATCTAAAATAGTTTAGATTCCAATTAAGTTTTGACTCAAATTATTTAGGTTTTTGAAGAAAAAAACACATTTAAATAAATTTTTAATTAAATTCATTATAAATTCTACTAAAATAAAATTTAATATATAATATGAATAATTGAAATTTTAGAAACAGAATTTTTTCATTAATTTCATTTTAGAAAATTAATTTTTTTAATTTTATTAGAAAAATAAAATCGTTTTTAAGTACTTAGGTGATTTAGACATAAACAAAGAATTTTTAAATTATTACTTTTAATAAGAAAAAATAATAATATAGATCCAATCAAGAAAAAAAAATTGTCAGATTTTTTTATGTTTACAAAAGGTTAAATCTAAAATATTTTTTGATCACTTTAAGCAGCTACTACATTGAAATTGGTAGTTAATTTTAAATAATAATTTTTCAATTTAAGTATTATAATAATAGTATTGAAAATAAAGTAGGGAAATCACTCAATCTCGTACACTAGTTCCTTTCCTTTCAACAAACATGGAGTTGGTTTGTAATTTGTTCATTTGTGTTCTCAATAACATGAATAGAGTAGAGAGGAAAAAAATGAAAAAAAAAAAAACAGAAGTAAACTCGAAAAGCGAGTAACGAACCGACACCTTCATAAATCAACCGATAAATTATTTTTACAAAAAGGAAATACCATTAAAATCTGAACACCTTTATTACAACGTAGTATGTTTATTTATAATTTTGTCGTGTAACAAGACATTGTTAAATAATACCAATACTTTCCCTTCACACGCTTTTTGCTTTTACTTTTCTTACTTTTGACCACTCATTCATATTAGCATTAATGTCTCCCCTTTCATAGGTACATTGGAAGTATGTGTAAGTTTGTCACATGGCATTAATGTCTCCCCATTTTACTTTTATTTTTAATTTTGCAACACCCAAGTTGGTTCAGCAACTTGTATTGATATTAGAATGGAAATTGTTTGCCAATGTTTTTGACCTAACTCATAGTTTGAAAGAAAAGGGAAAAACAAAGTTTAATATCTGGCCAAATATCATGATGGAAAGTACACACTACACTATGCTTATAGAAAACCAAAAGGCAAAAGACTAAGTTCATTGATGATGAAAAGGAGCAGAAGATTGTCTTGTGCTAAGCTTTTAGGGGTATAAAATAATAATACTAAATGAGACATTGGAACTGTCACTTCGTTAATGCTTAAGATGGACGAAAGCAAAGAGACAATGTGACGGGAAATAGATTCACGGTTTCAGAGTTTGAAAGGGTGCATGGTGAGCATTGCAAAGTTAAGTTCTTCAGGTTCCAGGTTCCCTTCAACAATATTATATTGGGTTGGGAATATTCACCCAAAAAATAAATAAATAAATATTGGGTTCAGAATTCGGTGTTATATAAATATATATACCTAGCGTGTTTGGAGAGAACTGTCAATGGAATCGTGTGTGTGGAGGGTGGATAGCGTTAGTTGCGAAATTGTGTTTCCATTTTTACATTTATTTCCCACTTTAGTGTATTGAAGGTTGAAGTTGTCACTTTCGATTGGATTTTTTTTCTCTAGTTATTGGTTTAGATTCGTCAAATGTATACAAATTATGTTTGTGAAAATATTTACACTGTGCTTCATTTGAAAAAATAAAATAAATAGAGAAAAATATATATATAAATTTTAAAAAATAGATAAAATATAAGACTTTTTATTTATTTTAGTTTTACAATAATTAAAGTAACTTTTAGTATTTTAAAATAATTAAACTAACTTTTAGTATTTTCAAATTAAGTCATTCATCCTGTGAGTTTAACTGTTAATTCGTCAAACTTTTATTTATTTATATATATATATATATATATATATATATAATTTTTTTAAATATATTTTTTAAGACTTTTTTAAGATAATTTTTATCCAAATGTATCTAGGAATTTTGTTATTATATGATGAATAATTCATCCTATAAATATTTTTGGCGAATATATATGTAAAAGATCTCTATTATTAAAAGCTGAATATTGGATGGAATGATATTTAACTATAAAAGCGTTATATTATAAATTAATTTTATATTAAATTCTTATAATAACTATGCGAATATAAGGTATTTTTTTATTAACCATATATGAAATTTTCATGTGAAGTTTCTTCATAAAAGTATATATGTATAAAAAATGTGAACAAACATAAATATAATTGTGGGTGCATACACGTGTATTAGTAGGTTTAATCATAAATTGATACGAGAGCTATTCTATAAACAATTATATTGGAAATTTATCACGAGATTGTAACTACATTCACACATGTAGTATAGTGTAAAAAAAATATCAAAGTTTTTCTATGAGATACGTGGATGTACCCACATTAACGTAGCAGGGAGTAAAAATAGCATTAAAAGTTTGTTTACGAGATTGTAATGCATTGAATGTAAGAAACTGTAGTTCGATATATGGTCTAGAAGAAAATTGATACATGTAATTAAACAAAATTTCATCTTAATAACCCATAGATACTAAAGCCTTGTTTGGATTAAAAGGTGCGAGTTAATGGAAAATAATATATTTGAATGGAAAAAGAGACGTAGATGAAATTGTTTAGATACGGAAAAGATGATAAATAAATGTAGAGAAATAAGAGAAAAATTTATAAAAATATGTGAATGATTTTATTAATATGAGTAAAAAAAAGACATAATAAAAAATTAAAAATGAACATATCCTTAAATAAAAATTATTATTATTAATATAATTTAACATATTATAATCACTTTTTATTATAAATAAAATAATTATTATCTTTTAAATATATATATATATATATATTTAATATATTATTTAAATTAATATTTTTTAAATAAAATTTTTTAATAGAAATAATTTAATTTTAAAACTAATATTTATTTTAAAGCATAAATAAATTATGTAGTTTTAATAATAATAAAAAAATTACCAAATCAATTATATTATTTTTTATTTATTTAATCTTATATATTTTGAATGTGTTTAAATTAAGTATTTTAATAAAATGAAATATTTTACCTATTCTACATATATAAAATTATTAATAATAATCAATATATTATTTTACAAATCAACGTTCAATTTAAATAATAGATAAAAAATTGTATATGAATATTACAAAAAAATAATTAATTACCTTTCCCTAAAATAGATAAATTTAGTATAATATTTCATTTATAATTTTAGAAGTAATTTAAAAAATAAGAATTCTCTTTGTTATTATATACTCATATATCATACTATTAAATAGTTAAGATATCATTATTAAAATCAACTAAAATATTATTGATAATTTAATTTAAAAAATAAAATATTTTAATTAAAAAATATATTTATATAATTAAAAAATTTGCTAAATTATTATTAGTTTCGAAATTTATTGTATATAACGATTAATTTTTATCCTTAAATAATACAATTTGGTCGCAAGATTCGCCCTCAATTTCCATTAACATATAATTATTTTGGGTCACCAGACTTATCCTTCTATCAATAATTATTATTGAAAAAAATGAAAGTGAAAAATTAAGTGGATGATTAATATGTGTATATAAGGATATAAGTAAATTTGCAAAGAAAGTTGAGTAGATCCACATATTATACATTACCTACAATACATAAAAAAATGGGAAAGAAATTAACTTGAAAAATTTGTCTATATTATCTTTTTAATATATTTTTTTTAATTACCATATATATTAATAGTGTACCTCTAATAATAATTCACTTAGGTTTTCATAATCAATTATATAATTCAATATAATAATAATAATGATAGAATTTCAATTTTTCTTTCAGTTTTTGTATTATTTTTTATTTTTAATATTATATTTCTATGTTTTAAGTTTTATATATTTGTATACTTTGTTATATAATTCTTTTATAATTTTTTTCAACCCATTTAATATTGTTTTTTTAGATGAAAATATATATTTTTTCAATTTATGTACATAAAAAAATAAAATTGACAAGTTTTGGAAAATATATAAATATTATATTTTATCAAAATTGATAATTTTTTAAAATAATAAATGATTTTAAAATTAATATAATAGTTGTTAAAATTAAATTTTAGAATATCTAATTTTAAAAATAATTATAAATTTTTTAATAATGATATCATCAACATGAAGGTTGTAGTGTATTTTAATATTATTCAAAGGTTATGTTTTTTTTAAATAAATTTTGACAATTTAAAAAATAATTATAAATATTATTAAAGTAATAAAAAATAAAATTTTAATATATTTTTTTACTCCTCAAATCTACTCTTGATCCAACACATCATACATGTATTTGAAGATACACAAAACACACGTAAAGAGGAGTATATCATAACGTGCCAAATAATTGTATGCCAAGTGCCAACTGGCTCAGCTAACTGCTTACACACACGAAATTTACAGGAAGAAGCGTAAGTCGGCATATACAATGGCACAATCCCTATATCACGCCTTCCCCAGACCATAAAAACTTACCTAAGCATTCATTATTATTTAAGACATTGTGCTTTTGCGTGCCACCAAAGCGTGTCTTGTAGATAAGTTATACTTTGACAATTTTGTAAAGAATATAAAAAAATATTTTCATCACAAATAAAAATATGACGTAAATTTTACGTTTCAAAAAAACCACGTTCCCACGCATATGTGCTTGTAAAAGTTATAAGAATAGTAATTGTTGATATATCTAAAAAGTATGATTATATTTTAAATGAAAAATATAATAACATAATATTTTGGAGAAGATATGTTTAATAAATTTGAAATTTTAAAACAACGGAAATCTAAATGTTATTCATATCAATTTGAGAAGAGGAAAATTCTTAAATTTTGCAAAGTTATCGATATTATCAGAATAATCATAGTTAATATTGACAAGTATAATTATATTGTAAATGAAAAAATAATAGGAATATTTGGGAAAGATATGTTTAATTTAAAATTTAAAAACAACGCAAGACTTAACAAAAATTGCAAATTAGCGCCATTTATTGTGATATTATTCAGCTGAAATTAGCAGCAGCCATTTTTCGTATCTACAGTGGCAGTGCCAATAATAATAATAATAATACATGAACAAATAATAATGGATGAACAAACAGAAGCTTCACAGTTGGCTAAATCTAGTGTTGCCGTGTAGATAACCTCACATTCAATTACATGTATACACATAAATATGGAAGTAGGGGGAGATTAGTCCAAGAGATGACGACTATAATATTACTTTTGTCCTATTTCCATGGCTTCCAAGGTTGGGCTACGAAAAGGGTAGGGGGTAAAGTTATCACCGTTTCTCCTTGGTTCTTCATTCGTAACCCCTTCCTCCATGGCCTGCACAACGGGTGAGTCCCTGCTCGTGTTTGCATTGCCTCGTGATTCTTCCATTGCCCGGAAATATGCATGTGGACCCCATCCTGAAAAAGACAAGAACGTAGTCTAAAAGCAGCCCTCATGACTCAATGTTACGAACTACGATGTATGAATATTTGGACCACATGAAGTGCTGCTCATTAAACATAAATATGAAACATTTTCTGATCAGCAAAGGTGGTCCAACAACTACGGCAGCCACCTGGCATACCTCAAGGAGTGAACCAAATCAACCTGTATGGTGCTGAATTTATGCCGAATTTAATCAAACAAGTATAGTGCTGTCATACAACCCCTTTCCACCTCACTTAATTGGCTTTTTTGTTCAAAAAACAATCCAAATTGAGATATGAAAGTGATTTTTTAGAATTTCAGTCTACATGTCAAATTTTTAGATACACAAACTGAGAAATTTGTTGGTTTAATGTTCCGTTGGACATAGAAGAGAGAAATAAATTTAATGAAAATAAAATTCATGAGAGAAAAAATACGTAAAAATAAAAATGTATAATTAGAGTGAAATAAAAAATACAATAAATCTCAATATTTGTAAATATTGTTTTTCTTCTCTTACACTAAATAACCTACTTAATTTCATCATTTTCCATCTTCCTCATCTATTCGTAACCAAACATACCATAAGTTAGAGTATTTAAAGATAGGTGATTTTATAAAAGAGGATTTTCAATAAGTTTAAAACATTTACATCAGCCCATAAAAACTAAGCTACATGTTCACATTTAAAATTAGGCTTACAGCTTGTAAAGTTTAATTTGATTTTTCAATCCTATTTATAAAGTACAATTTAATATACTCGTAGAAATCAAAACATTAGTAATGAATCAATGATAGATTGGGTATAATTGCAAAATCAAAACCTTGGATAAATCAAGACATAAACGAACACTTGTCTTGCTGCTTGTGATAATAATCAAAGTTACGGGTGTTACCGTGGTTGCTGCAGGGAGCAGGGAAGAACTGCATATAGCAAAAGGTTGCCACAACTAGCCCTGAAAGAAACATCATACAGTATAAGATGAGTTTCACTTTATTTTTTGCAAAATGTCTCTGATATTTGATACTTGGCTGTTCCCTGTGGTTAATCCTTTTACAACATTTTTGTAGTCAATGAAAACAAACCTATAAGTCCTCCAGCAAACACATCTTGCCAATGATGCCAATAGTCATCCACGCGAGAGATTCCAACCAGGCAAGCAAGAAGAAGAGGAAGAAAAACAATGCATAATTTTGCGACGTGCCCTTTGTGATCAAAAGCTTTAATCTTTCCCGATAGGTACAGAGAGAGAAAACCAAGACCCGCAAAGGACCCTGCAGAGCAAAATTTATCAGAAAGAGGTCCACACGGTAAACTATTTTTTGTACAAATGAGTTAGTAATCCGATGAATAAATTAATTTTATGATAAGCTTGGTTTGAATAATGTGCAACACATTTCCCGCACTTCAAAACACTCTTCCTATGATTAAAAGCAACGTTGCTTTAGCTAAATATATCATGCTTCTAATATGTTCACCTAATTAATGTGATAAGAGAAATATAATGCAATGCTAATGCATTGTTATTTACAATTGCTCCCACTAAAGCAAGCATGAAAAAAAGGGGACCGCCCAGCACCACGGAAATCGAAAAAAGTTACGTCCACTAAGTGTTGCAGGTGTTAGTCTAAGTGTACCTTAAGTAAGAATAAGTAAATTTTACTAATTTTAAAAGATTTTTGGTCAATAGTTAGAGAAATCTCTTATGTGTAATGCTCATATTTTATTGTTTTTTTTTCTTAATTTTTTAAAAAAATCTTAAATGATATTAGATATGATGATTTGTATGATTAACAATTTAAAAGTATTTCATTGTAATAAATGGCTTTATAAACCAGACTCACTAATTAACTTGAGGGATATATGATCAATGTGAAGAGATTTATAATTCAGGAGAAATTAAAAAAAAATGTAACATACTACTTAATATAAAAAAAATATTTATAACTAGATACTTTAATATTTTAAACGAGAGTCATACCAATTATTTATAAGAATGAATTCAAGATGTATTTCTTTGTAAATTTCTCAAAACATGCTTAAGATATATACTGTAATCATCTACGTAGCATTAGACTAGATTTTCAAAGCTATTGAATCAGCATTGTGTTTCTCGAAAACCAGCATTGTGCTTAATTAGTATTGAGTGTTATTATGAGAAATATGGAAGCAGTTATAAATTTCATACTAAAAACTAAAACAAGCTATTGAATCAAAGTTTTGTACAAATAATATTGATGCTCACATGATGTATGACCGCTTGGGAAACTCTTGTGTCCTTCTTTTATATCGCTCTGCTTGCCATGACATACCACACCTCCCCATTTATCATAATTCTGTAAGGTTATCATCAAAGAATAAACGATTAATAATGAGTGCTTTCTTCTGCGGTTACCCATTCTGCATAAAAGGTCAGGTATACTTTTCTAGAAGAATCTTACAGTTCTTATCCACATGACAGACAAAAGCATCAGTGGCTTTAGAACATGTTTTCACAAGAGATGCAACCCCCTGACAGTCTTATTATTCATATTATTTTCTTACTTTTGCCTCCAATAATTTTTATTTTTTTTAATAACACTTTTTATTTTAAATAAAATATATTTTTAAAATGCATCTATTTGTAGTACTTTCACAGTTAAATAAGAAATGTTAAAAGAAATAAAAGATATAGAAAAACTATTTTGTTTTATATCATATTAATTTTTTCTTTTAAATAAAATAATTTTAAAAATACATATATTAATTATACTTATTTATTTACATGTAATTTAATGGAAAATTTATCACTTAAATGATGTTATAAAAACAAAAATACAAATTTTATGAATGACCAAAACAAGAAATAAAGTTACAATAGAATCAATAATACATCTATATTTTTAAAAGTTATTTTGCTTGAAGAAAAAAAAATAGACAATCAATTTGATTAAAGTGTTGTTCTTCTACCCTGTTGTTTCCTTTCGATCAAGGTTTAAAATCTTTTTCTTTCAATATTCTTTGTTTAACTATGAAATCCAATTTTTTTTTAAAGAAAATTTAATAAAAAATATTATACTTATTCATCCTCTTTAATTTTCAAAAAATATATATATTATATCAGCGGACCATACTCCCCAATTTTTTTATATATATAATTTTTTTTAATTTTCGCTTATAATATATTCTCTTACATAATTTTTCACTAATCCTTTTATTTTTTTATCTTCAGCTTTTATTTTTTATTTTTTCATTTTTTTTATTTTTTCACTTCAACTTTTTATCACTTTGTATTCTTATATTTTATCTTTTTATTTATTACTAGTCCACTTTAGTATTATTCTCTCTCATGGTTTCACTTTACAAAATAAATTTTGTAATTTTTTTTTTACAATTTCATCTCTAATAATATAAAAATTATAATTTTTATTTCTTTATTTTTTTGAAAAAATAAAAAAATAAAAAAGATATTTCATAATAATTTATAGAAAAAGTAAACAAAATTATTTTCATTATTATTTTTATTTATTATTATAATAAATTAGTATATGCATTATAGTATAAAAATATTAAAAAAATTATATAAATTTTTTATTTGTTATAAATTAATTAATTATTATAATATTTTATGATTTTTTATTTTGATATTAAAATATAAATATAATAAATTCATGAAAATGTTTAAAGATGTAAAAACAAATTATAGATTTTTTTAAAATATTAAAATAAACTTTATTTTCTAAAATTTAAATTTAATTAATAATATTAAATATATTGATTAACATTTTGTATAATATATTTTTTATAATTTAAATTAGTAAATTCATAAATGTTAATAGATAATATCAAATCATCAAAATAATTTATAATTATATTTGTATAGAAGAAAGGTTAATGAAACTTTATAAATTATAAATATTTATAGAATTTATTTATAACAAAAACTATAAAAAAGAAATAAAATATTTATCTACAAAAATTTAAATGCTATTATATTTACAATAAAAATTATAACAAAATTTATGACAAAAGAAATAATTAAATAATATTTGGTGGTTTATAGTTTTATTATTACTAATTACACCTTCATGTACCATGTCAGCCTATTGAAATCAACACATATTTAAATTATGTAAACAAATAAAATAAATATAATTTAAAAGTTAAATTATCTAAGATTATTTTTAAAAGGATTCGCAAACAATAATTATTTATAAATAAAAATAAATACTTTAATATAAATATTGTATAAAAGTTATTTAAAATTAAAAAAATAATTAAAATTAAACAACATTATTTATATAAATATTTTATATGATTAAATTTATAATAAAATAATTATTTTTGTCACTTATCACTCACTAACCCTCTATTCTTAATAAATCAAATAAAAATAAATATTTTATTATGAGTATTAAGTTGTTTAAAAAAAATTATTTAAAATTAAAAAAAATAATTAAATAAATAATTTTAATTATATTTTAAAGAATTTCATTGTTATACTTGTAATAAAATATTTAATTTTATTCTTAAATAACTTTAATTAAAAATTTCGTTTGTGATGGTTGCGCCTAATTTAAGTCGTGTCTCACAGAGCATTGATTGTTTTATTTTTAAATTTCTTATACTTGGAATATTGGATTGGGTCAATCCTTTATTTAGTGTAAGTTGCGTACCTCCACTCCGTCGGGGAAGCAACGCCAAAAGAAGTCTGGCCGAGGCCGGCCAACTGCATTTTTTATTGAATCGGTTAAGACTCCAGTGATCAGAACAGCAAATAACAAACCTGTAAGCAATGAAGCACATTAAGACCAATTCACCATTTTTTTCAACTAAGAGATCCATAATAATACAAACGCACATGCGTTTGTTGAACTTCATATATATATTCAACAAAACTTCCAAAATCTATATATCTTTATGAAATAGAATTCCAAGACTTTACTTAATTATTTAACAATATTATCAGATTGAAAATATTTACACAGCCACCTTTTTTTTTTAATTTACTTCGTATATTTAAACAAGATTAGTAGACTAACAAGTGAAATTACATAAAACTGTATATCTATTTAAAGTTTACAACATCTATTCCTATTGAAAAAAAAAATACGATTAAGCATAATATACCCGAGATTTGAGTATAATATTTTAAAACAATTAAAAGAAGACGATTTAAGAGTCGCATAACAAATTTTGACAATTCATTTTCTTCCTCAAAATCAACTTTATATTGTTCCATTGTCTTCATTGAATGAGTTGGTTTCAAAGATTAAATCAAAACAAAATAAACAATCAGATCTTGGTCTAAATATATAAATGGCTTCACTTATATACATTACAAAGTCAAAAGGTTACCTAGAACACTGTGGTGTAAATCATATACATCTCTCCTGCGCATATAAAAGAGAAGGAAAACGGCCATTGGCAACAGAACCGCATATAACTGGTCATTAGAAGAAGAAAAAATAATTAGTTAAAATTAATAGCATCAAATAAAAATAAGCTATAAGCTAGCTCATAAGAAGACGTGTGGGAAGCACATAGGAGCCTCTCAGTATTTTCTATTATCTATATGAACAAATTTCCCAAGAACGTGATAAGAAGGAGAACATATTTTATAACGAAACAATTAAATAGTAGAATTAAGAAGATATAAAAATGAGCCCAAAAGCAGACAAAAGATCCCATAGATTAGGGAACAACCTAGAGAACTTTTACTTCAAATTGTGCAGTAAAAAAAGTAGTAAACACTTACAGGAACAGCCCAAATGGGCACCGTGTTTTCTTTCAAAGGATATTTAAGGTCTTCCATCATGTCCCTTCCCACAAAGCGATAAAATGGATTAATGACAAAAAGGACAACGTCTATAACTATGAGAAGTAACAAAACAAGCCAATCGCGAGCGTGATTTCTTGCAAGTGCGGCTCCATGGGATTTGATAGTATGAGCCGAGGGATCAACCTGCTGCCTCATCCCTCCCTGTCCCTCCCGTAATGAACAATTAGGAAATTAAACATCTAATTAATTGAGAGAGTAAAGTTGAGTAAGAAATTATTGGCACTGCACATGCATACATACTAGCTAGTTGACAAGGCAGTACATCATTATTATCAGTTGGAAGCCGTTTTCCACCACACACATGATTGTTTTTTTCAAACTTATGATACAACTACCTCCAACAGATAGGGCACAAATCTGGCTGGCAAAAGTCATGGTTTTAAATAATGGTTTACAATATCATATTTACAATTTACAACGACTTCAATTTTTTTTTTAATTAAAACTCAGTTATATATTGCCTACATTAGTATATAATTCGTGTATCAAGGTTTTTGAAGTTACCATAGACCTTGGATAAAATTAATTTTCGATGACTTTCAAAAACAAAATAATGATTTCCTAAACGTATTTATCGTTTGAAATGGTTAATGGTGCACAAAGTTTTACCAGAGTTGTTGGCTAAATTGAAATACTACAGTGCGAGACGAAGAATTTTGTAAAATTGAGCAAAAATAATTTATGATATTTTTCTGCATTCTCCTTAATATAATTTTCATAGCATCCTCTCGCAGTCAAATCTTATTCCATTTTACTGGATTACTAATGAGTTTTTTGTTTTCAGATATTTGAGGATAAAAAAAAATAAAACTAAACAGAGTGCTGCACTGCATAGAAGAAAGGGAAACGAGACGTAGAAACGGAGAGAGTAAGACAGTTAAAACCTGAAATGATGCGCAAAATGCTTGGAAAGAAAAGAAACCCCGCGACCCCGACGCCATGGCAGAGAATTTACGAGAGCGCAGCGACTAAACTGTGATCATAATCATCATCATTCACACAAATGAAAAGAAGTATGAAATTAAGGGAACAATGAGAGGAAGGGAGATAGAGAAGTCTTATCCCAAACAGAGAAACGGAGAAAATAAAAATGTAAAAAAATTATGGAGAAACGAATTAGAGTGTAATTGGGGAAATATCAACTTCTTCTGTCCGTTACCTTTTGAAAAGTCTCAATTTCTGAAGTGAGGGAAAAAAAATATTGAAAAATTTGTCGAGATATTATTCGCTTGGTGTTATGGAGCGGTTCGTGTTCAATCCAATTTCTAGATCCGAAGTAACAAACTCGTTTTCTTTTTCTAAATAAAGTTGATTTTTAATTAATTTAATTAAATATACTGATATAAATTATTTTTTTAAATTACTATTATAAAAGTTAATAATTTCGTTGCAATCGACCATTTTTAAAATTTTTGCTTTTGCATTGTAAAGTCTGAATATCAATAAAGAAGAAAGTTCATATTCAAAAGTAGATAAGTCAAGGTAACATGAATATGTACAATTGATTAAGATATTTTAGTTTAATAATGAAATGATTAAAATTGTTGATTTTAAGTTGTAGATAAAACGTCGGCGTCACCCATTGCAAGGGGTCCGTCCAAGTTAATCTAGCGATTAAAGGTTGCACAGCACAACCTTTCCATATGGGACCACTATAATATATGCATTAATGTCAACTTTTGGAGTATTATAAAATTCAAATAATATCAATTATTTTTATTAGAATCATATTTCAATACGAACATTATTCAAATATAAATTTAAATATGCAATGGCAGCAGGTCAAATAATCTTGCTCACGAATTAATGGTGTCATTATAGAAGGGCTTCTGTACCAACGTGAGAAGTAGGGAGCTTGAAAATAAATAGCCATGCGGTTTCAATTTTGCTTTTGACTCAAATTATTCCATGGCTACATGAACCATTCCACCAAAAAAAAAAAAAAAACTATTTGAATTTTTTTTATTATTAAAGTAGTCGCAAAAGGATTATTTTCCAACCCAAAATAACAAAATCAGCTGCAAAAGTTTGAAATGACACCCTCGACCTCACAAAAATAAATGTCAGTAAATGGAGGCTTAGTGCTGACCTTTCTTTGTCGTCCACTTGTTCTAGATTGACCATTGCCAAGATATTTTCTTTCTGCTTAAACACATGTTGATTGTGGGAGCTGTCAATTTCTAACCCCAATTATCTTCACTAACCAACATGGTTTAGTGCTTCCCTATCTATCCATTATGTTAGAACAGCCTTTCATTGTTTTAGGACGTTGATTAGGAAAAATGAAATGGAGAATTTTTTATCTTTATTTTTTATATGGATGAATGGGTTAAAAAGGTTGTGGGGTCAGTATATTTCTAATATTTATTATACCCATTTATTTAAATTCATAACACCACCTCTGTAGAGTTAAATTTAACCAATTTCTTAGAACATAATTAATAATATATTGAACTATAATTATTATAATCAATTATGTTAAATATATAAAACCGTTTATGGCTGACTTTTTCTTTTGTATGTTTTCTTTTTTCACATTCTACAATTTTATGTGATATCTAACTTGCACTCTTCTATTAGAGTTTGAGTTTCAAATAATATTTGTTTAGATTTGTCTTCATTTTTAGCCGAAGTTCTTCTGGGTTCAATTTTTTTTAACCCCCAGAGTTTGGTTCATTGCTAAATTACGCAATTGGGCTTTGTTGAAGATGAAGATATGAATCTTGATCACAAGATCGGCCCAAAGCAGTTATGAATTATTGTTGCAACTTCAGTGGATTGGGTAGTTATTGTTATGTATATTTTTTTGGACTTGGACAATATTATTTTTTTTAGTTACATATATAGATATAAGAAAAAAAATAGAAAGGACATTTGCAGAATTACAATAAAGAATGTTGAAAACCAAGAAGACAAGGAAGACGAAACCAAAACAGGGGACAAGTACCAACTGCTATCTGAATTCAGTTTTTATTTTATTTTTTTATTCTTTTTTAAGTAATAAATTTGAATGATTTGCGAATTTGTGAACATATCTGACCTGAATTTCTGTTTGGCAGCTTTTGTTGACGTGGGTTTGTTTTGGTTTACTTTTTATGGGTACAGGAGTGGAAGGTTTTCTGATGATCAAGATTACAATTTTTTAAAATGTAGAAACTAAGAAAGCGTTGTTGAAAACAATATATTTTTTAACTTATTGTGGTATTTTGGTTTGAGTTTCAAACTGGTTGAATCAGACAAATACCTCGTAACTAGTAGAAATACAAATGTAATATTGAAAAGTTCGAAGTGTAGCTTGGAAATTTGGAGGCCCTATGATTGTGCAGTGATCATGGTCCTCATTGATCTTGCAGAGATAATAAACGTAGAAATGTTAAAAGCATATTCAGCAAAACCATTGTCCATAAAACAAAAGGTTCGTGAACATTTCTCCTTTTCATTCATTGTGTTCCCAAATTCTCATCTCTTATTCTTTTGCAAGATTTTATCCCTACATAACCATCCAATGAATCTTAAAAATCGTGATCCATTAATGGATGGTTCCTAAGCATTGCCTTTTTACTAAATTAGTCAAACAAGTTGTTCTTTAAAAAAAAAAAAACATTTATATCAATCAGTATGAGAGATTCTCTTTATCATGAAAACACTGTTTCCAAAATATTGTTTCAAAAATTAACATTAATATTTCTTTATATTGAGTTGAGAATAGGAGGGAGATAAATTTGGGAACAAAAAAATCACCAATGAATAATTAAGAATCAGCTATACACATCAACCTAGAGAAAGAGATGCAAACGGTGTCTTAGAAGAACTCTAAACTCAAACAAAAACGATTGTTTTTAAGTTAAACAGATTTTCTGTATCAGGTTTCACTGAATGAAAGCATGTTGGAGTTTAATAAGAAAGGATTAATGTAGGTTGGGGACAACCTGGGGCTCTGAAAAGTAAAAAACGAAACGGGGGTCTCCCTAAGGTTGGATTGGGTGCTTGGTAAAGTGAAGCCCAATCCACCCTAAAACTTGATGCCTGTTCCTTAAAGACAACACACTTCGTCTTCTACTATTTCGGACACATTGCACTCTTACCTTTATCTTCCCACTACCCTTCCTTGCAACACCATTATTCCATTTCAACCTTCCAAATCAAACCACCTTTTTCGGATTATGTTGTTTTTAAAACATTTACAACTTTCGATGAATCAGTTTTAGCTTACAAAACAAAACAACTATGTTAGGAATTATCTCTGGCAATACGCTATGAAACCTGCAACATTGAATAATTAGGTTATCCTAGTCAATAAACAATCACCTTTACATGAAATTTTAGTGAGAAACAACCTCAACATAGGAGTAGTGTCATCATTGGCCTAATATTCACTATATTAAGCCCTAAAAAAACAGTAAAACAGTCATAATGGAGGCATGGAAATGTTTCATGGCATTGCAACGGAAATTCCAAAGGAAGTTGGGATAGTGGGGCCATTTGATGAAAAGACTAGTGGTTTTGTCTTAGCGTGGCATTAATAGGGCGAATATTCAATTTTTGTAGGCTTTAGTAGCCTCAACACATCACATTGCAAATTTACTCCAATTCTTTCCCTAATTCGGCTGTAACACAAGATCATTACTATCATTTTTATCTTGACCACAACCCTTCAATCATGGTAAACCATACTTTCTTCTTTTGCATTTTGTCGCTAATATTATATTATATTCTTCAAGATTTATCGTGTCCCCGTGTAGAGACATAGTTTCCCAACTACTTTTTCTCAAACCCACATTACAGATTATATTTTTAAATACTTCTTATTCAAATTTATAATAAAGTAAAATATCACATTTTTAAGTAAAAGTTATACTTCTAATATGTTAATTGATATAACGGTTATATATATATATATATATATATATATATATATATATATAATGCTATTTTAAGAAAATTTGTAATGAAAAAATAAATGTACTATTAAGACCGCATGTCATTTGGTGTTTAATGAAGTTGATATTTGATTATTTACTGGGTTCTGTGATATGTGATATATAAGCTCAGATAATATACAAAACATTAGAAAAAAAAAACTTAATAAATAATTAAAAATAAAAAGGTGAATAAATATAAGAATCTATCATTTTAAAAAGAAAGTGTTACTTCGTGTAATGTCTAAAAAATACTGTTTGTAAGATAAACAAGTTTTTGAATTGGTAAGTAAGCTATAAGTTAACTCAAAATCTTTGCCAATCTATCCTTAGTAATTATTTAGGCAAATTTCCCCGTAAATATTATTTGTAAGAAAAAAAAGAGTAAAATTAAAAAAATTTAATTCACAATTAACTTATGTACAAGTTAAAAAAATCTTTATAGTTCGCAAGCGTATACCTTATAATTAAAACAAAAATGATTTAAGTGGTTTATTATTTTGAATAAAAGTATGATCTGAAAATAAAAAATAAAAAATTGCGTTTGCCGGGAGTCGAACCCGGGTCTATTGCTTGGAAGGCAATTATCCTAACCGTTGGACTACAAACGCTTTCGATATCCTGTTATACAAATTAATTTACTCATATTAAAATAAAAAAACGGTAAAAACACTTTTAAAAAGGGAGATGCGGTAGAAGAAAACATATATTTTATTAGAAACTGCAGAATAACGAGAGTGGATAAGGGTAACTTTTGTTCTTAAAAAAATAATTTAGTTAATTTTTTATGTATGAAAATTAAGTTATTTTATATTTTTAATAACATTTGAAATAAATATTTGACTTTATCACCTATTAAGAGAATATTAAATATGTCAAACACTATTGTATGTTTGACCTTTATCCATACCAATGTAATTATAAAACCTGTGCTCTATTTTAGAATGATCCCAAATACGTACATTTTCGTTTTATATTACACTTTTTCTATTATCAAATACCTACCATATTAACTAATACTTTACCTGCTTATATTAATTCACCTGCTATGAACAGTTAAACTACTTGTAGCTAATCATGTTTTCCATCACAATTTCTTATTTAAATAAAAGTAAATAGATTAATTAAAATTCAATATCTAATTAATAAGAAGAAATGTAATACATGTTAAATTGTTATACATATTTCAGGTCTTTTTCAAAAGGGTTTAACGTATGAAGATAATTTTCGTAGATATTTTATTTTCTTTTAGGGTTGAGTGTTCAACTTAGGACTCCAATTATTTGAGGTTTGAGATTAGATAATCTAAGTTACTTGCAATTGTTGTACTCTAACTATTCTTCCGTCATATACGTAAAACACTCAATGCTAAATACTTAAATAAAAATGCTTTTGACTCAATATTAATCTGTTAATTCACATAATAACTTCAATGTTGGGCTTATTCACACATTTAACTTAGATTAAGTACTTAAATAAGCATTTTTTTTTCTTGCATCAATTGGTGTTGAGAGGGTTGTGTTGCTGCAAATTCAAAGTCATTGTTTTGGGTCAAAGGAGGGTGGGGTCATGCATGAGTTGGCCATGACATCTTCGAAAACTGGGTGGAGGTAGGCCACTGGACCATACACGAATGTCATTGAGAAAAATAATTATTAAAGTTCTATTTATAATAAATGTACACTTACTTTATTTATAAGGAAATAAATGTGCATAGAACTAGCATTTAATAAACATAGTGTACTCAACACACACAACTATACTTTCTCTCTCACAAATTATAAAATGTGTACCCAAGCTCCTCCTATCATTTAATAAAAATATTTTAAATGGTTTATTGAAATATGTACTATCATGTATATATTATATATTACTTTTTTCTACTCATTTTTTTCTTACTGATTTAATCATTGAGTTAAAAGCTTTTCTCCCAACAAAACAAGTTTGAAGATTTTTAAAACTTATATATACTTTGTAAATAACTCTTGCTTAATGCTTAAAATAACTTCATAATTTACTAAACACTTTTTTTGTTGGTAAAATATAATATTAAAATTTAAACAAGGTTTTATTTTCCGTGTCTTTGGTCGATATAGTTAATGTAAGATTTTTTTTTATTTTATTACGATAAATTCTATCAGTTTATTAAATTATACAAAATTAAATTTCATTATCTTTATTTTAAAAATGTTATTTTTTTTCTCTTGTTGGTATGGGAAAAAATTGTATTCCATCAATTTCTAAATTGAAATTTTAATGAATATTTATTTAGTATTCATCAACCTTAATTAACTTTATTTTTTTTACAGAAATAATTTATTCTATAAATATATTTTAATAAACATGTTATATCTTAGATTGAAAATTGTCACAATACCTTGAAATTTTGTAGGATCAAAATTAAACATATGAAATATGATAAAATGTTTTTTTATTATTATTATAATAAGAATATTCTATTCAATAATTACATTAGATAGCTCTTGGTTATTATAAAGCTCTCAGAATCATTTTTTTATTATTATGACCATTTTTTTAACTATCTATATTATATTTTTGTTATTTTAAATCATTTTTAAAACAGAACTATTAAACTTTTTTTAACTTTTAAAAGTAGTTATTCAAAATTTGATTTTAAAACTAAAACAATAATTAAATTAAATAAGTCATAATTTTTGTAAGTGTTACTGTCTAGTTATATTATTATAAATAATTTATATTTTGTATTTATAATACTTGTTATTTTTTTCAATTATATAATTTCTTTATTTTTAATAGATCATGTTTTATGTGTAACAAACAAATATGTAATTTTTTAATTAATTTATTGTTAAAATATTATATTAAATTAATTTTAATTATAAAAAATACATTATTTTTATATTTAAAAAAAACAAAATATAAATATAAATATGGTTTTTTATAAAATTATGATTAAAAAAATTTGTAAAAAATTAACACAACTGACTTAAAAGCAAGGTTATGTAACATTTATTATTTAGAGTGAAAAAGTGTTTTTTACATGCTGAAAATATTCTTAGTCACCTCAACCATTAAAATTTAAACAGATAAAAATAAATTTTGGACAAAATAGGTACTCAAATTTAATTAAAAAGTCTCATGAAGAGTTTTAGATGAAATTGAAGAAAACGTGAATCTCAAAGTTGTATGACTTGATTGATTTTATATCGCTTTCTCCCTTGTTGAAAAGAAAATTCCACAACCAAATTTATTATTTTTTTCAATGTATTTTTGTTCATTTCAAATAAATAAATTTAAAAAAGATCATAGGATGAATTTATCTTTAATCTTTATAAATATAACACAAGTAGTTTAGAATGCTGTGTCAGGTATTATAAAATCCTGCCACATATTCCATTGTGTACATAGAAGATGTTATAAGAATTTAGATTTTATTTTTTTAGTGAAAAAAAAGTTAGAGGACAACATAATTTTTTTAAAATACTGACAAGAACGGTAAACATTATTAACTTGATAAAAAAACAAATATTAAATATTATTTTAATATATTGACAAATCTCATAAAAATTGACATATAAATTTTTTTATTTATCAATATATTTTAAAAAATAAAATTATAACAAATTAAAATTTAAAATTGATAATAAATTGGATATGACACTATTGTAATTAATATAAGATCAGAATAATTAGATAAAATTTTGATATTTAATACAGGGGTTAAGAACATAATTTCAATAATAAATACAAGGTTGAGACATTTTATTCTTGGATAAAACAAATATTATATAAGATAATGTAAAATTAATGTTAAATAATTTTTACAAGCTATGTTGTTGATAATATTTACAAACATTGATAATCAAATAAATAATAATAAATTAATATTTTAAAAAATATAAACATGTAGAAGTTTTAATATATGTGTTTTGTAATAATAAATACATAAAATGTTTTAAAATTAGGTAGACAAAAATTATTAAATATATTGCTTTCAACCTTTAGACAGAGAAACAAATAGAAAACTATTAAATTTTACTACTAAAAAAATTAGTGAAAAAAATTGTGCATGTATAAATTAAGAAAAAAAAAACAAAATTTTCATCATCCAATCATTTAACATTAGATAGGTGTGATATTTTATTTTGGTATAAAATATACACACATTATTTTTATGATATTTTATTTATCGTTGTTTTAATTAATTAAAAAAATATATACAAATATTTTATGTATTTATAATTATAAATATAAAATTATTTTATTAAAAAAGTATTATTATAATTTAAATTTTAACTATTGAATTAAATATACGAGTAATGATTATTTGATTATTTATATAATCAATTAATAATTTAAAATAATATAATATATTTTTCAATCATCAAATTAATGGTTTTAATTGTGAAATATATTTTTTTTTAAGTATACATGTTTATTTTATCGAATGTAATAATTGTTTATTTATTTAAATTTTGTTTTAGGTTTTCTTGGGTAGTGAAGAGGTTGTTAATGACGTGTATTCCTCTTTTCTGAGTTTGCAAGCACAGCCAATCCTAGTCAGGCGTCAGGTGAAAACGTTACTTTGGCAGTTGTCATCTCTCACTTTACAGCCTAAACCTTATGCCCGCCGTTTACCCCCTTACCCCACGCGCCTTATGCGTTACGCAATTAAGCGCGTCCCCCACTTCTTAACGGCGTTAACACGTTACTTGTGTTTTTAGCGTTTAACATAAAAACAGCATTCCGTGGTTACGTAACGTCAGCCTGATATTTTTTTCATGTTTAGTCACTAGTCACCACCCCCACCACTTACGTTGCTGCTACATGCCAATTTTGCTTAATTATGGGTCGAGTGACCCATTGAAGTTTAAGGTTTCACACCATTCAAACTTATAAGAAAAAAAAAAAAGTTCCGTGACACCCAAAAATGGTAATCTATAAAAAAAATAAAAAATTATAAGTTTACAAGAGAAAAAAAATGTAATAGATATATGTAAAAAGAAAATGTATGTCCATTATTACTCAATTATGACTTATCTTTTCACACCCAAATATGCTAACTATTTATGGGTTTTAATAAAGTTATATTTTTGCAATTTAAAGTTGGGTTTCTTAGTTTGTTTAAAGTAAGATTCACCCCACGTTTAATAATGACATAACCTTTTTTATTATTTATAACATTTAAAATTGATTTTTGTGGGTATAATATCACACGAGTGAGTTTCTGATATATATTTTAAAAAAATCAAAGATTAGTGAGTGTGGTATTTTAGTACTTATAACACAAATTAGAGTTTTAATTATCAATTTTAGTGAGAAAATTGTCCAACATTTTAATATTCAAAAATATAATTATTGTTCTCTTAATATTATAACTTTATATTTCCTGATATGCAAAATAAAAAATAATTAATGATATACATTTAAATACACAAGACAAGTTAATGGTATTGTAAAAGCAGAATAAATCTATTAATTATATTTCTTAATTTCCATACAACAACATTAAAAAGACATCAATAATGTAAAAATAAAAAAATTAATAAAATAACATTAAAAATACATTTAGTAGGTAAACAAAAATATTTAAATATTTTTATTTTTTAAAATGAATGAAAATAAAACGGAATAACATTAATATTATTGTTCTTGTAAACTTAGTTATCATTATAAAATGAAAAAAAAAAGAATGAAAAGAAAAGAGAAAAAAATTATATATATATATATATATATAATATTAGCACAAGTAATAATATAAAATTATTATTTTGATAATATTGATACCATTTTTATAAGAATATTATGACAATAAAATTAAGAAAGATTTTGCTTAATTTTATACAATAATGTATTTTTATAATATATATATATATATATATATATATATATATATATATCTTGGTACTTGAATTTTTTTTTCACAAAATTTATTTTTAACAAATAATGGTGAAATACATACATTTTTAAGTTCATCAATAGTCAGAATTTCTTTTATGGGTAGAAATTGAATACAGATTAGAAAATTTATAATAATCCGCACATTCTTTTTAATTAGCTAAACCATATATTTTATTAAAAAGACATTTAGTATGTAAACAAAAATATTTAAAATAGTTTTTATTTTTTAAAATGAATGAAAATAAAACGGAATAACATTAATATTTTTGTTTTGTAAACTTAGTTATCATTATAAAATGAAAAAAAATGAAAAGAAAAAAATATATAAATATATTTTATAAAAATACATTATTGTACAAAATTAAGCAAAATCCTCCTTAATTTAATTCTCATAATATTCTTATAAAAATGGTATCAATATTATCAAAATAACAATTTTTTATTATTACTTGATATATATATATATATATATATATATATATATATATATATATATATCTTGGTACTTGAACTTTTTTTTTACAAAATTTATTTTTAACAAATAATGGTGAAATACATACATTTTAAAGTTCATCAAGAGTCAGAATTTCTGTTATGGGTAGAAATTGAATACAGGTTAGAAATTTTATAATGATCCGCACATTCTTTTTAATTAACTGAACCATATATTTTTTTTATAAGAATCTGATTTTATCTTAAAGAAAATATATTTTAAAATATTTTTCTTCTCTTTATATATTTAGTCAATAAATGTCAGAATTATATAATCAAGAGAGAGTGAATATTAAAAGAAAATAAATAATGATATATTTTATGTATATTTTTGTATATTTTTTTAATTAATGATTAATTTGAATTAGATATATATTTTTAATGTTTGATATTAAGAGATTCTGTATTCATGATAACCCAGCTCTTTTCATTATACATTATAAAAACATCATAAAACATGAGGCAAAGAAATTGTGTATTTTTCTTGATTATCAATTTATTAAATCTTTTTACACCATAATACTCCAGGATAAGTGTTGTGTAAACTAATTGATTATATAGTTAATAATTTATTATTAAGTATATTATTAATACCAATATAAGTTAATGTTTTTTAATCTGTTTTGATTTCAATATAAGGATATAATCAATTGAATTTGAAATACTAACCAAATTAGTAATGAACTAATACTAATGGACACAAACAATACATTTTTTCACAATAGAAGAAAATCATCATTGAAAAGCTTGTAGATAAAAACAATTGCGATTATATATATTGAAATGTATTAAAGAAGTTTTTCAGAATTAAATAGTCAATTAAAAATTCTGGTAAGAGATTATTATAATCAGTTTTGGTATTGTTAGGATTTTAGTGGTATAAAAAAATGGAGAAAATAATATTTTAATTTTTAAAAGGATAAAAAATTTATTTTAGAAATAAAAAAAAAAACAGAGAGAGAGAATGTTTTGATTGAAAATGGAAAGAGAAAAAAAGAAGAAGAAAAGTTACTGGAATTGCATGGTTGAGTGAGTGTTGTGGGACACAAAGAACCAAACCCAACTGGGTCCAATGAGTAAACTAGCTGTCAAATTCACACCCTCACCCTCCCTCCACATCACACAGTTTCTCAATTTTTCCGTTTTTTCACTTCCCCTTTTCCACAGTATTCCATCCCAGATTTTGCTTTTCCCAAGAGCCCTCAGAGTGAAATATCAATAAACAAAAAATATTTAATTAGAAAAGCAGCTAAAAAATATATATCAATTAGACAAAAATAAAAAAATCAACAGAGGCAAGTTACTATAAGAAGATCCACAAGAGCGCGTTGCTCTCTCCCTTCTCTCTCTTTCTCTCTTGCACTCTCACCATGGAGGCGCAACCGCCAACCCCCTCTACTGCGCCGCCACCTCCGCCGCCGCACCTCAACTACCCCGACTCAGTTGAATCCTCGCCGCGCTCCCGAAATACTGACTCCTGGGACGAGCCCTTTGCGCCAGCGTCATCGAAACTCCGTCTGATGTGCAGCTACGGCGGACACATCGTCCCACGTCCTCACGACAAGTCCCTCTGCTACGTCGGCGGCGACACTCGCATAATCGTGGCGGAACGCGCCACCTCACTCACGGACCTCTCCACGCGCCTCTCCAAGACGTTTCTGAACGGACGCCCCTTCACGCTCAAGTACCAGCTCCCAAACGAGGACCTCGATTCCCTCATATCTGTCACCACCGATGAAGACCTCGAGAACATGATCGATGAGTATGACCGCACAGCAGCAGCCACCTCCGCTGTCAAACCCTCCCGCATCCGCCTCTTTCTCTTTCCCACCAAACCCGATTCTACTCACTCCATTCCCCCTCAAATCCTTGACACCTCAGCCAAATCAGACGATTGGTTCTTGAATGCCCTAAACGGCGCAGGGTTGCTTAACCGAGGGTTTTCCGAGTCTGCTTCTGTAAATTGCCTTCTCGGACTCGACGACGAAGTTGCTGGGAACAACCTCGAACCAGGTTCCAAGGACGTTGGGGAAGGTGGTGCTGGTGCTGGGGTTGGAGGTGGCGCTTCGCAGGGTGGATCTTTCGGCAACGGGAAAAATTTGAAGCAGGATGTTCACTCCGTTCCCGATTCGCCCATGCTCGAAACGACATCGTCGTTCGGGTCCACTTCGTCGTCACCGTCTCTCGCCAATTTGCCTCCGATTAGGGTTCATGTCGTGGAGGATCAGAAGGCGATGGGGATTGAAGAGCAGTTCGCGCAGATGGGGGTTGGTGTGGGGCAGAAGCAGCAGGATGAGGGTTTTGTTTTGCTGTCTTCGCCTCCGCCTCCGCCAGTCCCGGCTACCCTCGCCGCGGCAGGTGTGCCGATTGGGCCACCGACAATTGTCGCTGGGGATTATCACAACCGGGTTGTCTCCGATGATGAAAGATCCGATCATGGGGTTCCTGTTGGGTACAGAAAACCACCCACTCCTCAGCCACAGGTACAGTCACAGACACAAACACTTACTCCTCAATTTCAACAGAAGTCAACTGGTGGTAGTGGCGGCGTTGTTGATTTGCCTTCTCCCGATTCAGTTTCAAGGTATTCTCAATTTCAATTCCTCATGCTGGTTTTGGCTATGGATCGTTTTAATTTTAATAAAAATGCTAAATTTGGATTCATTCATATTCCACCTGCATGTTGTATCGAGGGTTTGGTTTTGAATGTATAGGTTTAATGAGGAAATTTGGTTCTTGGTGATGATTTCTATTGGCTCTGTTTGAATTAGGTTTTGGTGATTGTTTTGATCTTGCAGTGATAGTAGTCTTGCGAATGCAATTTCTCGTCAGAAACCTGTTGTTTATCAGGAACAAGCTCAGGTTCAATCTGGAGCTACAAGGGTTCCGAGTAACCCTGTGGATCCGAAGCTCAATGTTTCTGATCCGCACGGTCGGATCCAGATGCAACAACATGTACAGGACCCTGGATTTTTGTTACAACAGCAATTTGAACAGCACCAGCAGTCGCAGCAGCTGCCACAACAGCAATTCGACCAGCACCAGCAGGGGCTGCCGCAACAGCAGCAACAGTTTATACATGGCACACATTTCATCCACCATAACCCTGCAATTTCTGCGTATTATCCTGTATATCCTTCCCAGCAACACCCTCAGCATCCACAACATCCACAGCTTTACTATGTGCATACGAGGCAGGCGCAGGCTTACAACCTGCCTGTACAGCAGTCTAATATGGGTGAGTCTGCGGGAAACCTTGCTTCTAGCCGACCACAAACTCCACCAAATCCTGCTACATTGGTTCCACAATCTGCTGCATACAATCCCATGAGAAATGCTCCCATGCCTAAAACTGAAATGAATGCTTACAGAGCTGCAACTGCCGGCACCCCTCAACTAGTTCAAGTTCCTACAAGCCAACATCAGCAACAGTATGTCACTTACTCACAGATTCACCATCCATCCCAGTCCATGGCTCCCAATTCTGCTCCACAGGCAAATTATGCTTTTGATTATCCGGACCCTGCACATGCCCAAATTTACTACTCTCAACCTTTGGCACCCACAATGTCTTCCCAGTACCAGACTATGACTGCTGCTGCTGTGATGATGCAGGAAGGTTCTGCTCAGCATCCCTCAGACAGTGTGAAGCAGCAGATAAGAACCTCACAGCCATTATAAACTGGTACTTAAAAAAAAAAAAAGAAACAATTTTGAAAAAAATGGGTTTGGTTTCCCTTTATGTTTTATATGCAGTTCTGTCGTTGATGTTTGGTAAACAGTTTGTGGTATGTATTTCGATAGAAAAATAAGAAGCTGTGATCATCTTGTACTCTCTCTTGTATGTCATAATTTATATAGGAAACGAAATTGGTCCAAGGTTATACTGTAAAAGGTCAAGTCTGAAACATTGTATTTGTGAAGTTCAAATATCAATTCCTGAAATGATTGTCATATCAATTACCTGGTATTGTTTCTTTTCTGGTATAGTGTGATCCATGGTGTTCATGATAAGCTATTTATTCCTCTTTACAAGTGCAATGGATATGGTCATTTTGAAGTTTCGGACTAGCAGTTTGCCCTTGGCCTCTTATGTGACCGCAGCTATGCATGAAGGACCATAAGTTTTCACTTGCTCATCGTGTCACAAATCATATGTTGATCTGGCCGTATTTTGAATCCTCTTGTCCGCTTTATGTGGTAAAATAATATAATATATCTTCCGATTGACTTCAGGTTTTGCTGCGCATGACCCAAAAATAATGCCCTTGTGAGTTTTAGTTTGAATTTGATTCTCCTTGATGAAAGCTACACCTTGAATTATCATCTAGACGCCAGCTTTAAAATGCTTAACTAAAACAATACTGCCCCTTGGGTTTCTCGACAATCAAGTGGATCCTTTACTATCATTTCAAGCTGCATATTATGACTTTATAGAGAGATTATGTATTCTATAGTTGATCACGCGTGACAACTCTAAGTTTGTACTTATCCCAGCTTTGGTCTAATGGCATATTTTTCATTTTAGCAAGAATATTGTCGCAGAAGCTAGTCTCTTACACTGTTGAGACAACTTGAGGATGAGGAGTTCAAATGCCATTTAGTAACGAAGTCGGACACATACCGGAACTAGACCAATTTCTTGAGCGAGACCACAACTGTATGATAATTACACTATAAGCAAAAGCGTTTGATTGATGTGAAATTTTAACGTATAGTGAATTTTAAGATTAATAAACCACCCTGGACAACAGAGTGCACGTTACATATTGTTGATTTTGCTGAATTTCATGTTACTTTAGTGGCAAGGTACATAAGATTCGGTGTTTTATTGTATTTAAGTATGATGCACTAAGTACTAGTTAGTGGTTTATATAAGAATAGTTTAACTGTACGAGGTTTAAAAGTTAAGATTAGGCAAGATTTATCTGGTTACATGGTTGGGATTTCAATTTGCCGGGCTCGAACCAAATAGAGATAATATATATGAATCAAAACAAAGAAAATATAGTTATATCCCCATTTTATCCAACTACACGCTTGCACGATTAAGCCGCTGCCTACACTCAAATGCTGTCATCCATGACTTGAAGTTGAAATTAAATCCTGGGAGTAGTGGTTCATGCTGACTCTGCTTCAACAACTTATTGCATACTTGTCATGTATTATTAACATTATCATCCACATTAATGATGGAGCCAGCAATTGTCAAATGGCTCATGGTCCCTACCTGTTCAATGTCAACGTAGGTCAGGGTCACTCACCGTCCCGTAATCTGGTTTTTGCTTAGAAGAATGCTTCCAATTCAATGCACATAATTGGTGCATTATTGCCGACCGAGGTCTGAGGGAGCCTTAGTCCAGAGTGGGAAGTTGGGCTAGTCATGGAAACCCATATGACTCTATAAGAAAAAGCATGGAGGAATAGTGTGCATATGTACACCCCACCCAAATTAATGTGAAATTTCAATTAGTAGCATCACATTACCCTTTGCTTCCAAGAACTGAATTCCATAATGAGGGAAAGGGAATCAATGAGCCATTTGCTCAAAATTTGATTCTCTGCCTCCCAAGATTTAATGGATTGGTGGAGTGTCCAAGACACCGAGTAAAAAGCTGCCTATCAAGGGCCCCACTCAGGATGATCATAAAGTCCCTAACTACGGTGTTCATTTTTCTTAAATTCTAATCACCAGGAACTTTTTCCTTCTTGGAGCTCCACAATTAAAAAAACAAGGGGTGAATAACATTTCTGTCATAATGAAATACGAAGTTTACATATGCTCCATGGAATATTCGAAGCTTTTGCCTTTGTTTGGAAGTGGGAAAGGATGAACAGAACATTTATTAATTCATAACAACCGTGTAATACTAGTTGACAGAATAAAGATTACAACTCTACAAATCTTTTCCTTTTTTAGTGTGAAAATATATTTTTCTTCCATTCATAAAAAGAACAAGATATCCTTCCTATATTTCCCCAAACTTTATTACAATCACACGAATAGTAGCATATCACTTAGGCTTGAATCCACAACCGACCCAATCGATGAAGGTTGGCGAGCATATGCTCGTTTATGCCTATTTGTACATAAAAACAACATTTTCGGCCTATTTTTACTTAAATCACTTTCAAGCTGTTGGTCACAAACGTCTCACCCCTCACCGCGGTGGAAACGTTGGACACTGACAAGTGATCAACTTAAGACCGTTATTAGAGAAGTTTTTGGAGGGTACAATTACGTCGCAATTCACATAGTATGATATTACAAGTCTCGTCGTGACAACGGATTCATTTTTTTTTCGGATGATGAAGATAATGTTTATCACTTTACATAAAAAAATATGATATAAGTTATTTCAGTAACGTGACACCAAATAATTGTTACAAAAATGGACCTAAAGACATTTCTGACATCACTACTACTAATAGTAATTGGCATTTCTGGAGAAGAACAATGCAACAAATACAAATTTTCTTAGTCATAGCTGAGGACCAAAAAATCAATCTACAGATATATAAAAAAAGAAAGGGGATCAGTAATATAATTACTAAACCGTTAACTCGAACACTCTCACACAATTATCAGATCCGCAAGAAGCAAGTTGCATACTCGTGTGATCTTCCTCATTTTTCTTCCACGCTAAACGGTTTACGGTAGAGGCATGGCATATAAAAGGATCTATACGTATAGCAAGAGTGGCAGCCAAACCTGGTGGTGCTATGCTCCCATCATCTGCTCTGTTACAAGACAGATTCCACAATTCTATTTGCCCATTTTCCATTCCAATAGCTAGAATTCCATTATTCCTTTGATGATGGAGACCAACCCAAGACAATGCTGTCACACTACTCATAAATTGAGGCAAAGTCATAAGCTGTTTGATGGATGAATCCTTTTCAACGGCCCAGATTTTCACCGTCTTATCCCGTGAGCCTGTTGCGAATTCATAACCATGTGGATTCCAAGAACATGACCAGATAATCCGCTTGTGCCCCTCTTGCCTCGCAAGAAGGCTATAATTAATTTCAACGGAGCCTGTAAATCACAATTGAGTTATTAGGATATCTGTTGAGGTGTAAAAGCTAATGAAAACTGCAACTGTTACAGTACTAAAAAGAGTCCAGCAAATAATTGTGAAATGTTTAACTCAACCCTAATTTTAATCATGTTGCCGAAAAGAGATGTCAGAAGCTTCATCAGTTTTT
This sequence comes from Sphenostylis stenocarpa, assembly GCA_963425845.1. NCBI lineage: Eukaryota > Viridiplantae > Streptophyta > Magnoliopsida > Fabales > Fabaceae > Sphenostylis > Sphenostylis stenocarpa. The sequence continues at coordinate 14,439,970 of OY731407.1, forward strand.
TGTGAAAGAATTAATGGTTGAGTTCAAAAGGGGGGTGAATTGAACTTTAAAACTTTTTCGCAAAACTTACTTTCTTTTGGAAGAATGAGTTATCTTTATACAATCTTTGCAAAGGTAATTTGGTTTAAACACAGCAAGTTTATAGACAGAAAATAAAAGAGATGAAAGAAGAAATTTAACACACAAATTTATACTGGTTCACTCTAATCCAGAGCTACATCCAGTTCTTGACAAACCTGTTAAATTCCACTAATTCCAAGTGAAAATTACAACCAGTAGATACTCACCAATCTACCCCAAGAACTATCTTGCAAACCCACAAGATAGAATCTTGAAAACCACCCAGTAACCAAATCCAAGTCATCGTACCAAGTGCAGATCACAACCCAACCTGCACAATCACACTTTTACAAAAGAGTATGGAAAGAAAAAACCTGGACTTGAAGTTCTAATTGTCCAGAACAAATTCTAACAACACTTTCTCTCTTTGATTGACCACAATTCGATCACAGACACTTTATGATATGAAAAGATTCTTGAATGCGAGAAAGTCACGTATATGAAAGTTTCACAGATTGATTTCACAAGTTTTCTTAAGTAGTGTGTTGTATATATTTCAAAAGATAGATCAATTTCGTATATATAGAGTAAAACAAAGAATCGAACGTTTCATCTGTCAAAAACTGTTTCGAGAGTCACAAGATCGATTAGTTTGAAATATAACAAGTTAGAAGAGACTCGATCGATTAGAACCGAAGTATGATCGATCAGACCGAAGTTATGATCGATCAGATTACATTTCAATCGATTGAAACCACGATTCAATCGATTGATTTCATTTAAAAGTTCATTCAATCGATTGTTTCAAGTTTTCAATGGATTGAAACAGCTTTAGAAAAAATAATAGCTCTCTGTTTTAATCGATTGAAAATCATTTCAACAGATTGAAATCCTGCAGTCTTTTAAACAGAAAAATAACCTCTCTGTTTCAACAGATTGAAAAGTATTTCAACGGATTGATTTTCTGAAAACTTAGACTTTTAAAAAAAAAAAAAAACTTTCTGTTTCAACAGATTGAAAATGCGAAACCATGATATTTGAAAAAATTCACTAAGTTATTTTAACTTGTTGATTCTGCGAATCAATCAATTGAAAATACGATTATGTATGACCACTTATTCTGTTAAGTGATTTTAACAGATTGAAAATCTTTTTCAACAGATTAAAAAAAAACTTAGTTTGTTCTTTTAATAATTGAATGTGAGTTTTTCATGCAGAAAATGATTTTCAATGAGATGCAATGTTTTAAGGTGCTTATCACAAAATATAATGGACTATCAAGAAATTAAGTGCTTAAACTAAAAAACCTAATCATCTACACACTTACAATCTAAGCTATATCTATGTCTTCATCAAATCCACCAAGTGCTTCAATCTCCCCCTATTTGATGGAGACAAATAACCACTGCATAAAAAATAACAGACCAGAGACATATATTTTGTGGTGTGTGTGTAGTGACAGTTTTAATCAAAATACTTCTCCCCCTATTTGACTGCATCAAATAGATTGTTTTAGTTACAGTCCAATGGGGCCACGTGGGTACCCCGAATATAAAACAGAACATTAAAAACTAAGAAAAGAAAACAGAATAACAAAAACATAAAAAGTCTTCATTCATCCCCGGGGCCTTGATTGAATTGTAGTTCCACAATCCTGTTGTAAATGTCTTCTAGTTGATTATCAATATGCTGGAACCTTGCAATGAAATTTTCATCCAAATAATGCTGCCAAGCCCTCAGAGCAGCAGTCATCTGCATATGCCTTCTTTGGTCTGAATGCAGTTCGCTCATTTGATGTAACATTGTTCTTTCAAACTGAGACAGAGGCGTGCCACGGTCAGGCGGTGGATTGTATGGAATCATTTCCAGTGGGGTCACTTCTTCCATTGGATCAGACGGACGTGCTGCAGAAGTTCAAGGAATATCAGTGTTTGATTCCTTCCTCTTGCTCTTCTTCTTCACTTCTCCCAGCATCTTCTTTCGAGATCCATTCACCATCAATTTTAATGAATCCCATTTTGTGAAGCACAGAATTATTTATTTCATTCGTTGGTCGGACGGTTTCAACAAGTTCTCCTTCTACATTGACACCAAAATGTGTTAAAAACTTAGAAATCAGAATAGCATAAGGATACCTGAAATCACTAAGTCTCTTGGCTTTGATCATGTGGTCCTTGATGACGAAGACCCAGTTCACCCGTATCCTGTGGTGAATGCAGTACATCAGTACTATACCTCCTTCGTTTAGCACCGCATGATTGCTCCCCCTGGGTGTGAGCTGCCACGACACAATGAAAGCGAGAATTCTTTCTTCCAGTTTTAGCTTCCCAGTATTGAAAGAGCTAACAAAATCACGAGTATTCTTCATGCATGACCGAAAGTACTGAACTTTATTAAATTCGTCCACATCTGAAGTGTATCCTTTGGTGACTTTTACACCAACATCCTTTATTCCAGCAACCTCCTTCCAGATGTTGGGTGTAATTTCAATGTCTACACCTTTAACTTGGGTTTTCAAAGTGGAACCTTCAAAGGATAAATTTGTGAAGAAAACTTTAATCAAATCAGGATAAATCCTACCATTTAACTCCAGAAACTTCTGAAGCTTTTGGTGTTGCAGTAGCTTTCGAATGCCTCTGAATCCTTCGGCATCAAACCAGGAGAACTTTAACATCTTCGGAATGTTGACTTGCTTCCTGCTCAATTCATGGATAAACAAATCCATTTTCTCTTGGTCCCCATTGAACCAAGTTTCAATTCGACCTCCAACATTTGGTTCTTGCCTTGCATTAGAAGACTCGCCTCTGCTGGACTTCTTCCTACCGGATTTAGTACGTTTGAGCATGCTTGAATTTTTGGAATGAACAGAAAAGAACCGAGAAGAAAGGATGATTCAAGAAGAAAAAATACTACTGTTTTCTTTAGAAATGAGAGCACACGAACTCTTCAACTTTACAGTTTTGTCTTTATTGCAGTGATGATAAAAGAGGAGAGAGAATTGCTACTGTACACTTTAATTACCCTTACAGTAGATATCCAATCAGGGTCAATCAGCTTTTATTGGAAATCTTAGATATTAAAGAGAGTAGCTGAAGTTTATCTTGTTGTAAATGCTTTCAATTTACTCTGCAGAAATTGTTTAGAGACAAAGTACATACAACTAGCCCTAAAAAAAATAATCAATTGATATTCCGTGAAACCAATTGATTTTGTAATCGCAGATACTCAGAAGTAAAATAAACCAATTGAATCGAGAATTAAATCGATTGTTATTGTAAGAGACAATCATGCAGAGTATCATAAGTAAATTCAATCGATTGACTCGAAGATTTAATCAATTAATTTATAGAAGAAAGTATGCAGAGCTACAAGGTTAATGAAATAAATCGATTAAAAGCTTATCTAATCGATTGAACTGATAACATATCAATACCAGAGAGTAAGAATCAGGAAATCAACAGATTATTTCGCAATTACAATCGATTGAAACAAATAATATCAAGTTATTCATGCAATTATTAATCGATTGAACTTGTTATCAGCTCGTTAAAAAGCATACAATCACCGTAAAGAATCAGCTTATGCAATACTAGATATATCTAGAATTCCTAATTCAGTCCTAAGCATATTAAGTCTATCTCTAGGAAGTGGTTTAGTGAATAAATCAGCTAACTGTTTTTCAGATTCAATGAATAATATCTCACAGTCACCCCTAGATACGTGTTCTCTAATAAAGTGATGTCTAATTTCAATATGCTTAGTTCTAGAGTGTTGAATATGATTCTTAGTTAAGTTTATTGCACTAGTATTGTCACAAACCAGAGGTACCTTGTTTAGAGTCACTCCATAATCTGTCAGTTGTTACTTGAGGTAGATGCTTTGAGCACAACAGCTCCCAGCTGCAATGTATTCAGCTTCTGCAGTTGACAGAGCAACACATTTTGCAACAAGATAAACTTCAGCTACTCTCTTTAATATCCAAGATTTCCAATAAAAACTGATTGACCCTGATTGGATATCTACTGTAAGGGTAATTAAAGTGTACAGTAGCAATTCTCTCTCTCTCTCCTCTTTTATCATCACTGCAATAAAGACAAAACTGTAAAGTTGAAGAGTTCGTGTGCTCTCATTTCTAAAGAAAACAGTAGTATTTTTTCTTCTTGAATCATCCCTTCTTCTCGGTTCTTTTCTGTTCATTCCAAAAATTCAAGCATGCTCAAACGTACTAAATCCGGTAGGAAGAAGTCCAGCAGAGGCGAGTCTTCTAATGCAAGGCAAGAACCAAATGTTGGAGGTCAAATTGAAACTTGGTTCAATGGGGACCAAGAGAAAATGGATTTGTTTATCTATGAATTGAGCAGAAGCAAGTCAACATTCCGAAGATGTTAAAGTTCTCCCGGTTTGATGCCGAAGGATTCGAGAGACATTCGAAAGCTACCGCAACACCAAAAGCTTCGAAGTTTCGGAGTTAAATGGTAGGATTTATCCCGATTTGATTAAAGTTTTCTTCACAAATTTATCCTTTGAAGGTTCCACTTTGAAAACCCAAGTTAAAGGTGTAGACATTGAAATTACACCCAACATCCGGAAGGAGGTTGCTGGAATAAAGGGTGTTGGTGTAAAAGTCACCAAAGGATACACTTCGGATGTGGACGAATTTAATAAAGTTCAAGACTTTCTGGTCATGCATGAAGAATACTCGTGATTCTGTTAGCTCTTTCAATACTCGGGAAGCTAAAACTGGAAGAAAGAATTCTCGCTTTCATTGTGTCGTGGCAGCTCACACCCGGGGGAGCAATCATGCGGTGCTAAACGAAGGAGGTATAGTATCGATGTACCGCATTCACCACAGGATACGGTGAACTGGGTCTTCGTCATCAAGGACCACATGATCAAAGCCAAGAGACTTAGTGATTTCGGTATCCTTATGCTATTCTCGATTTCTAAGTTTTTAACACATTTTGGTGTCAATGTAGAAGGAGAACTTGTTGAAACCGTCCGACCAACGAATGAAATAAATAATTCTATGCTTCACAAAATGGGATTCATTAAAATTGATGGTGAATGGATCTCGAAAGAAGATGCTCGGGAGAAGTGAAGAAAGTGAAGAAGAAGAGCAAGAGGAAGGAATCAACACCGATATTCCCGGAACTTCGCAAGACGTCTGTCCGATCCAATGGAAGAAGTGACCCCACCGAAAATGATTTCATACAATCCACCGCTCGACCGTGGCACGCCTCGTCTCGCTTTGAAAGAACAATGTTACATCAAATGAGCGAACCGCATTCGGACCAAAGGAGGCATATGCGATGATCGTCGCTTCCGAGGGCTCTAAGACGATTATTTGGATGAAAATTTCATTGCAAGGTTTCAAGCATATTGATAATCAACTAGAAGAAATTTACAACTGAATTGTGGAACTACAATTCAATCAAGGCCCCGGGGACGAATGAAGACTTTTTATGTTTCGTTATTCTGTTTTCTTTTCTTAGTTTTTAATGTTCTGTTTTATATTCGGGTACCCACGTGGCCCCATTGGACTCGTAATTAAAACAATCTATTTGATGCAATCAAATAGGGGAGAAGTATTTTGCTTAAAACCGTCACTACACACACACCACAAAATATATGTCTCTCGGTCTCGTTATTTTTTATGCAAGTGCAGTGGTTATTTGTCTCCATCAAATAGGGGAGATTGAAGCACTTGGTGGATTTGATGAAGACATAGATATAACTTAGGTTGTGGGTGTGTAGATGATTAGGTTTTTAGTTTAAGCACTTAATCTCTTGATAGTCCATTATATTTTGTGATAAGCACCTTAAAACATTGCATCTCATTGAAAATCATTTTCTCGCATGAAAAACTCACATTCAAGTATTAAAAAAACAAACTAAGTTTTTTTAATCAGTTGAAAAAGATTTTTAATCTATTAAAATCACTTAACGAATAAGTGGTCATACATAATCATATTTTCAATTGATTGATTCGCAGAATCCAAGTTAAAATAACTTATTGAATTTTTTCAAATATCATGGTTTCGCATTTTCAATCTGTTGAAATAATTTTCAATCTGTTGAAACAGAAAGTTTTTTTTTTTTTAAAAAGTCTAAGAGTTTTCATAAAATCAATCCGTTGAAATACTTTTCAATCTGTTGAAACAGAGAGGTTATTTTTCTGTTTAAAAGACTGCAGGATTTCAATCTGTTGAAATGATTTTCAATCGATTAAAACAGAGAGCTATCATTTTTCTAAAGTCGTTTCAATCCATTGAAAACTCAAACAATCGATTGAATGAACTTTTAAATGAAATCAATCGATTCAATCGTGGTTTCAATCGATTGAAATGTAATCTGATCGATCATAGTTTCATTCTGATCGATCATAACTCGGTCTGATCGATCATACTTCAGTTCTAATCGATCGGAGTCTCTTCTAACCTCGTTATACTTCAAACTAATCGATCTTGTGACTCTCGAAACAGCTTTTGACAGATGAAACGTTCTGATTCTTTGTTTTACTCTTTATATACGAAATTGATCTATCTTTTGAAATATATACAACACACTACTTGAGAAAACTTGTGAAATCAATCTGTGAAACTTTCATATACGTGACTTTCTCTCGCATTCAAGAATCTTTTCATATCATAAGGTGTCTGTGATCGAATTGTGGTCAATCAAAGAGAGAAAGTGCTTGTTAGAATTTGTTCTGGACAATTAGAACTTCAAGTCCAGGTTTTTTCTTTCCATACTCTTTTGTAAAAGTGTGATTGTGCAGGTTGGGTTGTGATTCGCACTTGGTACAATGAATCGAATTTGGTTACTCGGGTGGTTTTCAAGATTCTATCTTGTGGGTTTGCAAGATAGTTCTTGGGGTAGATTGGTGAGTATCTACTGGTTGTAATTTTCACTTGGAATTAGTGGAACTGGATGTAGCTCTGGATTAGAGTGAACCAGTATAAATTTGTGTGTTAAATTTCTTCTTTCATCTCTTTTATTTTCTGTCTATAAACTTGTTGTGTTTAAACCAAATTACCTTTGCAAAGATTGAATAAAGATAACTCATTCTTCCAAAAGAAAGTAAGTTTTGCGAAAAAGTTTTAAAGTTCAATTCACCCCTCCTCTTGAACTCAACCATTAATTCTTTCAATCATCTACACACCCACAACCTAAGCTATATCTATGTCTTCATCAAATCCACCAAGTGCTTCATTTTGCACGTTTGGACTGCCACTCCATCTCAAGAGATGTCATGTGTCAACCAAGGAAAATCACCAAATGATAATAAAGAGAAGGTACAAATTCATGTCTAAATGATGATGATACGTCTACCTGTTCTTGTGATTGAAAAAACAGAGAACTGGCGATCCCTTGAGACAGTCAAAAGAAAGTTGTCGTCATGTGAGAATTCCATCTGTGTTACTGTTAAGCTGTGGGATTGCAAGCGGCCAACTGCTTTCCATGAACCGACCTGCCAAAGCCATACCTCTGCAACAGCTGCAGACTGGGCCTGCATTGCATAAAACAATGTGCAATGATGCATACCGATGATATCAGTGATAAAGCAGAAAAGTGAACAAGGTAGGTAGAGACTGATTAACAGAACAATCTAAGCCAATTTGATTGAAGCTAATTCATATTCAATGAAAGGGAAAAAACACACTGAATGAAGATTAATCATGGAATACTAGAATTTCTATCTAATAATAGTAATACAGGTTCATAGCTAGACTTCCACTACATACCTTACATGAAGAAGCAACAAGCTCACCCTTATGATCGCAGCATAAAGAAAATAGTTCGTTTCCATGCCCATAGAGTTTGTGTGATTCAGGCCAAAGTGTATGCCAGGCCAGTTGATCTTCAATTGGAGGTTCAGTGAACACAGTTGGAATGGCGTCGGGAATAGTTTCAAGAGTGTCAATACCATCGATTTCACTTCTTTCGGGGATCTCATGTACAGCTGCAATGTAGAAATACTCTAAAAATGATAAACTTTCAAAAGTCCAAAAGTCCAACATGCCAGAAACAATGTATAATTGTTTGAAAGTAGTTGACAATATCTTTCTAGCTCTTAAAACATATATTCTAGGGATAATTATAAAATAAACTCACACCAAATACGCCAGTTAAAAGCCCTGAGTGAACAGTCTCACAGTCAACTTATCTTGATAGCAGGGTCAGTAAAATGTAACATTTTTTTAATATGCAAGAAATCAGCGAGTTTACTCTAGGAAAGTAACGAGTGAGTTCATTAATTCATGCAAGAAGCGAATAAAGAACAAGTACAAGATAATTATCAATCTCAACCTGAGGCCCGTGGCGGCTACCTCTGAAAATGCTTTAGGAGGATGACCATTATTATAAATATTTAAGAACAGTACTTTATCACTGCACGTATGAATACTCAAAAAAACCAAAAAATAAAATAAAACTTGAAATAAAACTAAATCACAGTTTATGCACACAATCTCCATCAATTAAGAGCGATAACAACATGGTACAGAAGTCAAAAAGTAAAGATGATTAATAGAAAATGAACATAAATTAGATAAAAAAAAAACAGAAAAATGTATTTTTAATCCCTATACTTTTGGTGAAATTTGGTTGTAATCCCGGTTCCTTCAAATTGATGAAATAAGTCGCATAACTTCTGAAAATATGTGCTTTTCATCCTTCTCTACCAACTCACATATTAGTGGGATGAAAATAACATTCTTTAAAGTTTGAGAACCGATTTTATCAAATTAAAAATACAGGGACTACATACAAGTTCAATCAAAAGTATAGAACTAAAATCACATTTTCTTTAAAAAATTTAGCAGTAGACGAGGGCAAAGAAGAAACAAAAAACAAGATTAAAAAATAGTCCTAAAACAAGATTAAAAGAGAGGCAAAATTTTGCAGAATATATATACCCCAAAACAATCCAAACGATGATGTTTCTGGCAAAAATGAATTTTGAAGCCTATATCATGGTAGTGCTACTATATGGCTGTAACACACAAAAATCTTATATTTTTGGTCACGATTGAAAACAGTTCCTCTCTAATTGAATTCCATTGCGGTATTCATTATTCAGTCCTCTATTCGAATCCCATTGCCTGCTATTTTCCCTTACCTAGTAGCATTCATTTCGAGTCTCAACCACTGGCTCTATCCATTCATGTAATTAGAACCACATGCAATAACTATAAAAGTTTACACCCGACATAACCATGAGAAAAATCCAACATATGCCAATATGGTCTAAAATTGGCATGATATGCTTTACATCCCCATCAATAAAATAACTGACCTTGAACATAAATAGGTTTCTGTGATAGTCCAAGAGCTGACATATTTGCACCCAAAATCTGAACATTTCCCAATATATCATCAGAAGGACAAGACTTGTGCAAAGTGGCATTATTTAATGTCTTCAGAAATGATAATGGGGCTTCAAATACTCTGGCAACTTTTTCATCAGCTCCACTGACAAAACGATGATTCCCCTTCCCATGAATAACTGCCATACAATTTATATCATGACCATGAACTTGAGGGCGAGATATCTCATGCCAAAATTCTCCATCTTGGAGAGAAGCCTCAATTTTCCACGGAGCAAAAATTCTAGTTGTCTGCAATTTTTAAGATAGCAACAGTTTCATGGCCAGTTCAAAATCATGAAAAAAATTCAGTTATTATTTGAACCACAAGCTGTGGAAAGTAAAATAATTACACAAGCAGCTTCAATTTCAATATTTTTTTCTCTTAAAGCATAAAATTATGTTCTTATACCAATTAGGCAACAGGGTCAAGCCATTAATAAATTTTAAAAAGCAAGTTCACATAAGAGATAAATCAATAGACATGATTAGTTTACAACTTTTCCAGAAAGAATGTGCTATAAATACCTGGTCGTGACTGGCAGATATAATATAATCACCAGATCTAGCCCAGGCAATGTCGGTCACTGGTGCAAAGTGACCAGAGGGAACCTTTTGTGTCAGCCAATTATCATTACCAACATCTTTCCAAAGATGGAAAGATCCACCATATCCATGTGCTAAAATTGAATCTCCATTTGGGCTCCAATGACCACCATAGAACCCCAGAGCACAGTGGCTAAGTTCCCCAACAGTAACCACATTCATCCAAACACCAGAAATCTTTTCAGGTTGCCAGATCATCATAGTCTTGTCCATAGATGCAGATAAGATACTTTGTGGTTGATAATAGGCATCCCCTTCTATGGATGAAACCGACGGGGGTTGCCACATTACTGAATATACCCAATCCTCATGTCCAATTAAAAGAGATTCTAAGGATATCTGGAAAGAAGATGAACCAGCCAAAAGCACAGGCCCTTCTATATAGGATGATAAGCTTATTTCTCCTTTCTTGCATATGCCATTTCCATTTGACATAGAGCTGCGTAACGCCATCTTCCAAATTCGAATGCCTTTATCCTGTGATGAACTCACCAGAAAAATATTGTTTACTTCTCCATTCACATTTATAGGCAATGAGAAGTCCAAACTCCGGATCCAATCTGTATGACCTTTTAGTTCACATGCATGTACAAGCTGGATTCATGGGCAGAAGAAAATTTAAGTATGTTAAACACAAACAGACATAAAACACTACAAGATACCAAAGGTTCATGTTAATAATCTACAACTCTGGGAATGCAGATACCTTTCCTGTCCTTCCACCACAATAAAGGTGAATCTTGTTATCCAATCCTCCCATTGCGAGGACAATTTGCCCACCATCTCCAGGCAATTCAGCTAATGATAAGGCTACCATGGATTTAGATCCAATCGTGAAAGAATCCAGGCACGACAATTTACAGTCACCTAAAATGATGAAGCAAGTCTCAATCAATGTACATTAGCACTTTACTAATATGGTACTAAACAAGGTCCCTGTCATTGGGAAATATAGCTTACCGCTACCATTAATTGGAAAAACAAGTTCCCATACACAAACAGTGCAATCTGAAGAAGTAGATGCAAAAAGTGCCTCAGTCTGAGAAACCATAATTCCACTAATGCATGTAACACCTTTCTTGTGTAATTGTGGCAGTTGTAACACTTGCCTCCACTACAAACAATTCGAAGGCAAATACGCAAGAAACAATAATTTATAATTCCATCTAAGTTCCCAACTAACAAATTTCTCTCATAATTTATTTGAACAAAAATTGAGGAAATAAAAACAGCACATACCTTCCCATCAGCAAGGGACATTTCCCACAGCATAATAGCTCCATCTGCATCGCCAGAAAGCAAATAATGCTGCTTCAATTGTTTTGCTGCACTTCAAAGGGAAGAAGGATATTAACCATTGATATAAAACAGTGAAACTGGTCTAATCACTTCATAAAAACTTATGATATTGTTATGCCAAATAGTTTGATTCAAGTCCAACTTCACAAAAAATTGAACTTGTATGTATAGTTCAAGTCGATGAGAAACGGAGAAGGAAAGCACCTTTAAATAAAAACTTGGAAGTTGGAAGCCAGTGGGTGCAATTCACAGCTGCCTTGTGACCCGGAAGAGTAGTCACAATTTGAGCACTCTGCGAAATCCAAAAGGGTGAATAAAAAAGAAAGAAAAGCAAATCTATGATGAAGGGTGAGTGAAAAAGTAGAAGAAGGTTGAAGGGGGACCTTGGGACAGAAAATAGCAACGGCGTTGTGAGCGCCAAAAGAGACGAAGCCAGAAGCACCCCATGAAACGTTGTTCACTATTCTGTTGCATCCTGCTCCAATAAACACCCTTTTCACTTCCACTTCACCACCGCGCATTTTCATTTCTTACGCACTGTGCACACAGGGAGAAACCTCGAAGGCGGCGAACGCTTTTAGTTGTGGTTTCAGGCGAAAAGAGTCGAAATCGATCGTTGGAAAGAAGAAACATAATTGGGCCCCAAGTGGGTTTATTGTGTTTTGCTCAATTTTCTGAGAAAAAACGAGGCCCAGTTAAAAAGTTCTTTAGTCTTTTTGTTTTTTGTTTTATTGTGATATAAAATATTTTACAAAACAATATATGGACAAAAATGGTCGATAAATATTAACGATAGATTAACGCTTTGAAGAGAAAGCAATCAATTACTATGCATGTTTCTTTTTTATTTGTTAAATATTAAAAACATGTGTACAAAAGGTGCTAGAAATACTTTCCATAACATATTTTGGAAAGATAAAAGATTTTTTACAAGATTATCTCATGTACGTATCTATAGCTGAATGTTCCTTCTTCAACCATCTGGTCAATGAAGTTTAATTCCTCATCATTAGAGGGAAATGAAGCTCCGGGGGTTCCTTGTCTATGGAGGATGCCTTAAAGCTTTATTTATTAAAAGATGTGATAATCATTTAAAAGCTTAAATAATTTTTTTACAGCTTTAATTTTTGTTCATATAAGCTTATGAGGAGATGTCTAGTCGGTCATGTCAGATTCAGTCATCTCATAATCTTATGGTGAACACTTAACAAAAGGTGCTAGAAATACAAAAAACATTATTTGTACACTATGTTTTACAAACTAATTATAAACATTCACAAATAAAATTATCTGTTTAGACGTAAAGTATGTAATGAAAAAAACAATATTAAATAAAAAAGTATCTGTTGAGAGGTAGTTCACATGTAAGAATATAAACATGCATTACTATTAGCTCTTAAGCTTAATTTATTTAATGAATTTAGTAGTTTTATATAATCGATACAAAAACTTTAAAAGAGGAAAACAATTATAAAAATTGAATTGGAATTTTATGATTATATTTAAAATAAATAACTATTTTTAAAATTGAACGAGTTAGGACATGTTTTATAAACAATGACACTCTTTCAACAATTTTTCCTTAAATTGAACTATTATTTAAATAAATGTAGTCAATTTATTTATTTAGTACTTGCATATTTCAAGTCTTTCTCTCAATTTTATGAATACTTCCAATTTCAAAACCTTGGTCATGATGTCAACTTAGCTAGTTGATTTTTAGTATCACAATATGTTAATTCAACTTTTTCTTGATTTGTCAATTCTCGAAGAAAATGAAATCGAACATGAATATGCTTATTCTTACCATGCATGATAGGATTCTTTGAAAGTTTAATGATTAAACTATTATTATTAAAAATAATGCACTTATTTTGCTTAATCATCTACCTCTCAAATACGTGTATCATAAAAATGCTTTTAACAGCACAAGCTGCTATAGAAATAAATTTGACTTCCGTGATGGACAATGACACGACACCACAGGTTGCTTCTTAGAACTTTAAGCAAATAATCCATTCGACATCTTAAAAATATACCTTAAGGTACTCTTTTGATCTTCAAGGTCTCTGACATAGTCACTATCATAGAAAGTTACCAAATTTTCATCTCCTTCTCTTTTGTAAAACAACCCCAGTTTAGTGGTTCCTCTCAAATAACACATGACTCTTTTCATCGCTTATTGATGCATAATTATTCAAGCTTCCATGAAATGAGCCACTAGACTCACAATATATATTAGGTCTGGCCTAGTGGTAGTTAAGTACATTAGATTTCTCACCATTTGCTTATATAAAGTAGCATCAACCTTTAACCCTTCAATATCCTTTGTGAGCTTGGACCTTGGAACGATTGGACTTTTGATAGATGGGCAAATTTGTAAACCAAATCTTTCTAGTACTTTGTTAGCATACTTCCTTTGACAAATAAAAATGTCATTTGAAATCTGTGTGACTTCCACAACAAGAAAATATCTCATGCATTCTAGATTAGTCATCTCAAATTCCCCTTTCATTGAGCTCTTGAATTCTTCTAACATTTTCCCACTGTTTCGTTTGAAGATGAGGTCATCTACATACAAATTCACAATAAGAACATTTGTTCCCCCTTCCTTCTTGTAAACAAAGTGTGACCACTCGTGTTTCTTTCAAAACATTCCTTGACAAAGTATGATTCTATCTTGATGAACCATGTTCGAGGGGTCTGTTTAAGCCTATAGAAATGTAATCATTCACGCACTCACCATTTTGCATTTTTAGAAGTTCAAACTCCCTACGTAGCCTTTGGAGTTAAGCTCGTTAAACTTGAGCATTTCCCTAATATTTTTGCTTCATTGAATCCCAAAGTGCTTTGGAGGTGGCTTTGTTGGTGATTATTTTCAAAATATTCTTGTTAATAAATTGAAACAAATAATTATTTGCCCTTAAGTCCTTCAACTTTTGCTCCTCTAAGGTTCAACGTTTTGCTTTTGTGAGTGACTCTAGTGTTTTAAGCTTTTCATAGCCTTGCTCTACCGCGGTCCAGTACTCTTTTGATCTCAAAAAAATTTTCATTAACATGGACTAATGATCATAGTCACCATCAAACTTTGGAATACTAAGGAAGCTGTTGACATCAATTATGTGTTTCACTTAACTTTTCTCTCGTGTTTTCTAAGTATCAGACTCGTGTGTAGGCTCTGATACAACTGTTAAGATCATATGATATTAATACTAATGGTAGTCCTTAAGCTTGATTTATTCAATGGAATGAGTGACTTTACATAGTCAATACAAAAACTAAAATGAGTAAAACAACTACATAAACTGAATTGTTGCTCCATGACTATTTCTGCGAAAGAACAAAACAACTATTGCTGAAGGATAAGTGTATTCAAAACATATAACTAATTTTAAATTTGAATGAGTCAGGACATGTTCCATAAATAACGACACTCTTGCAACAATATATATATAAATAAGCATTAGAATATGCCCAAATTCTAAGAATAAGATTTTATAAAACATATCAAACATATACATTTTTTCCTGAGAAACGTATACATGTTTTGTTGAGAAATCCTACATCAATTAGATATGATAACATAATAGTATACATGTGAGTACAGTCCCCACCTTACCAACCCAATTTTTTAGGATTGAGTTAGGTATTCAACTAAACTTTACAGTTTCACAACTCACTAAGCACTTGTACAAGTAAAAATTATCTTTATTGTTGATGATATATTGACGCTGCATATAAGTTACAATATAAACAATATTTTCTATGAAAGAAGTTAAGTAAAAAAAATGGAATTGAATTTCATCTATCTCCCTTAGTTGTAATTTAATTAGATAAATTCACAAAATATAGCATCTAAAGCCAATGATATTGATGCAACATACCAAAATCATTTTTACTCATTCCTCAAGTATAAGATCCATAAGAAAAATCTATTAAATATTGATTCCTCAAACAGTTAATAAATTCTCCAACACAATGATGAGATGATAAAAAACAATTGATATATTGAAATTTATTCTTGGTATCTCAATAGATCAAGTATTTTCATTCAAGTCAGTTTTTTAGAAACACTTCCTAGTTGAATATAAGAATCAGAATCAATAAACTATATAGAATCAAACATATAGAACATAATGAAAATGCCAACACTAATTAAAAAAGAGATTATTATGTAAAGATATCATCAGAATATAACCAAGTTCGAATCGATTATATTCAATTTCAAAAAGAAGGAGTTAGTCACACATGACAGCCATTACACTAAAAAGATTTGAGAAGAAAAGCAGGAAGTGATTCCCTTGCTTGATGACACTCTCCTCTCGGGCGCGAATCCGCTCAGCATATTCAAAATCATTGAACGATTTTTCTTTCCTTTGATATGGTCCTCTCTGCCTCAATTTTGCTCAGGGGATGAAAATCCGCTCAACATTTTAACTTTAGTATTGCTATCTCCTGATTATAACCTGCATTTTGACAAAGATTTGCATTAGTTTGACTTATTACTCTTCAACACTCAAAATGTGAGCAGTTAGATGTTACTGAAGGGTTTTACTATTGATCTTTTTATAATTACATGAAAATAAGTGTCATAGCTAAATGTAAAAACATGAATATTTGACATTTATCATATGACATTAGAATTAACTCTAGAGTTGTTCGGATGATAACTATCAATAGTAGTTAAGTTAATTATTTATTATTTGATTAATATTCATTCATCCTTGATGTGAGGGGGTATATTGAGAAATTTTACATCGATTATAAATATGATAATATAATAGTATATAAGTGAACATAATCATCACCTAATCGAGCTTGTTTTATAAAGTTAAGTTATGTATTTCAAGAGATATTTCAATAATAATCTATAAGATTGGATGATTGATATTGTCTCATCTCTTATTTCATTCTTGTCTACTCCTTAATTTTAATTGAGAGATTATGTATCAATATACTCATAAATCCTATAAAGGGCCGAACACGGATATACTCACCTAAAAAAGACGATCGTTGTTTATCTTTTTAATTGTGAGATACTTAAAAAATATAATTACCATGCATTAATGGATACTCTTCAATATTTTTATTTTAGTAAATATAATTATTTAAAAATTATTCTTTAAAATATATTTTAATATTTTCTATTAAAATATAATTTAAATAAAATATAATAAAACAATTAAATATTAATATAAATAAAAGTAATATTTATAAAATATTAATTTTAATAAGTTATAATATAAATTTAAAATAACTTTATTTTTATAAATTTAAATAAAAATATAAATCTAATTCTAAATAATTCTTCGATGATTAATATTTTTTTCTTTTAAATAATTTATTTTTAAAAATATTAAATACATTCTTTAAACGGTATCCATATTTATTGTCAAAAATATTTAATATTTTTACGGATTTTATCTAAAAATATTTGTAAAAACATATTTTTTTCATCCTAATTTATTAAAAATAATTTATATATTTCCTTAGACTTACTTTCAAAAATAAACATGTGTTTTTTGAATTTTTTAAAGGTTATAATTCTTAGGAAAAATTTATCTTGATAACCCATTTATACAAACATCCATCCTTCTACATATAGTTGTCCAAGGGGAGTATTGGATATCATAATACCATAACCCTAATTCTTTTGAACGTCATAATTGATTTGTACACTTAATAAATATATATATTATCAATATCTTATTTCATACTCATTCACTGTATCTCCTTCTGGCTATTTCTTCTGTATCCTTTTCCAGTAAATCAAACGAAGTGATCGTGAACCATTCTGTCATGTTTTAATCGCAAACAAAAGTAATCCTTGAGCCATTTAAGAGAGAAAAAGAAAAACATACGTAATGAAATGGATTTCTTTATGCGGCGGATCCAATTCTAAATTTGCAAGTGCAATGTTTGGGATGAAGTGTCAACCGCCACATTATTTTGACTCCATTGAAAACGTTAGAGACCGACAGAAATAGAGAACGCAAAGCGTTGTGTTACCAAAATTGTCATCCATGTCTATCTCCATGTCCATGAGCTTGTCCCAATCTGAAATGCTCACTGCTCCCTGCAAATTCCGCTCCTTCGCACGCGCCACCGCGCCTTTCCGTCTCAGGGCTTTCTCCACCGCCATCACCGATAAGCCATCCGTTTGCACTGCCGACGAACTACACTATGTCTCCCTCTCCAATTCCGATTGGAAACTCGCTCTCTGGCGCTACAACCCTTCGCCTCTCGTTAGTTTTCTTTCGTCATTCAAATTACAGTTTTTTCTATTCTCTCTGTAATTTTGTTACGATTTTTTAGGATTCAATGTTTTGTAGGCACCTCGGAGGAATCATCCTCTGTTGCTCTTGTCGGGCGTGGGAACTAACGCCATTGGATATGACCTTTCCCCTGAGGTAGTCAACATTTTTTCTTGTATTTTTTTTACTAGTGTTTTTTTTCGAACCCTTCATCGTAATTATGAAATTCTGTGTGTTTCTATTTTGTGTTTAGTTTGGCTTTTAATATGCTCTGTTTGTTTCCTCTCGTTTTCATTTTTGCATCTAGGAGTTTGTTGTTTGCTTGCATTGGAATATGATTTGCTTGTGCTGGTAAAATTGTTATGGAATCTAGTAGGGCAATTGGTTTCTTCCTGGAAAATCAAAGTAGAAATTATTTATCATTGGCATCACAAATCACGGTCCATTGTCTACAGACAAGAATAGTTCCTATCTCATTCCCTCCCTGAGAAAGATGAATAAAGAAGATAGCCTTCTTGTAGTTCATCAAGCAACAATGCTTTTAACCTTCTTGATTATACATGCATATATGTCTTGTATATGGCCTAATAAGATTTCATTACTTATTTTTTCCTAAACAAGCTTCGATACTTCAGAGATACATATTAGCGAAGTATCCAAAGTATCAATATCATTTGATAAGGATGTGAAACAAATGCAAGTATTGGTGCTTTGTCACTATCCTTTTATTCTTGCATAGACAACTTGCCCATCTTTTATAATCTTGTTTTTTGTACCCTAATTTGAATATAAGATATTGAAGCATGATCACAATGTTTATCAACATAGGAAACAGAAACATTTTAGTTTTCACAGTAATGTACTATTTTAAGTGACAATTTGATTGCAAAATTTGAATGCTTTTTCCTTTAAAGAACACACCAAAGTTACTTCTTTTGATTCTTTATTATTACTATTATTATGCTTTCCTCCATATTGTGGTTTAAGTTTCATTTTCCCTTTGTATTATTCTATGTGATCAACCTATGTTTGTGTAATTAATAATGCTTTTTCTGTAGTACTTTTTTTTTTTTTTCTGATTTAATGTATCAAACTTCCCACTAAACCATTTTATGTACTGCAGTCATCATTTGCACGTTACATGTCCGGTCAGGGATTTGAAACTTGGACTCTGGAAGTACGAGGGGCTGGGTTGAGTCTTCCGGCTTCAAATTCCAAAGATGTTGGACAGGTTGCCAATGCAATGTCTGAGAAAATGGAAGCTGCTTCAGAAAGTGCAACTGCTACCAATGGAGCCGTGGCTTCAAATAAAGAATTAAATAACATCTCTTCTGCAGTATCTGAACCTCAGATTTCTGCTCCAAATGGAGTAGAAATTGAGAATGCGGCAATTAAAGGTGACCTAACTAGGTTAGCTACTGCTTGGGATGAATCAAAATTGGTGGCAAGATTGAGCGAGACTTTTATGTTTTTGTCAGAAAGAGTCTCTGGGTTTTTGAGTGAAAGTCAATCAAGGGTGATGTTTGCCAAATTTCTAGATCAGATTTCAAAACTTTTGGTGGATTCTCCATTGTATGAGCAATTCAATGAGATAAGGGGAAAACTTTCAACCTTGTATGAAACAAAGCAAAACTCTGGATTTACTAGTCAAATAACTGATCTGAGTCAAAAACTAGTAAAAATTATCGAGGAAGGTCAGTTATCCGTTTCTCCTCCATTATTTGATCTACAAGCTCGCTTTACTTCTACAATAGAAGATTTTCAGAAGCAACTTGATTTGATGGTGAAGTATGATTGGGACTTCGATCATTACCTGGAAGAAGATGTTCCTGCAGCGGTAAAGTGACATCTTATTATATTGGAAAGCTACAAGTCATCTCTCTTGTTAATTTATCGACACTAATTGAATATTATATCATTAACATTAAGCAATACCTCTTCTCTACTTGTTATATACAGGTAACTTAACCTGGTTGCTTATCCCTTTTATGAGTTGTTGTCTTTACGTTTACAGATAGAATACATTATGAAACAAAGCATGCCTAAAGATGGAAAATTGCTTGCAATTGGACACTCCATGGGTGGTATCTTGCTTTACTCCATGCTGTCAAGGTTTGGTAAGTTTATGGCTTTTCTTAGTATTAATTGGCCGTTAGCCATTTTGCTTTATTTGTTATTGTATTCTTATGTTGTGTAGTCTGTTTGACATTTGTTATGATCTAAACTATAATTCCCAATCATTCCTTAATGAGGGGGTGGAAACAATGGGGAGGGCGGAATATTTGGGTTTGGAAATTCCTCAGTAGGCTGATATTATCATGATGCTCATTTATGGAAGGCAGTTTTTTTTTTTTTTTCTGTTCTTGGAGTTGGTCGTTAGATATCAAGAATTTGAATCAGTCTTCAGTCAATATTACTTTGGGAGGAAAAACAACTTTGTCTATGAAAATCATTAGCCTACAATCTATTTTTTTCAATTTTGATTTAGTCACTAGTGATAGTCCACATCAACTTCTGAGCCCAGCTTGAACATTCCTGATTAATTATTAACTTCTTTGAAACAAAAAGCAATCATAAATCTTGATGAATCAGGCAGGATCAAACTTTGAACTTTATGAAATTTCATCCTTGTACTGATTGGACATACGATCAAGTATACATATTTTGAATCTTTATGCTTGATTAGTCTTTTAAATGAGATGGCAAAAAAGTCAAACCAAGGAATTAATGTTTTTCTTTTTTTAAATGAACGTAGGATTCAATCTGTATTATATCTATTGGCTGATAATTGACGATTCTTAAAACTGTTACTCCCAAATCATTTCTACCCTTCTATTTTGCCATTGCGACGCATTATTTCATGTTGTAACTTCGGTAGCAACTTGAAAAAATTGTCGATACACAGTGGCACATATACTAGTAAGCATAGAAGTGTAAATCTAAGACTGCAAGCAGAGCATGACCTGTTTACATATGCTGACACATTTGTATTCTCATCTACTTAATATCTGTTCTATGTTCATGCAAGGCTCCGAAGGAAAAGAACCGAATTTGGCTGCAGTAGTCACACTGGCATCATCTCTGGATTACACATCATCCAAATCAACTCTGAAGTTACTCTTACCCTTAGTAAGTGGATGGTTTAGATGTTTTTGGTTACTTCCTTCATATATTTAGTGATTAGCTAGCGATAATATCTCTATTATGGTACTAAGTTCAGTCACTTGTTGAGCAGGCAGATCCTGCACAGGCTCTGAATGTCCCTGTTGTTCCTTTAGGGGCAATGTTGGCAGCAGCTTATCCTCTTTCATCTCGTCCGCCATATGTATTCTCATGGTTAAATACTTTGATTTCAGCTGAGGACATGATGGATCCAGATTTATTGAAGAGACTTGTTTTGAATAACTTCTGTCAGTATTTCTATCCATTAGAAATCTAAAATTGTTTATGTGGAAACATCTTTTCTTTTACACAATTTACGTGCCTACACCTAATAGCTTAGCTTTTTTGATGATTGGTTTTGAACATGGAATTTTATTGCTTCGAGAACATGGTTAGGAATTTGACTCTTGTTCATTCGTTTGAATTTTGGCACAACGTGAAATGGGCTTGTTCATAGGCTTTTTTTATGACAGTATGGGATATAGTATCTTTCGACAGCTGGCTGGTGCCCATCAGTCCAATTGATAGATATTTTAAAGGGCGAAGCGCTTTATTGTACTAAAATTGAATGATTTCTTGGCCTTTTGTATGCTCTTGAGAAAGTGTGAAGGGGCAACCATTCTTCCAATTTGTATTATTAGTGTCAAATCTTGTGGAAGATATTTTTTTGTAACCAACACTTGATATTTTAAGGGTGGTGGAGTAAATTGCTTGTTCATTGGAATAATACTATCATATGCTAAAATTGAATCATTTCTTGGGATTTTGTATTTCTTGAGAAAGAAAGTATGAAAGATCAATCTATTCTTCTAATTTGTATTTATAAGCATCAAATCTTGTGGAATACATCTTTTTTTTGGACTAACAGTTTATTTCATGTATTTGTTTTGGACAATTACCAGAACCTCTCTGTTTGACATGCCTTTCTTTCTCATGCTTATTTCAGTAGTGTTATAATAACTATTCTGGTGGCTCCATTTTAGAGATATTATGAATTGCGTGTTAGAACTTAACATTAATCCTGAGATAGGGTATTCAGATGGATCATTCAAGCATATTAAGGTGAGTAGGATGGATGGAAAAGCGAAATAATTCCTCTGCTTTCACTATGTCATTGGTCCTTGAAAACATAGATAAGAGAGTATGATATACTAAACTATTAAGGAATGATAGATTGAACAAGTAGTAATGGTTTGAGTGGTTCATTAAAGTCAATTGGTACAAATGTGGTAATCCTTCCAGATGTACTTTCTAGATATTGTTAGTTTAACTACAACCAACAAACAGGATATTTGGGATTAGAACTTTAGTATGAAAAAACACTGGTATAGGCAGGCATCACAGTGCATGTAATTTTTTATTCTTTAATTAAGCAAATTACATGTTTACTTCTGAATATTAAAATAATATCTGACCTTATTATACAATTACCACTAGGCACCATACCCGCAAAACTTGTCTTGCAACTCACTACAGCATTTCGAGAGCATGGTTTATGCAACAGGAATGGGACCTTTTTTTACAAGGACCATCTACACAAAAGCAATACCCCTATCTTAGCTATTGCTGGAGACCAGGATCTGATTTGCCCACCTGAAGCTGTGGAAGGTAATTTTTATCATAGGTGATGTTTTATTTGCCTCTTTTGCTGTTTCTAGAAGTGTATTCTTAAAGGTATGTTATGAGCAGAAACCATGAAGCTAATTCCTGAGCACCTGGTTACCTATAAAGTGTTTGGAGAACCTGGAGGCCCACATTATGCTCATTATGATTTGGTTGGAGGAAGGCTGGTATGAACTTATTCTTTGTTTGTTGTTGTTAATGTTATTTTAGCTAAGGAAATTGTCAAGAAAGCAAGAAAAACATGCTCAGTTTAGGCATAAGAAAAACCATTGTGATTAATTGGTTATGGTGGTCTTAATGGCTGTCCCACACGGATTTTCTGTCTTTTGTTCTATTCACATCTTTCTTCTCCAGTTCACCCACTCTTGCCATTTTTCTTTTTATTCATTATTAATTTTGTCCATTTTTAGTCGTCTTATGTAAGCATTCCTAGTTTCATTCTTATTTCCACTGTTGCTTTCTCAATGCCATTTTTTCTATGATTATTTTGAGCACAGGCGGTGGAGCAGGTGTATCCCAGCATAATTGAATTTCTTACCTGTCACGACAAGTGATGTACACTGTCAATTTTCATGAAATACATTCTTCTTGGATCATGCTTGATAACTACAATCCAAACATGTGTGAGATGCCTTTCTCTTGTTGCCTTTTGTACATTCCGTTGGAGCGAATGCAGCACTTGCCTACGTGGTCGTTCATGGTACAGACAACTAACAAGATTAATTGTTTGGTTATTGATATTAGGTACATTAATGAAGAAAAGTTGTAAAAATTGACCAGACCTTTTGTGCATTGGAGCAAGGGGATTCGGCTTTTTTTTTGTTTCCTAACCATAGCAGCCAAAGGTAGGACTCTGAAAAAAGTTATAGAAAGAAATAGGAATCACAAGCAGTGGTCGCGCCAAGGTCATGATGGCTTTCCTTAAAGTCTTAAAACTTATTAATGTTAATATATGATTTGTGATTTTCATTTTATTATTAAAAAATATATATTTATTTGACCCCTCTTGACTTGGGGCTTTGGCTCGCCTCTCATTAGGAGTCTAATTTTTTTCTGAATTTGTGTAAAATAATATATAGAGAATTTCTTACACGATTCTCTTAAATTATTTCACCAAGTTATGTATGCTTTAATGATAAGGCTTTTTTCATCTTAGTTCCTATCCTAATGCACACATGCTTTAATGAAGTAACAATTTTTTTCTGTATACAATAGTCAGTCAGACTAGAACTTAATAATTCCATGCATATTACTCAATTATTTTATTACCATGTCGATCTTAATAACTAATTTGAAGTGGTTGCAACTTATTTTGTACAGATTTTTTGTATTTTACTCACACTTGAAAAAACATTTGAATTGAAAAAAGAAGTAAATATGTAGCTGAAATTTTATTTGATTCAAATGTAACATTGAACGTGAATTAAATTTTGGATTAATTTTTTATATGGAGTTGATTATTTTTTTTAAATTGTTAGCGAGAAAATAAATTGGTATATTATAAAATCTAACAACGCATTGATGATATATATATATATATATATATATCATAAAAAAATATTTACAATTAAAATATTCACTCAAATAAATAGCCAAAGTTGGTGGCTTGATTCAATTGTTCGGGAAAAATAGATTTTACGTTAAAAAAATTAATAGAGTAAGGTTTTGATTTACTTTGGTTTTATTTTAATGCTTAAAAAAGTATTAACATGAAATACAATTTTTAGTTATTGGTTTGAACATTCTTTTTAATACTGATTCACATTAAATCACTGTCTTCTCAAAGCGTGTCTCTTCTATAACAACTTGCGGCATATTTTGTTTATCTTTGGATAGACATGAAATTTTTATCATAACTTAAATTATAAGTAAGAAACTCTTAATAATTGGAAAAATCTTTAGAGTTTCTAATTATTATAACAATTTTGGGAGAATCATGTCACGAGAGTTAGTGGGTGTAAAGTGTCCAAGGTCTTACAAATCTTACATCAAACTTTCACACTTTTAATGTGGGTCTCAGGTCTTATTATATTTTGAGAGCAATTCGATGCCTAGATGAACTCTCCGACACACCAAATTCATTGTACTTCAATATTAGACACCTGGTAGCACGGCCACCACATTCAATTCAAATTTTGAATGCATCAAATTTATAGATCCTAACTATTTCTATTATGTATTCAACGTATCTATTTTCGTTTATGTGAGACTTCTTTTTCTCACACTCTTCACTCTCCATAATTTCAGGCTTTTATCTTTGATCTTGACACCCCACCATTACCTAAACCAATCCATGGTTTTTTTAGTTATAGCGGGAGGTTATAGTACTCAAGAAGTTGTGTCTAATGTTTTTATGTGCTAATATTTAAGCATGCCAAATTCAAATTTTTAATCATACAGTGTGCATTGAAAATACTGAGATACCTTTAATTCTTATCAGTATTAAAATAGCAGACACCTTCTGCCTCCATTATTATATTTGATCCAGGAATGCTAACGTCTTACCTGGAAAACAGGTACAAAAACTCGTTTTCTTTAGTTCTGATCTATACGGTCTGTTGAGATCAATAAAGTTAATCTATTTTAATTTACTCACTAGTAAACATTACACTGTTCTCTCTACTCCCAATCCATAAAAGGAAGGAACAAGAAAAAGACATTTCCTGCCAAAAGCATAGGGGCATGGGATGTTATGATCTGACCACATCCTTGTTCCCTTGAAAAGTGGTAGTCCTGTCATGTTTATGTGGATAAATCAACAAATATTCAACTGTGAGCTTTATGCCTATAGCTCCACGTTGCTCAGATAAACTCAAGGACCAAAATTGTAGAATTTTATAAATTCAAGCCCTGAACCCTAATAATCAAGTCCACTTGGATAGCTACTTTTGCTTTGGACCCCTTCTCTATCTGTTCATCAAAATTTTGACATTATTTTAGCACATCTTCATTTGCATAATTACATCCCTTTTTGTGACATCATGATTGTTTTCAATGCAAGAATCGCTGATGTGTAAAATGATGCAATGAAATGTGGGGAGCAAATATTATTATCCATTATGCATTTAAAATTAAGTCCTAAAACAAAATTTTAAAGACATTTTAAAACGAGTTATATGTTATATTTTCTTGTTAATATATGTGTTTTTTTTTCATAAAAATTAATAACAATAAGGATTCAAGTATATAGAAGCTGATTGTTGTAGATTAGCAAGAGTGAACTCACAATGAAGTATTAGTTTCTCATATATAATTAACCTACAATTTCTTTTTTACTTTAATGAATTTATACGATGGTATGAACCAGTTTAGTATTTTTCATTTGTTGTCATGGGGTTACTATCACCATGGAAAAGAGTCTGAGCATCTGTAGCAATGTCAGGAAGCAGAATCCAGAATAACTTCTGTTAGGATCAATTTGGCCATCCTTTGTTCTTGGGGTGTTTTGTTTTTACCTTGTGTTCCATGTTGACCGTAACAGAAGATAAGCTTTGTGCATTTAATGATTGATAATGGAGGACGCTTCCTTGTCTTCCATGTGTTCTTTCATGTCTCTTTTGAATACTCAAAATTACCACTATAAATAGTTATGTCTACAAATGCAAATCACTAGACCTTAACCAGCACTGCCTACGTTGAAGAGTTATTAGTTAACTATTTCAGTTCCCAATGGATTCAAACACATCAAGCTTTCTTTTGAACTCTTCAACTTTGCACTCAGTTTTCTACCAAGACAAACAAGATGATGGCATAATTGATCTGGGTCTTAGTCTCGGAACTGTTCAACATGAAGCTTACCATTCTTCTTCTACTAACTGTATGGGTTCACCACCTCCTTCATTCTTTTAATTCTTCACCTGTTCTAATTTTTCATACACCCTTTACAATAATAATTTTCAATTATAAAAAAAGGTAAACAGTATATACTATTAAAATAATAATTCATGAACGATAGTTTGGTTTACTTCTATATATGGTAGTCTACTTAAAATTTATACTTGACACGATTTTTGGTTGGTTGATGATTTAAAATTGTTACACGAACATAACATAAACATTAAACTGCATAAAAAAACCAGTTCAGTTCGGTCATTGACATGATTTTTGTATGGTGATAATGATTCATCTGACTGCTATGTTACTACCTTTGATAGCATGAACTCAACTATAATTAACGTTCAAGTTGTGACATTAACTGTGTGAATATTAATACAGTCTGATGAAATTGTTTATTCCAATCAGTGTACGATGATGACCTTATGGGTTGGCCTCACTCTAATGTGAACCTCAAGAATTCAAGCACAATGCATGGTAGACCTGCCCACGAAAAATGTGATGAAGAGATAGAAGGGGTCCAGAGCAAAGAGAGATGGGCTTATGTGAAGGTTAACATGGATGGGGTTACCATCGGTAGGAAAATCTGTGTACTTGATCACGGTGGATACTCAAGCCTAGCACTCCAATTGGAAGACATGTTTGGTAGGCAGAGTGAATAAAATCCATTGTGCATGCACTTGCAAGATATTTTTAATCTTTAGCATGATTCTTGTTTAACTAGTAACATGTTTTTAACTGATTGTACCATTCAGGAAACCAATCTGTTTCCGGATTACGATTGTTCCAATCGGGATCAGAGTACTCATTGTTCTACAAGGACAGACAAGATAATTGGAGACCTGTGGGTGATGTACCATGGAAGTAGGTCCCATTTTTCTTGCAAATATCCACATTTTATTATATGTATTCATTTCAACAATAATTCTAACTTCTCTTCACTTATTTTCTCCAGGGAATTCATAGAATGTGTGAAGAGGTTGAGGATTGCAAGAAAGAATGCAGGCATAGTTTCTTGTTCATCTAGATACACCTAAATTTTGTGTCTCTTAGTATCAGTAGAAGCTAGATTAATCAAAGTTGGTTTCGATGTCATTGGTTAAGTAGTTTGGCCATGTAATCAAAGTTGATGGATTGAATTAGTGGATGGACAAGTCATTGATGGAAACGTACCGTACGTGATTTTTAATCATTAATATGGAATACCAATAATAATCACTTCACTTCCAAATTTCAATGAAGAACTTTTCCAGGTTTCACTCTCGGGTGAGTCTGGGTCCATCCCTTTAATGTAGGTCACAGCACCACATTGTTGCATTAAATTACATCTTAGTAAATATAGAGCAATGACTGCAAGGACACATGATATCCCTTATTTCTCTCAAACTTCATGCTCTACTAATTAACTTGGAAAGCACAGCTGTCTCAACTTGCTTTCACTATGACAATGACATCTTTCCCACCATTGCCTTACATCAGAGTTCTTCATTCATACATTCTCTTTAATGTGCTGAGTGTAATTGGTAAGTTGTTTTAGGTAATACATTACTTTACAATGGTTGAATCTGGCTATAAATGTTAATATTTGGTGTAATCAACTGAATCAGTATTTTTTATTATTATTATTATGAAAGGTTGTTCAATGTATTATCGTCAAAACAAGCATGTCATTAATGTTTGACAGTGTTTTATATTTGATTTTTTTCGACGGAAAATACTTATAAAATAAAAAGGATTTTTCTACTTTATACATTTGTTCGATTAAAATGGAAGTGTTTTATAATTAAGTTTCGCATCACTTTCAATTTATAGTTTATATTTATTATATATTTTTTTTATTCTCGATATCACTCGATAAAAAATTACGTCAAATCATATATTCATCCTTTTATTTTATTTTTTTTATAATTCAACGATCAATTTTTATCAAGTATCTGTAATTTAACAATTTCAGTTTTCAGCACAAAATAAATTTTCAATTTTATTTTTTTTAGAGTAATTTATCAGTCAGTGTTACTTACTAATCCATTGATTTATTTATTTAAAATAAGTTCTACTCGATTTTTTCAACTATTATAGTCATAAATAATTTTATGAATTTCCTTAATTTTTACTACCAACAGTAAAATAAGAATCTGTTACCGCTATAATAACATAACTTGAAGAGAGAAAAAAATGTTATTTTTTTTATGATTGATGTCTCTTTCGAAAACTATTAGTTAATCTTCTTAGTAATATGTGGGAACATGGTTAAAAAGCAATTTTAAAAAGTGAAATTATCATAACTCTTTTAAAAAATATAAAAGATTAAAATTTTAGAAACATTGACTTCCAACATGTTAGTGATAAAGAAAAAAATAGAAAATAAATAGTAGGCAAAAATAATTAAAGAGAATTTTTTTTATCATTTTACAATTATTATTATTATTATTACTATTATCATTATATTATTATTATATTTATTAAAAGCATATTATATGAGAAGGGGAAGCCAGAGTTGATTATGTTCTTTGGGAAATGATTGCGTGAAAATTGTAATTGCCTCGTTATGTTAATGATTAGCATATATTTGTAATTTTATAGATATTATATGTCTTCTATAAAACAATGTTATTTTTTTCCTAAAGTGAAATATATTTCACTCTATTTCATCTTTTTTTTTTCTTGTTAACCTAATTTTTTTTAAGCATAAGTAACATGAAAATGTTCTAATCTTCTACATTTTTTCACAATTTTAAATGGAAAACACCAGTGACATATTTTTTACATCTATACTCTTCCAAACAGATAAAATCTAAATCATCTTATCTCATTTCTGGGTATTGCATGATAGGAATATAAGAAACATGATACATAAGTTATTTTTTAATATTCTAGCTCTGGCACGAAATTCACACCAACCCATGTGAAACTCAAAGTGGTAGAAATGGTGTCTTTGTCAAAGTCAAAAGAATGACGAAACAGACAAATTAGCAGTTAAATACAAATGAGAAGCAACAATTTAGCCCCCTGCAGTTGGAGTTTGAGTCATTTCACCCTCAATTCGCGCCACATGGTTGGGCCCTTCCCTTCCCATCTCCAATACTCACAATGTTTCTCAAATTTACAACTCTACTCACCAAAAGCTATTGAAATAATAATATACTTGTAACTCATAATTAAAAAGTCAACAATTTACTAAATTTTGTAAAGCGCAAGCAACTTAACATAATTTATATATTCTTAATTAAAATCAACTCTTTTAGTTTCTCATTTCTCATCTTTTTTTTCTCCCACCGTTCATCCATAGTTATTCTCTTATCCTGAAGCTAACTAGTTGCCAATGAAAAGACCTGTGAAGCAAAGTTTGAGGAATTTGACTTTGAAGCTTGTTACTTTTGTCTTTTCTTTTTCTTTCGCTTAATCTCAAAGTTTGAGAAAAAAGGTACAAGATTATAAATACATACTACAGCCTGTCGTATGACTCTGTTTTCTTTCACTTTGCCCTGTAAATTCAAGAGTTAAACATCTACCAAAAATTTTTCAGCACCTCAAATTTATTTTATTTTCATGAATACTTTTTACTATTTTTTATCTTATTAAACAATCTAAAGTTCAATTTCCTTTTTTTTTTCTTCAATTTATTTGTGTATTTCTATTCCCTTTATTTCTTTTCTGAAAACCAAATACACATATATTATGAATAAATCGTCCAATCAGTTAGGTATTGTGGAGAACACATACATAACTGTGTTTTCTTGGTGATGGCTGATGCGATAAGATCCGATACACATGACAAGAAACCACAATACTGTTCTTTTCACTCCAAGTGAATGAGAGTTATCAGACATTTTTTAAGAATTATAAGACAGTTGTTAAGAGTTGTTGTTTTGTTAAAATATTGAAATATATAACTATAGATAAATGAACAAAAGTTAATATAATAAGACTACTTAAGTAAGGTGACTTCTTAAAAAACTTACTGAGTTCTTGTGTTTTTTAATTTTCCTTTCAAGATATAGATACGTATCCTGTGTATATATATAACTTGGTTAAGAAAACGATAATAAAAAAAAATGAAGCTCCCCAAAAGCATCTTCATGTGTTTGGTAGTATAATCTCAGAAGAACTGATGATTTTTGCTCAAACAAATTAAATTTCTTTTCTAGTACTCCAATTATAAGGATTCATGAGTTTCAAGACATCGTTAAACATGACCAGGACAAGAGTAAGGGCAAAAGATTCAGAAATGAGCTGCGTTCACAGCGCACAGCTCTCTGAAATTTCTCAATCTGAGGAAATAGTCAATCTATCCAAAGCATCAAGCACGTGCCTCATTGTGGGTCTCTTTTCAGGGCTGCTTTGGACACAAGCCATTGCAATCTTCAAAACTCCAATAATCTCCTCCTCCTTATCCGCATCTTCAGCCAAGTAAGGGTCTAACACCTCCAAGAGTGGCTTCTTTTCCTCGATGCAGAACTGAATCCATTGAACAAGGTCCATTTCTGAGTTCCCCACTTGGACGATGGATGATTTTCCTGTGATCATTTCCAACAATATCACACCATATGAGTAAACATCCCACTTCTGTGATGGCTTCACCACTTTCAGTGCTTCTGGAGCCATGTAACCGTTTCCCAACACATTGGTAGTGACTTCAGTGGAGATGCTTTTTTGTCTTCCATGTTGCTTCTCTGCAGCCACTCGGCTGGATTGCAAGGTTGGCGACCCTCCAGCAATGTTTGCAAGGCGTCCAACTCCAAAGTCAGAAATGTGGGGTTCCATGTTGTGTCCAAGAAGTATGTTACTTGGCTTGAGGTCTCCATGAACATATTTTTTGGGGCT
This sequence comes from Sphenostylis stenocarpa, assembly GCA_963425845.1. Classification (NCBI taxonomy): domain Eukaryota; kingdom Viridiplantae; phylum Streptophyta; class Magnoliopsida; order Fabales; family Fabaceae; genus Sphenostylis; species Sphenostylis stenocarpa. The sequence goes on from OY731407.1 coordinate 14,471,000, forward strand.
AAACTCATGAAGATAGACCAATCCTTTTGCGGTTCCTTTCATGATCTTTAATCGATAGGACCACGAAAGTGGTGTAAATGTTACAAGTCCAGGCTTCCCTGGATATAAATGGAACCAGGCAACAATTAATGAACAAAAACTAAGTGTTAGGTTAGGCAAAAAGATAAGTCACTGCCACAAAAGTGGAAAAAAATGAGAAAAAAAAAATTGTACTGAACAAAACTTACCATGAATTGCTGTATCAAGGCTTCCATTGGATATATAATCATAAATGAGAAGCTTCTCATCAACAGACCAGTAATAAGCTCTCAGAGTTGCAATATTTGGATGTCTTAACTTCCCTATTGCTTCTACCTCTGTTTGGAACTCTTTAAACCTTTGAGAACCTCCCTCCCCTAATCTCCTCACGGCCAAAGCAACCCCATCTTCAAGCACCACTTTGTACATAATACCTATTCCACTCTTACCCAGAACAAAAGCCGAAGCCTTGAGAAGCTCATCCAAATCAAAAGTCACATGGGAATCTAATGGGACAAGATCATATTGCTCAACATTATTATCAGACAGGGCCTCAGATTCATCCTTTCTGAAGCAGAGGCACTCTTTCCTCCCTTTCCTTGCTTTGTTAACTCCATCTTCATCCAGATCCTGGTTAAAGCCACAAACCCTTGAGTAGCAAAAAGAGAACAGCAAACCTAAGAGGCAAATTCCAATTATATCACCCACAATAATGCTAACCACAGCTTCCTTACTCAGCCCTTTGTTTTTCTCACTTCCGCTGGAACCGTTACCAGCACCCTGAGTTGGGTAGCCATTTGGAATAAATGGAAACGAGGAAGGTGAGCTAACAGATGGAGTATCGGAACCACATGAATTCTTCAAAGGAGGACCACATAGACCAGGATTGCCAATAAAGGCAGTTGGTCCTCTATTCATCAAAGCACCATTTTGAGGTATTGGACCATTTAAATTGTTGAAAGTAAGATCAATGTAAACCTTCTCAGGAAGATTACCAAGGTTAGCTGGAATTGAACCACTAAAATGATTATGAGAAAAATTAACAGTTCCTTGCAGGCTTGACAGATTTCCCAAGTCACTGGGAATCGACCCATTGAAGTGATTGGAAGAAAGGTCTAGTTTTTCCAGAGAAACCAAACCAGTACCAAGCCCATCTGGCAAGGGGCCAGTAAAATTGTTCTGACTGAGAACCAGGGCCTTGAGTCTCTTGCATTTGACAATTGCAGCAGGCAATAATCCACTAAATAAATTTTGTGATAAATCTATAGTTTGAAGGTACCTGAGATTCTGAATCTCACTAGGAACAGACCCAGAAAGTGAATTGCCATAAAGCACCAAGCTTTGCAGTCCCTGAGCTTGAAAGAGCTGTGCAGGCAAGCTTCCGAAGAGCTTGTTGTTCCTGAAGTTGACATGGCGGAGCTGGGAGAGAGATCCCAGAGAAGAAGGGAGAGAACCATAGAGTTTCCTCTTTGGGATGCTGATGGCCACAACAGTTTGGTCCTTGCATGTGATCCCATTCCATGAACAAGGGTTTTCATCAGAGGAATTCCAGTTACTCATGGACCCTTGTGGGTCAGTGAGGGACTGCTTTAGTGTCAAAAGCACAGAGCCTTCAGCATTCAGCGAATGCACCAAAGGTGCAAGAGAGTTGCAGCAAAGAAGGAAAAAGTAAAAGAACAACGCAAAAGGGAACATCTCTTGTTCCTCCAACTAAGTGACCGTTGGAGCAAAGCCAGGATGGAAGGGAAAGAAGAATAGGTCGTGAGCAAGATTAGTGTAACTGGTTTAGAGTTATGGAAATGAGAATAGAAGAAAAGAAAACAGAGGTGGAAAGACAGATAAAGACAATGCAAGCTAGGCTGTGCGGAGAGGAGAGAAAAGCTTAAGCAAGTAAAGTGAGAAAAGAAGCGTTGAAGAATGGGAAAGCAAGACCAAAGCCTCGGGGAGTGTTACAAAGTTGTTGGTGAGAGACAGTGGAGAGAGAGAGAGAAACATCTCACCACGAGTACCATTCCCAAATTCTCACGATATTTCTTTTCTCGATGTAAGACTATATTTGGTAGAAAAATTGAGGGTTAAAAAGGTAACTAAAAACTTCCTGTAATTCTAAATTATTAGCTTTTAAAAGACACTTATATATATATATTCAAAAGCGAATAAGTAAGCTTATTGAATGAGAAGGAATTTAATAAAATTTATTTATTTAAATGATTGACAATATAAAACGATAAAAATATATGCATATAATAATTTATATAAGTCTTACTTTATTGTATTTTTAATTAATCTTTAACTTTTCCATTGATTATAATTTAAAATGATATTTGAAGTTTAATATAAAATGAAAAGGACGACAATATATTTTTATTTACATTTCATCTTCTTTTTTAATAAAAAATCTAAGAATTTTAACGATACATTCTAATCCGTCTAAGTTATTGTGATTATTTGTTTAAATTTTATTATTGAAATTTATTCTTCTTATTTTTTTTAGGAAAATTACGTATATTATTTATATAACTGTTATTCTAATCGATAATTTTTATTACATAGTTTAATTCTGAAATTTATGGTTAGATTATTATTTTTATATAAATCATACTTATAAAATTGCAGATATGTGAAAAAAATTAATGTAATGTATTATTTTGAAACATGTAAAATAAGAACCTTATTTTATATTTATAAGTTATAATATAATAATATAACTATTAATATTTTAGGTATATTCAAATCAAAATAATAAAAATTAGTATTTTATTGAGACTAGAACTCATAAGAAAGAAAATAAATTTATGAATAAAATAAAATATGCAATATTTACAAACAAAAGTATTCAATTATTAAAAAAAATCAATATATTTTTAATGTGGACAGAAATCAAACATTGGATCGAACTGTTAATTATAATCAAATTTATCCATGTGCCTTGAAAAAGTATTACATGATATATCCTATAAAAACATTTATTTATTAATTTACGCGTGCACGGCATGATTTCTTACTAGTTCTAATTAAAACGAAGAAAACACATTAAAGTGCACATTTTATACATGTACCTGTTTAGTCAGATAAGGATCCCGATATTTAGTTATGATGAGTGTTAATTCACACAACAATAAAAAATAGAAAACCGTGAATTTGGAACAGAAAAATGAATAGTTTTCTTTAGGGGACGACAACAATTGACAGCCATGATTGTTCTCTGTTATGAATATTCTGCATCCGTCACCGCCTTTTTCTATTCAATTCAACTTTTACTTTTACGTACTTGATTTCTTCTTTCAAAAATAAAAAGTATGTTTTTACACCACATTGCAACTCTTTTCAAAAAAATAGATTAATATTTTGAGTCTAGGGTAATATATTCTTCGGGAAAAAATTTACATAATAAATTATATTAGATGATATAATATATATATATATATATAATTTAAAGTATATATTACACAATATTCTTAATAAAAAAAAAAATTAAGTATAGCAAGGTTGTTAAAGTTAACTATTCTTATATATCTATCCATTATACAACTTGTTATGTATCAAAATTTACAAAGACTACTGCTAATATTTTACTTACTAAATTGGACAAATTTCATGAGATAACAGAAAAAAAAAACATAAATTTTATAGATATTTCATGACAACTTTAAGAATTCAATAACATCAATAATTCCACTACCCTACTGAATACTATAATTTGGATAATATATATATATATATATTACTAAATTAATAAAATTTAATGATATGCAATTAAATATGTGATTTAAAAAATTTATGAACTTAAACCAATCCAATAATATTTAAAATTTTTATTATATAATACTAGTGGAGATTTATCTTATAATTTTTATTTACTTTTTAAGTTTTGGATAAAATATTGTTGGGATAAGAATAATAACAGATGAACTTATAATTAAAATAATAAAAAAATCAATAATAGATAATAATAAAAGAATTTTATTATAAAAAAATTATAATATATTTTTTTTATCTTAAAGAGGAAATAATAATATTTTTTAAGAAATAGAATAACATAATTATTATACAATAAGAGGTAAAAAAATAATTTACAAGATAAATACTAGGTTTCTTTTATAACAATAAAAAGTAAATACTAATATATAATATTTTTAATTACATTTTATGTACTCTAACTCACAATACATAATAATCTTATTTTTTATGTATGTTCAAATTCTTTCATTAACCTTTTAAATCTAGATAATTTTCTCACATGTTGGATAGTTATCATGTACTTATCTTTCATATTAGATATTACTACAATATTCTTTAACTTGAAAATGACCAACTTATTGTCTTTCTAACAAGACTAAACACATCAATATAACGTGCAAAGTCTGAATAAACATAGTCTTTAAAAATTAATTATGATCCTCAAAAACATATACAACATTGAAAGTTTCTTTGATAAAGATCGTCTTAATAACATTTATGCTCTCCATCATAATTGTTATGAACCTAGTAACCACTCTCACTATTTTATACAATATCTAGTTTTGTATCAATTATGGTATCCATAAGATTTTTCACTTTCTATATATACAATACTTGAGATATTTCTATTCTCTTTACTTCATTGTTAAGACTTATATTTAAAAATAACTTAATTAGTAGAAAATTAAATAAAAATTGACTTATATGAAGTCCAACAAGATCTTTAATAAATAATTATTCTAATCAAATAAAACCTTTCCATTTTTATGTCTTAATGACATATCTAAAATTTTATACATTAGTTCTTAATTCTCCATATCAAACTTTCTTACCTAAATATATTTTCAAATCTTGAATTCAAACTTCCTTATATCTATCACTATATATTATCTACATATAATGATAAAATCATTATCATCCATCTATTATAATATGAATAATAATTTGAATTAAACCTTTCATAAATGAGACTAATAATACAATTTTATTATTATTTATTATATTTTTTTCATATTTTATTTTAATTAGAAGTTTTTAAGTTGTTATTCTTAACAAATATAATGTTAAATATATTAGAAGAGACTTGATTAATTTATAAATATACATTATTTTACAAGATAATTCGTGATTTACTAAGACTTTTGAATACATTAAAATAAATTTTTAATTAGAATTAAAATATTTAATAATTCGTGATTTACTAAGACTTTTGAATACATTAAAATAAATTTTTAATTAGAATTAAAATATAAAAAATATATTCACCTTTTTATTCTTCTAATCGGCATTAAATTTGTGATCTTGTTATTATTTAAAATTCAGATTCAACTCGTTTATAAGTTTGCATTCAAAAACAAATTCAAGTTATTAGACTTTTACATATAAAAATAACTTATTAGTTACTATTAATTTGATTGAGTTGATGTAAAACTTAAAAAAAAAAAAAACTAACAAAATTTATTTGCTTGACTTTTTTTTTTCACGTCCAATTCAAACTGATTTGTCATCACTTTTAACACTAATTTATTAAGGTAAATCATGGTAATAGTTTATCCAAAGTAATTTTAACTTTTATTTATTTATATTTTATAATTTATTCATATATAATATTAATTCAACATAGTATATTAGTTTATAATGAAAACTTAAACTTAATTCACAAAGTATTCGTTATTAATAAAATCAGTTTTTACATAAATTAGAGATGATTACAAAGTTGAACCTACTTTTTAATTAAACAATCAAACCCGATATAATAATAATTTTCAGTTTAATTTGCTTCATTCGTATTGACGTGAACATGATCTAGTCATCAGTCTTTGGGAGATCATAGGGTATTAACTTTTGGTTGCCACAATTTTAGTTACAATCAGTCATTAAGTAATATCAATTCCTAGGTTAATGAATCATTATTAACATTTATTTTTCTTTATTGAATCTTTGTAATTCTGATGTTAAAACTTCCACCTTATCAGTAAATTCCTAAATTTCCTATAACCTTCTAACCTTAAAGATCCTAAATCACTCCCCTTGTGTTATTGAGATTCATATTAGTTGGTATTCAAAGCCCCGTTTAAGGGTTTGAACATCAAATTGATGACAGAGGAGAAAAATTACAATCAAGAAGCAGGAATTAGTCAATTTTAAATAAGGGCATTGGTACAACATTTAGAAGGATTAATGATACGACATAACAATGAGCTCCGTGAAAGATTGACCAAGTTGGAAAATAGGATCACGAAGATGAAGAAGAAAAGAGAAATAAGAGAAGGAATGATGGAATAGCAAGATCAAGTAGGCTTGAAGGAGTCAAGCTTAACATTCGTCCAATCAAAGGAAAAAGTAATCCGGAGGAATACTTGGAGTGGGAGATGAAAATAGAGTATGTTTTCTCATGCAAAAATTACGAGGAGACCCAAAATGTGAGACTTGCAATCACGAAATTTTATGACTATGCTCTTGTTTGGTGGAACAAACTACAAAATGAGAAAGGTAGAAATGAAGAGTCAATGGTTAATACATGGATTGAGATGAAAAAGATCACGAGGAAGCGGTGGCTAATTATTCAAGGAACTTGAAATTTAAACTCCAAAAACTTACTCAAGGCAATAAGGAGGTTGAAGAGTATTTCAAATAAATAGACATGCTCATGATTCAAGCAAATATTGAAGAAGATAAAGAGGTAACTATGATCCGATTTATTGGTGGTTTGAATATTGATATACGTGATATTGTTAAGTTGCAGGAGTTTGTTGATATGGAGGATTTACTTCATAAAACAATTCAAGTGGAGCAACAATTCAAAAGAAAAGAAGTGACTGAGAAAAATTCTACCAACTTTGGATCTTCAAGTTAAAAGGACAAAGACAAAAAAAATGGAGTTGTTACTTCTAATAGTTTCATAACTATTTCTACAAAAACTCCTTTAAAATATGAAGAAAAATCCTCTAAAAGAAGTAGAAATGTGAAATATTTTAAATGTTAAAACCTAGGACTCATGAGTGTCCTAACAAAATATCTATTATTCTTAAAGAGGAAAAATATATAAATAAAATGATATATTAAAACTTATAAAAATCTATAATCCTAAATTTTCTATAAGATCCTAAATCAACCCTTGTTATATTAGTATCAAACTTTATTTAAAGAAATTGGATATTCATGTTTTGTCACTCTCTGTCAAGTGTTTATATTTTAATTTTGAAAAAGCTTATGAAATTGGAAAAAGAAATGGAAACGATCCATTAATGTGCACATGCACATCTCTCTCCCCATCATGCGATCACCTTTACCACTTTCACAGCCTGCATCATCCTTTTCCATGGTCACTCCTGGAAACACCTTTTCTACTGCCACACATGCAACATCTATCTATGCTCACCATGCCAATAACTCTTTCATCTACATACAAATTTGTTCCTTAAATAGACTTTTTGTAAATATTTTATGTTTAAAAAAGGCATGCATAATTCTTCCATCATAATAAGTCTATTAAATTTTTAATAATAATTTAAAATTTATAATGTTCTTACTTTTTTGTAAGAAAATAAAATAAAAGACCATGGTAAATGGACCATTCAGAGGCACAGTGATGGTCCTGTTAGAGGGTCCGCTGCTACGTTCTGATTGCACGCCACGTGTCAATGCACCGCTATTGACGGAGCCATTACAAATTTACGAAATTACCTCGATAGGAGAATCTGCCGATAAAACAACGATAAATTGGTATACTGTGATGCGCGCAAGCAACCGTTCCTGTCGCAGGACGCTACGGGGTAAGTGGCCCCCTGTTAACGTTGGACTTCACATTGGTCTACGTTCCCCAAGCTTTATATTTGATTAATGATTCTAAACTATTTTATCAAATTTCAATTTAAATAGATGTTAACAAAAGAAAAAAGAAAAAAATGGTTTCAAGAAGTGATAAAAGTATTATTTTAATTAATTACAATTCATTACAATACTATCGATGTATCTATTAAAAAAATGATTGATTCCGAAAGTTTATTTTGTTTCAACTTTATATTGAATGAACAATGAAATATGTGTACAATAAGCAAATAGTTTGTTTTTTTTTTAATATTTTGGAACTATCCTTATAATTGGAAGATATGTGAGGACTTTTACAACAACACATAATATTTATTTTTTACTGAATCACGTGAGAGAGAGTAAATTGTACTTAAAATATGTTTCTAATATATATTAGGGAAAATTTTATTTATTTTAATAATAAAAATGATTTTTTTTCTTTTTATTATTTAATTTTTACAATGTAATAGTGTAAAGTAATAATTCGTTTTAATTATTGTATTAAAAAAATAAATAAGAAGAATGAATATTATTTTTTAATGGGTCTTTCTTTATATATATATATATATATATATATATATATATATATATATATATATATACTAGTAGTCGTGGACGTAGGCATACATATTTTAGCCGAACCACGTTAAAATTCTTGTGTCGTTTATTTTTCTCTCCTTTATTCTTTCCTTTATTATTGTCTTGTTCCTAACAATTGGTATCAGAGCTCGATCACGAGTTCGATTCCTAGTGGGCAATTGTTGAGGGGGAGATTGTTGCGGATTGCACAATTGTCCCGTGACGGAGGCCGGGTGGGCCAAGTCACAATCCAAGAGTGGGATACCTTGTAGGACAATTGCTGAGGGGAAATTGTTGCAGTGTAGCATCAATTGTCCTGTGACGAAGGTCAGGTGGTAGAGTCACAATTGAATCGTGGCGCTTGGATTGTTAAAGTAAAAAAGAGTTGCACTCTGACTAATGGCTATAGCTTTTGGCCTAGTGGTAAGCGCTCGATCCTAACAATATATATGTATGTATAAATTATTTATTTTGGGAAGAGAAGTGCACAATGAGTTGGAGAGTGTTGCTTTCATTCATAAATAAATAAACTAAATTCACACTTTCAATTAATTACTTACCAACAACAACATTTAGCACAATTAATAGGAAAACCATGTTACCTAATCATATTGTTAAAGATTCTATTATTTATTACTGTACATACTACTACACTACTATTGAACGTTGTTGGGATTGTGAAGACTTTCCTTGATAACTTTCATTCACATGGTTAAGAATTAATCCCTTGTTAATATCTTTTGAAAAAAATTCAATTATATACTAGCAACTGTATTATACTTTTGTTAATTTCATATATTAATCATTAATACTACGTTTCAGTTATATTCCAATTATCTCGTTCAAAAAATTAAACGAACTCCGTTTTTTTTTTTCTTTTTCGGTACATTAGTCTTATGCGTTACAGTAAATTAATTTCATATTTTAAAAAATTACATCAACACTTCTTATGCGTTACAGTAACTTAATTAAAAATATTACATTATGAATTAAATAATGGTAGAACCCTATTAAATATTTGCTTATAGTTATTATTGTAAATGTAATGATAGTAGAGGCAAAGTGGACGTAGAGAAAAGTAGTAACGGCATGACGCAGGAGCGTGACCGTTTCGCTCCATCGAGCCCGCCCCACCATTCCAACCCATCATAATTTTCACGGTCTTGAAAACTGAATTGAATCTAGGTTGAATAAAGAATTAAATTAGAAATTGGTTACTTCTTTTTAAATAATTAAATTTTAATTTAATTAGAATAAAATAGAAAAAATTGATTGAGTTTTTGGATTCAATCAATTTTAGTAAAAAAATATTTAAAATCATTTTTTTAATGTAATTTTTTATAAAAAAATATAATATTATTTTATTTTTTTTATTTCATATTAGTTATTATAATTTTAAATAATAATTATTTTATTATATTTTTATTTTATTTTAGTAATTATCTATTTTTTTATTTTTTTAATATATTTTATATTTATATTTTTTTATAAAAAATATTATTATTAATAAACTTATCATATATTTATTAAATTATAAAAATATTACTTTATTAAATTTGGTTGAATTCTTTCCACTCCTATTAAATTATAAACTTATGTTATTAATTAGTTTAATAATCAATCCAATTTTAAAAGGTTGATTATTTTTCAACTATAGAACCCAGATAAAAATAAAAACGTTCATTTCGAATCCTCAATTTCATAATTTAGAATCTTAATTCTCACTTCCTTTATGCTGAAATCAACATCGCGACTAGACAACAAAATTATGTCTCTAAATAAAAGAAATACAACAAAAATAACTGGAGTCACCACCAATATTTATTTTAAGGAAAAATATAGGAAAAAAACCTTCAAAAAAAAAAAGTGGTTTACGAAATAAAAGTTGGATTTGAGAGTCAATTATGCGTAAGGAAGGTATTAACACATTACAACATCCTGTTCTAAAAACGGTTACCTTTAATTAGACATAAAAATCTAAATATCTTAAAATTGTCTATTTTATCTCTCAAACTTATATTAATTAAATATTGCTACTAAAAATAAAAGATTATATTTTTATATTTTTAACTCGACAGATATCATCTCCCTACTCTTACATATCCCTAGGTGCAATGGAGAATTACAGTAACGTAGTTCTTTCTTACAAATATTTGTAAATAATTTATTTTAATTCATCTATTTGTGTTGCTAAATTAAACGTATGCTTGAAATTATTTTAAAGTTGGATAATTATGTAATAATCAAGCTAGAAGTACTTCTAAAGTGATTATCATTTTTATAATATGAGTAATAATTAAATAGGAAGTACATCCAAAGTAATTTAAATGTTTAAATTATTGTATTTTATAATTTCTATTTGGATTTAAAATATGTATATATATTTTTAAATATCTTATTATAATCAAGTCAAAAGTACATTTAAAGTAATTATTATAATTTTATGGCAAACAAATTAGATGTGCATCCAAAGTGGCTAAACTTTTATGAAATATTTTCTTACTACTCAAATAACAATAATATTACATTTTTAATAACACTCAAGACAAAAAGTGATAATTATTGAGATTTAATTGTTAATATACTAATAATGATATACTAATTTAAATTTAAAAAAATAGAATCATTTTTATTTGGAAATTTGGATAAAATAATGAAAATAATTTTTTTTATTTATAACTTGTTTTTTTTATTGTCTAGTTTAACAAAATAAAATAAAAGAACGAAAAAACATTAATCTCAATTCTTTCAGACTTGTTTTACTATTTGAAAACTTATTTTTACTATTTTTCACCTCCAAACCCAAATTATTATTTTTTCTCCAACCTAAAAATCTTCTACCAATTTGTTGAGCCTAAGATTGATTTATTTCACTATTAGAAGTCGATTTTTGTTATTCCTACCTCCAGACCGATTTGGGCCATAACCCTCTTAAGCCCAAGTTTTCTTATTTTCTTATTGAGTCAGTGTCTCTATTTTACTTAATAGACTTAAAACCTAATCCTGAGGAAACATGAGGGGAGGAGGACACTGCATAGCGAAGGTTTCACAATTAAAGGGAAAACTGAGATTGAAGAGCGGAGGTGATGGGTGTGGTTCGCGGAGGCAGGCAGTAATGGTTCAAGGAGATGCGTGATGGTCGGCGCAGAGGATGAGGGAGTTAATCGGTCGACGCGATAGTGATTTGGGATGCTTGGTCATGATGACAGTTGCGATGGTAGTTTCGCAGTGGCCAAGATAGATGTTGAAGGTGGTGATGTAAGGTTTGATGGACCGCGGGTGAGTGAGCGTTTGCAAAGAGGCTAGGGTTACCGGTGAATGGCTAGGGTGAGGTCACGGTGGCTATTGATGGTGATAATGGTAAATGATTTTTTTATGTGTTTATAATAATTTTTAATATGTACAATACAAATTCTTTAGCTACAAATACTACTTACAAAGTGAATTAGGAATAATGGATTTAGGAACCTATTGATTATGTCCTATTGATTGTGTAAATAGAATCTGTTGATTATGTAGTGTAGAATATGTTGATTGTCTAATGTATAATATGTTGATTGTGTAGAATCCGTTGATTGTGTAGAATCTGTTCTTGTTTGTGATGGCGGTTGCGTGATGATGGTGGATCCTTTTGTTTTTTTTTTTCGTGATCGTCTCCTCCTTTCTTTTTTCTTTCTTTCTCTCCATTTATATAGAGCTCCATTTCTATGTATGGAGGAGGCTGTAGGGTGGCTGGGAAGCTGTAGGGTGGCTGGCTGGTTGGAGGGAGACTGTAGGGTGGTTAGAGGCGTTTACAGTTGCCCCTCTTTAATTAAGTTTTATTGAATAATTTGAATGTGAATTTATATTATCATAATAAATCATAATTAAAGATGTGAACGCTAAAATACTGCGAATAAAACTGTGATTTGAAAAATTGAAAACTTAGGAATGGACTTGGGGATCTAATATTGTGATTGAAATATGCAAATGTAAAATTGTGATTTAATGGACTCGGGGATCCAATATTATGATTGAAATATGCAAATATAAAATTGTAATTTGAAAAAGTTGAAAACTTAGAAGTGGAGTAGGGGATCCAATATTGTGATTGAAATATGCAAATGTAAAATTGTGATTTGAAAGAGTTGAAAACTTAGAAATGGACTCGGGATCCAATATTGTGATTGAAATATTCAAATATAAAATTGTAATTTGAAAAAGTTAAAAACTTAGAAGTGGACTTGGGGGTCCAATATTGCGACTGAAATATGCAATTGTAATTTGAAAAAGTTGAAAACTTGGAAGTGGACTCGGGGGTCCAATATTGCGACTGAAATATGGCGATTGAAAATTTAGAAGTGGGTTCGTATACCTGGGGCTCAGGGACCAAATACAAAGCTATGATTTGAGGTGTTGAAAGCTTTGAAATTAATGCATATAATTTAAACCCTTAAAATTAAGGGGCCCAAAGAGGTATTTTAACATTAAAAGTAATGCATATAATTTAAACCTTATAAGAGACATGAGAAACCTTGTAAGAGACATGAGAAGCTAACATGAATATTTTCGTACCCTCTGACACAAGTCTGATTGCTTTGGGCATAAAGACCCGATATTAAAACTCTCTAGATAAATGTATATTGAATGGAACAAAGGTTAAATAGTTATTTATTCTTAACTTAAACAAGTGATGCATGATACTTAATTCACAAATAAAGTGCATGATATGTAATTTACAAATAAAATGCATGACATGTGATTCGCAAATAAAGTACGATATGTAATGCATAATGTGTGGTGTATGATATGCAAATTCATGATGGGAGCATGATGCATGTACTAATGATTTTTTTTTTTTATGCACATTTCCTACGCCTTGACCCCTTAAGATTTCGAGTGTATCAAGATTCATGGAGGGAAGTTGTCTTTGAAATGTATATTTGTTTTAAAACATGTTGAATTCGTCTTCTTCAATTGAATCATGGTTATGCTTTGCTATTTAAGATTCCGAATCAACAATTGGTCGTTCTTGCCCACATCACTTCATTTTTCGTTTTTTTTTCATTTTCATTATAATGCATTATTAATATTATGACATGTTCCTTTATTGGTATATTTATGATGAAATGACACAAAGAGGTGGTGATTGAGGCAATTTATTTTTATTGCTAGGAATGAAAAGAGTGCATACAAGAACAATTTTGTTTAAGGAATATAAGTGACAATTTGAGGGGTTTTGGGTAGCAATGTTAATCCTCATGTTTACAATTTTGAAAAGCTCATTCGTCAACATTTGCAAACATACGACAATTTGTGGTTTCATCCCTTAGGTAACTTTGTGTATATCAATCTTCTAGCTTGCCTCCTCATTTTTTGAACTTTCGGCATTGTAGGTTGCTTTGACTTTTACATAAACTATCTTTTCAGGTTTTTCAGTCTAGTAATTTCATTTGCCCCTATTTTGCCTAAACTGTTCCTTTCGAGTTTTTAGCTTATCGGATTGTTCAATTTTGCCTAGACCATTTTTTTAGATTTTCAGCCTAACGAACCCTTTTTCTTTCTCTATCTTTTTTTTATGCATAGTATTTCTTAACTGCATCAAAATTGATTGGGAGTGATAAATCTTTACCATCCATGTTTGAAAGGACAAGGACACCTCCTGAAAAATATTTCTTTACCACATATGGTCCTTCATAATTTGACGTCCACTTTCTTCTTTGATCTTTCTAAGTTGGTAAGATCTTCTTGAGGACCAAATCTCCTTCATGAAATTGTCGGGGGTAGACCTTTTTATCATAGTATCTTTTCAACCTTTTTTGATATAACTGTCCATGACATAGGGCGATTAACATTTTTTCTTCAATAAGATTCAATTGGTCAACACGAGTATGGATCCATTCAGCCTCTTCAAGTTTTGTTTCACCTAACACCCTTAGAGAGGGAATTTCTACTTCAACTGGAATGACTGCCTCCATCCCATATACCAAAGAATATGGAGTTGCCCCTGTAGAAGTTCGAACAGAGGTGCGATATCTGTGTAGTGTGAATGACAACATTTTGTATCAATCCTTGTATGTAACTACTATCTTTTGGACAATCTTCTTTATGTTTTTATTTGCTGCTTCTACTGCCCCATTCATCTTTGGATGATATGGTGATGAATTATGATGTTGAATCTTAAAATTATCACACAATTCTTTCATCATCTTGTTATTCAAATTAGTCTCATTGTCAGTAATGATCTTGTTTAGCAAACTGTAACGACAAATTAAGTCCTTCTTGATGAACTTAATCACTATATTCCTTGTCACATTAACATATGACGCTGCTTCGACCCATTTGGTGAAGTAATCGATTGCCACTAAGATGAACCGATTTCCATTTGATGCTTTAGGTTCGATTGGACCAATTACATCCATACCCCACATTGTAAATGGCCACAGTGCAACCAAAACATTAAAAGATGACGCTGGTGCATGAATATTATCAGCATATGTTTGACATTTATGATATTTTCTTACATAGTTACAACAATCACTTTCCATGGTTGACCAATAATAACCAACTCTTAGGATTTTCTTTGCCATTGCATGTCCATTTTCATGTGTTCCAAATGAATCCTCATGAACTTCTTTCATTATTTTCTTAGTTTTAACTATATCAACACACCTAAGCAATATGATGTCATGATTTCTTTTATATAACACATCACCATAAAAAAAAAAATCTTATTGCCAGCTTCCTCAATGTTTTCTTGTCATTTTAGGAAGTATTAGACAAATATTTTCTATATTTCAAGTAGCCTTTGATGTCATAGAACCATGATTTTCCATCTGACTCTTCTTGTATGGTTTGACAATATGTTGATTGTTCTTGATGATGCATTTTTATCAGGGGCATATCCTCTTCTTGACTTATTTTGAACATTGAAGATAAAGTAGCTAAAGCGTCAACTAACTTATTTTCCTCACAAGGAATATGATGAAAGGTTACTTCATTAAATTGTTCCAACAATCACTTAATATTCGAGTGATATGAGACTAACTTTGAATCTCGAGTTTCTCATTCTCCTTTAAGTTGGTGGATGACTAAGGCTAAATCTCCAAAGACTTCTAGTATCTTGACCTTGAATTCAAGAGCAGCTAGTACTTCCATCGCACATGCTTCATACTTTGCCATATTATTTGTGCAATCAAAATCTAGTTTTGCAGTAAACGGGATAATTTGACTTTTAGGAGAAATCAATACTGCACCAATTTCATGCCCTAATACATTAGATGCTCCATCAAATAACAAAGTCCGTTTTTCTTCGTTTACTATTCCTCTTTCTTCAAACAATGACAATATGTTCTCGTCTGGGAATTCATGTTGCATCGACTGATCATGTTTTATGGGATTATGGGCCAAGAGCTCTGTTATAACGCTACCTTTAATAGCCTTTTGTGTTACATAAACAATATCTACTCTACCAGTAACACTTGCCATCAAGCAATTCGACCTGTGAGGGCGGGTTTCTCAAAAACATATTTGATTGGATCCATTTGGGAAACTAGTCAAGTAGTGTGACATAACATGTATTGTCTCAGTCTACGAGTAGCACATGCCAAAGCACAATATGTTCGCTCAAATAAAGAATGTCTCATTTCACAATATGTGAATTTCTTACTCAAATAGTAGATGACGTGTTCTTTCTTACCGAACTCATCATGCTGCCCTAACATATACCCCATAGACTCATCAAGTACTATTAAGTACACAATAAGAGGTCTCCCTTGCATCGAGGGCACCAAGATAAGAGGTTAAATAAGAGGTCTCCCTTGTATCGGGGGCACCAAGATAAGAGGTTTTTGCAGGTACTGTTTGATTTCCTCAAAAGCCTTTTGACAATCCTCATTCCATTGCACTGTTTGATTATTTCATAACAATTTGAAGATGGTACTACAGGTAGTGATCAACTGAGATATAAATCTAGCAATGTAATTTAATATTCCTAAGAAACTACGAACCTCTTTTTCTGTATTAGGGGTTGGCATATCAACAATTGCTTGCACTTTATCAGGATAAACCTCTGTACCCTTTTCACTCACCACAAATCTCAATAATTTTCCTGACTTTACACCAAAGGTACACTTAGCCGGATTCAAGCGAAGTTTATACTTCCTCAAACGATCAAACAACTTTTGTGCATCTTTCTCTGTTCTTGACTTTGATATCATATCATCAACATATACCTCGATTTCTTTATGCATTATGTCATGCAATAAAGTAACCATTGCCCTTTGATATGTTGCCCCAACATTTTACAATCCAAATGACATTACTTTATAGCAAAATGTCCCCCATGGTGTGATGAATGTGGTTTCCTCAATATCTTTAGGTGACATTTTAATTTGATTATACCTAGAGAAACCATCCATAAAGGAGAAGAACGAGTATTTCGCAGTATAGTTGACCAACATGTCTATGTGAGGTAACGAAAAATCATCTTTAGGACTTGTCCTATTCAAGTCTCAATAGTCAACACACATCCTCACTTTTCCATCTTTCTTTGGGACAGGTATTATGTTGGCAATCCATTGAGGGTACTTGGCTACTACGAGGAATCTGACATCGTGTTGCTTCTTGATTTCTTCCTTAATCTTCAATGATACTTCTGGTTTCATTTGCCTCAACTTTTGTTTTACTGGTGGACATTCTGGCTTTAATGATAATTTATGGTCAACTACGTCAAGATCCAGACTAGGCATATCTTGGTATGACCATTCAAACACGTCAACATAATCAGATAAAAATTTATGTAGTTGATCTCTCTTTTCTCCCTTTATTGCAGTGCCAACTTTGACCTCTTTCTTATCATTTTCATTTCCCAGATTAATCGTTTCAACTTCTTCTCCGTGAGGTTGCATTATTTTATTCTCTTGTTCCACCAATCTTTTTATCTCTAGGGGAGTTTCCAAATCATCATAGTTTTCATCGGCCTCATAAATGGGATGATCAAAATTGTACCATGAGGTAGTAACATTGTCATTTTCAATGTGGTTATTTTCATATATGTAATTGGTATTAACATGAAATAAATGAAGAGGAAAAATAAGGGAATATTGGAAAGGAAAGAGATTGATTATAAGAGGGATGATAGTTAAAAACGTATTTCATTCATTTGTCATATACCAAAAATATGTTACATGCAAACCCTTTCTGAAGGGTAGTACAAAATATTAAGCATAATGTTAAAGTCTGCATTATAATTACTTTGAATTAAAAACCATGGGATGTTCGACGATCTTCCAATTACAAAGCTCATAAGGTGAGTCACAAGGATAGACTAAATTTACAAAATTATCAATATTTTGATCTTCACCAGTCATGACCGCTTCCTCTGTATGCTCTAGCCCTCCATGTCGAAAACTCTGATAAAGGTCGTAAATGGGAATTCTCTCAATTTTTGGCTCTCGATTGTTCGAGCTAACCTTTTCTCCATCTTCTCTTTTGCTAACCTTCTTTTGTCAGCCACGATGGATTTATAACCCAAAACCACACCTATTTTTGTTTTCTGGTAGCTCTAACGACTTTACAATTCCAGTTAAGTGTTTTCCTAATCCTCTTTCCTAACCTACAAAATAAAGGTTGGGTTCGAGAGTCGATTATGCTTAAGAAAGGTATTAGCACCTTACAACATTCGTTCTAAAAACGGTTATCTTTAATTAGACATAAATATTTAAATATATTAGAATTATCTATTTTATCTCTCAAACTTATATTGATTAAATATTGCTACTAAAAATAAAAGATTATATATTTTTATATTTTTAGCTCGACAGATATCATCTCCCTACTCTACGTATCCCCAAGTGCAATGGGGAATCATAGTAACGTAGTTCTTTCTTACAAATATTTATAAATAATTTATTTTAATTCATCTATTTGTGTTGCTAAATTAAACGTATGCTTGAAATTATTTTAAAGTTGGATAATTATGTAATAATCAAATTAAAAGTACATTAAAGTGATTATCATTTTTATAATATGAGTAATAATTAAATCAGAAGTACATTCAATGTAATTTAAATGTTTAAATTATTGTATTTTGTAATTTCTATTTGGATTTAAAAAATATATATTTTTAAATATCTTATTATAATCAAGTCAAACATATATTTAAAGTGATTATTATAATTTTATGGCAACCAAATTAGATGTGCATCCAAAGTGGCTAAACTTTTATGAAATATTTTCTTACTACTCAAATAACAATAATATTGTATTTTTAATAACACTTAAGAAAAAAAGTGATAATTATTGAGATTTAATTGTTAATATACTAATAATGATATACTAATTTAAATTAAAAAAAATATAATCATTTTTATTTGAAAATTTGGATAAAATAATGGTAAATAATTTTTTTGTTTATTATTATTTATAACTTGTTTTTTTTATGTTGTATAGTTTAACAAAATAAAATAAAAGAACGAAAAAATATTAATCTCAATTCTTTCAAACTTGTTTTACTATTAAAAACTTATTTTTACTATTTTCACCTCCAAACCCAAATTATTATTTTTTATCCAGCCTAAAAATCTCCTACCAATTTGTTGGGCCTAAGATTGATTTGTTTCACTATTAGAAGTCGATTTTTGTTATTCCTACCTCCACTCCATACCGATTTGGGTCGTAACCCTCTTAAACCCAAGTTTTCTTATTTTCTTATTGAGTCAATGTCTCTGTTTAACCTAATAGACCTAAAACCTAATCCTGAGGAAATATGAGGGGAGGAGGGTGCCGCATAACGAATGTTTCACGTTAAAAGGGGAAATTGAGATTGAACAGTGGAGGTGATGGGTGGTGGTTCGCGGAGACGCGCGGTGGTTGGCGTAGAGGATGAGGGAATTGATTGGCCGATGCGATAGTGATTTGGGATGCTTGGTGATGATGGCAGGTGCTATGGTAGTTCCGCAGAATAGATGTTGAAGGTGGTGATGTAATATTTGATGGACCGTAGGTGAGTGAGCGTTTGCAAAGAGGCTAAGGTTACCGGTGAGTGGTTAGGGTGAGGTAACGGTGACTACTGACGGTGATAATAGTAAATGAATTTTTTTTATGTGTATATAATAATTTTTAATATGTATAATACAAATTCTTCAACTACAAATACTACTAACAAAGTGAATTAGGAATAATGGATTGAGGAACATGTTGATTGTGTACATAAAGTAGAATATGTTGATTTGTATAGAATTCGTTGATTGTTCGATTGAGTTTTTAGTTACTGTTTTGACTGTGAGTTTGTTTGTGATGGTGATTGCGTGATGATAGTGAATCCTTTTTGTTTTTTGTTTTTTGTTTTTTTTTGTGATCGTCTCCTCCTCCTTTCTTTCTCTCCATTTATATAAAGCTCAATTCTATGTATGCAGGAGGTTGGTGGCTGGGAGGCTATAGGGAGGTGGCGGGAGGCTAGAGGGAGACTGCAGGGTGGCGTTTACACTTTTTCACTAAACTTATGTTTATTTTTGATGACTTGTTTTTCGTGACTAATTATTTTGAATATGAAATTTACTCATTTTATGATATATTTCTTTTCTCACCATCTAAACTTTCTTGTTTTTAGTATAATCGATAATGGTTAGAATGAACACATGTCTCTTATGCTTATGTAACAAAAGAAAATTTAACAATAAATCATATGCTCAATCTTTATTATTAACCGTTCATTAATAGTCCAAAAATCATTGCTTGTAAAGAATTTTCGCATCAGAGAATTATTTTGGTTATAAAACCTTTATTTGTACTTTTCATACTAAATACTAATTAACAATACAAATAGTTTTATTAATATAAAGTATTTTTTTTATGTAATAATTGTTTGTTTTTAAAAATTAATTTCTTATAATTTTATTTGCAAAAAATATTTTAATTCTTGTTTTATATCTTTAAATTTTCCAATTAATTGAAAAGAAACATAAAAACATCATACACATACACTTAGGTAAACGTTTTACGTTCACTGTATTAACTAGTACAGTGGCTAAAATGTTTTTAACTATAGCTATAATAAATGATGTAAATAATACTTATGATATATTATTATCAATATTTTAAAATGAAAATGCTAAAATACAAAAAAAATTATATTCATAGAAATTAATTTGTATCTATCATCATTAATATAAACCATTAATTATATAAATATAAAAATTATTTTGATAAATTTGCTCAATTTTCTTGTCTTATCTTATCATTGAATTCTTCAAAAAATAATAATTTTTTGAATAAGGGAAATAGTAATTGATTTTTCTTTTTTTTTCTTTTTACTTTAGAAAATGGTAGTGTAGATTTAATGGTCGTAATTTATTTACTCCTAACTTTAAGGTTAAAAGTCCTTATTGATGATGAAATTAAAAACAAACAAATAAATATAAAATGTTAATCAAACAGAAAGTAAACAAATAACACAAAATGGACAATAAAAAATAAACATCCTCAAATGGTGTATTAAACAAAATAAATACATGTTCGATATGAGTTAACCATGATGGAAGGTCAAGTTTGGATAACTAAAGATTAGGAAAATAGGATAATTTTGAAATAGTAATGGAATTGGTTAGAGGTTTGGGATGAAGTATTTCATAGTTTGATTTTAAGTCTCTAATGCATTTTGGATGTGCTAAAGGTTTGGAAACACCAAAAGGAATATACAAGAAAGTGGACAAATTATTCAGACAATATTTTTCATGGTTTTTCCTAAAGGGTTTTTGAATGTGTTATGAATCTTGATTTTGATAAATTTTGGATCCAAGTGAAAAAGTCACATTCCTAAAGGTTGACTCGAGTTTAAGAGGATCATAACATTCTCGATAAAAGTGTTCAAACTTTATAATTTAAATGTTTTCAAATGTGATACCAGGCGTGAGTATAACAATGCGTTATTTCATAAGTTTTGTGATGATAATGGTATTCTTTTTTGGGATACTTATTCTCAAAACGATAAAGCAGAACGTAAAATTTGAACCATTAATTGCATGATTCGCACTCTCCTTGCTCATTCATTTGTTTCTCCTTCCTTTTTGCATCAAGCTCTTTAAATGCCCACTTATCTCCTTAATATACTTCCTCGGAAGACCTTGTCTAATCAGTCTCCCTCTAAACTTTTGTATCATCGTGATCCCTCCTATACACATTTGTGAGTCTTTAGTTGTCTTTGTTATCCTTTGTTCCCCTCTCCTACCATTAATAAACTACAACCATGATCAACTTCGTGTGTTTTCTTATGTTATCCCCTTAATTACAAAGGTTATACCCTTAATTACAAAGGTTATAAATGTTTTGGTTTATCTCACAGAAAGGTAATAATAACACGACATGTCATCTTTGATGAAACACAGTTTCCTTTTGCCCGTATGCCTTCCTCCCCTATCTATACTTATGACATACATCCCTCTCTTGTTTATCCCTGAATCAACCCTGGCATGGAGCCTTTGCCTAACCCATAACCCAATCCAGCACATCAACCTCCATGGCTAGCCTATTTACCTCTCCTACTTCATACTAGCCTGCCCTGCCTCCGAACCTTACACCTCTATCATGGTCCGCCCCTCCTACTAGAATTATGACCACCCATAGCATGATAAGTGTCTACACACCAAGGAGCTCTTTAACCTTTCTATTTCCATTAACGACCCGACAATATTACCTTTTCCTAAAGATCTCACACTTGCTTTATTGGACCCTAATTGACTATCTGCAATGTAGTCTGAATTTGATACTATAATAAAAAATAATATTTGGGATTTAGTTCCATGACCTTGTGATGTTAATATCATTCGCTATATGAGGATTTTCATACATAAAAAAAATCTAATGGTTGTTTTGAGCGTTACAAAGCTCGTCTTGTAGGTGATGACATATCTCAAATTGTAGGTGTGGATTGTGATGAGACATTCAGTCTCGTGGTGAAACCTGAGGCCATTCGTATGATTCTCACCATTATTCTCTCCAAATTCTAGCCTATTCATCAGTTGGATGTTCAAAATACATTTTTACATGGTGGTTTACATGAGAATGTATACATGCTTCAGTCTTTAAGTTTTTATGATCCCTTTCACCTTGATCATGTTTGTCGACTGAGGAAATCTATTTATGGTCTGAAGCAAGTGCGTCGTGCCTAGTACCAACACTTTGCTGAATATGTTTCTACCTTTGGGTTCCAGCATAGTTCTTCAAATCACTCTCTCTTCATCTGCTGATGTTGTTCTTTCATGACATACATTCTCCTTTTTGTTGATGACATCATTCTCATCACCTCATCTCATGACCTTTGCAAATCTATCACGACACTCCTTACCTCTGAATTTCGTATGAAGGATTTCGGTCCTTTGAGTTATTTT
This sequence comes from Sphenostylis stenocarpa, assembly GCA_963425845.1. Taxonomy (NCBI): domain Eukaryota; kingdom Viridiplantae; phylum Streptophyta; class Magnoliopsida; order Fabales; family Fabaceae; genus Sphenostylis; species Sphenostylis stenocarpa. The sequence goes on from OY731407.1 coordinate 14,493,736, forward strand.
CTCGGGATTACCGTGACTAGACATGCAAATGGCTTGTTTCTCATTTAGAGCACCTATATTAGTGACATCATTACGGTGAAACCCCATACCATTTGTACGCTTCTCACCATTGCTCTCTCCAAATCCTAGCCCATTCATTAGTTGGATGTTCAAAATGTATTTTTACATGGTGATCTACATGAGAATGTATACATGCACCATCCGTTAGGTTTTCGTGATCCCCTTCACCCTGATCATGTTTGCCAACTGAGGAAATCTCTTTATGATCTAAAGTAAGTGCCTCGTGCCTGGTGAAAACAATGGAGGGGAGATTGATGGAAATGTCCCTACATTCCCAAGAGATGATTTTGATGATGATTCAAGTCAACCACATTCAAGTCAATACCATTCAAGATGAATTAAGGACAAGCTGAATTTATGACGTTGGTGAAAATGTGAAACATTTCCCTACATGCCCAAGATATGTTTTTGATAAAGATGATGATTCAAGCAAGCCCAAGATGATTTCTGAAGACTAGATAGAGTCTTAGAATACTGAATATGGAAGTACAAGTTGATGAAGTAATATTATGCATAAGCCTCCAAAACACAAGTGTGATAAAATTCATAACATGATATTTTTCTCTCTCATAATCAATTATGATACATCAGAAATGGAAAAATGATTTTTTCTGTCATAATTGATTATACTAGTAATATAATCAATTATGGCAATTCAAATTTGAAAAATATATTCGTTTTAAAGAATAAATGTTTTTGAATACATCCTGATTTTCTCTATGATATTATTAATGTCCAATGACCATTTTCTGATGCTATTTTTCTATTTAATTAAGTTTTGATGAAAAATAAAAAAACACACAATTACAGAATTCGAAAATTCAATTTACATTCAATCAGTTTTGAAAAAATAATTCTGAACAAGGCAATAGAGATATTTTACACCTTTTGAGAAAACTCTCTTCTCTACTGCCTTCTGTGCTTTCATTGTTAATCACACTTGTTCTTGGAGATTGACATTCTACAGGCTTCTACAATTTGTTGTCTCCATTACCCAGGTGTGTTTGTTCTTATTTTTATTACCTTCATCCTTTTTGCATTGGTGGAAAAGGAGGTGTTTTTCATTCCTAGTGTGGTTCTAGGGAGGTGTTCATCCTTAGTGAGATTCTAAGGAGGTGTTTTCATCCTTTGATTTGTTCAAAGGAGGTTTTCATCCCTAGTGTGATTCTAGAGAGGGGTTCATCCTTAGTGGGATTCTAAGGAGGTGTTTTCATCCTTTGATTTGTTCAGAGGAGGTGTCCATTCTTAGTGGGATTCTAGGGAGGTGTACATCCTTAGTGAGTTTCTAAGGAGGTGATTGTAATTTGTAAACTGAATTTGAAAGATAGTGAATGGAGAGTCACTCTTGTGTTAAGAGTTGACTGGAAACTGGATGTAGGGTTGGCTATACCCAAACCAATATAAATCTCTGTGTGTTCTTCTCTTTCCCTTATCTTTTTCTCATTTCCTGATTATATTATTGCTTCCGCTTTAACAAATTATTGACTCAAATAAATTTTTAATTTGACATCTATTTTAATTTGTGCATCTATTCACCACCCTCTAGATGTCATTTGTCTAACACCTGGTACCAACGCTTTGCTGACTATGTTTCTACCTTTGGGTTCCAACATAGTGTTTCAGATCACTCTCTCTTCATCTACCAATGTGGTTCTATCATGACATACATTCTCCTCACCTCATCCCATGACCTTCGCAAATCTATCACGACATTCATTGCCTCTAAATTTGCTATGAAGGATGTTGGTCCTTTGAGTTATTTTCTCGAGATTGTCGTGAGCAAACATGAAGGTGGCTTGTTCCTCAGTCAGAGTACCTATGCTAGTGACATCATTATGGTGAAACCCAAGACCATTCATACAGTTCTCACCATTGCTCTCTCCAAATCCTAGCCATTCATCAGTTGGATGTTCAAAAGGAATTTTTACATGGTGATCTACCTGAGAATATATACATGCACCATCTGTTAGGTTTCTGTGATCCCTTTCACCCTGATCATGTTTGTCGAATGTGAAAATCTCTTTATGGTCTGAAGCAAGTGTCTCATGCTTGGTACCAACGCTTTGCTGACTATGTTTCTACCTTTGGGTTTCAGCATAGTGCTTCAAATCACTCTCTCTTTATCTACCAACGTGATTCTATCATGGCATACATTCTCCTTTATGTTGATGGCATCATTTTCATCATCGCATTCCATGACCTTTGCAAATCTATCACAACACTCCTTGCCTCTAAATTTGTTATGAAGGATCTTGGTCTTTTTATTCTCAGGATTGTTGATCGATGTCATACTCGGTCAAATAATTAAAACAGATAAATGTAGTACTAGGAAGCTTCCCTAGGTCATTTCCCAACAAACTACAGATCAAACCAATGTTCTTACACAAGTATGCAGATTAAACAGCAGAAAAAAGGGTTTTGCATAATAATAATAAACAGTAAATTAAAGAAAATAGAATTTGAATAAAACAAAGAGAAAGCAATTGTTTTCCTGATTCGAATGCAGTGTCACTTATCCTAGATTACGAAATTAATTTGAAATTAACCAACTAAGCGAAGATAAATCTCAAATTATATTCCAATCCAAAATTAATCAACTAAGCGAAGATTAATTCCAAATTAGCTTTAACCCTTATTTCAATATGAAATTAACCAACTAAGCGAAGATTAATCCTAAATTTTCCTTAACCCTTATTCCAACATGAAACAACTAAGCGAATATTAACCCCAAATTATCCTTATATAATTAAACATTGCATACATCACATAATCTCATCTCTAACACATAATTAAGCAACCTGTGATATTAGCTTCAGTTTACTAAGCATAAACAGATTATAATTCAACAATGAGATTAGAAGATAAAGAGTTAAGAGAACAAACGAAATGAAATTGAAGAACAAAACCTCAAAAATCTACTTGCATTCTCCTCAGAAAATCAATACAAAGATTTAGCTATCCATGGAAAATAAAAAATGCAAAAGAAGAGACATAATTAAAATTGAAACAAGAATTTAAAATGATGACAGAAGAGTAAACAAACTAGAATACAAATTGCAGAAGATGAAAGGTGGTTGCGTGGTGACCTCTCCTCTCAACCCTACATCTCGCTTATATAAATAATCTTAACCCTAATCTTAATCTAGGTTTGGGTCCAACTGGTCCACAAAACACATCATAAGTCGGCTTTAGTGCAGGTCTGTGAACTTCAAACACGTGCAGTATTTTCAATACTTATCCAAATTAATAAATTCTAGTCTCATTTGAAATAATTTTAAGTTAGCCTTAAAACGCCACCATTTATACTATTTTCGAAGGTCTAATGAATTTAGAAGACTTAAATTACTGAAGCATGTCCATTGGGCTGGCCTGGTGCGCTTGACCCGTTTTGGATAATTTATGTAAAATCCAATTTAGCTCCGAATTGAATGATTATGGATCCTCGGGAAAGCTGAATGTGTCTAGTTTATAATGCTTCTAGAATCATGATTTTTGGAGCTCTTTAGAAAAAATGATAAATAAAACAGTGAATCAATGTTAGTACCCGAATAGAATAAAATATGACATTTGACCTAATTTTTCAAGCCCAAAATTGCTTTAAACTGTAATATGGTATCTAACCTAATCTTCTAGGCCCAAAATTGCTTTAAACTGTCCTGAAAATAATAATGAGTAAAAATTAGATCAAATATATTCAAATTAATTAAAATCTGAATTATTGGCCCAGTGAAACCCAATTAATAAAAATTTACTAATAAAAGAAAGTTAAGCTCAAAATACTAATTAAAATAAGTTCAGAAAGGGAAAAAATATGAGAATATAATGACTCATCAATTGTCGGGACCAGACATGCAAGTGGTTTTTTCCTCAATCAGAGCACCTATGCTAAATGACATCATTGCACGCGCTAGCATGGCCTTGTGCAATCCTTTTGCTACTTTGGTTGACACCAAGCAGAAGTTCAATACATCCTCTGACACACCATATGAGGATCCCACTATGTACCGGGGTCTTGACGGCGTCCTACAATATCTCACCTTCATTCGTCGTGACATTTCATATATTGTTCAACAGGCTTGTCTTCACATGCATGCCCCCTACACCAAGCACATGCTAGCATTGAAACATATTTTGATTTATATTCAGGGTACATGATAGTATGATTCGCTCCTATATCCAACCTCTATTGAAAAACTTATTTCTTATACTGATGGTGATTGAGATGGATGTCCTGACACCAGACGCTCCACATATGGTTATTGTATGCTTCTTGGTAACAAACTCATCTCCTGGTCTTTGAAGTGCCAAACTACTCTCTCTCGTTCCAGTGCAGAGGTTGAATACAGAGGTGTTGCCAATGTTGTTTCTAAATCTTGTTGGATCCGCAATCTTCTCTTGGAGCTTTATTTTCCTCTCCCTCAGGCTACTTTGGTGTATTGCGATAATGTTAGTGTCATTTATCTATCTGATAATCTTGTGCAGCATCAACGTACAAAACATATTGAGATGAATATTCACGTTGTTTGGGAAAAGCTAGCACGTGGTCAGGCACGAGTTCTTTATGTTCATGTACCTTCTTGCCACCAGATAGTTGATTTCTTCACCAAAGGCCTACCTCAAGTTCATTATAATGATTTTAGAATCAGTCTAAGCATCCGTGAACCTCTTGCTTCGACTACAGGGGTGTGATAGAATAGGAAATATTCTCCTACAATTAAGCCAATTGCTTTCCTGTAATTAAGCTAATTGTTTTCTTGTAATTATGTTGTGTATAATTAGATACTTGACTTTAGTCATGCTTGTTAGGTATCAAAGTGAGTTAAGTCTCATATTGAGTAAGAATAAGAAAGTTAAGCAACATATAAGAAAATATGACCCATAACCTAATGTATTAAAGTTTTAGGTTGAGAGTGGTGTCAATCCCTTATATGGGTTGGACTCATGTCTTATTGGTGTTATTTCTCTCCTATGAACCCCTCTTGAAAGGCCTAATAAGTGGTATTAGAGCCAAATATTAATCGGCAGTTTAAGAGTGGTCTTTGTATCAAAAGTCTTCCTGATAGTAGGTCAGGTAAGAATGTCTCATTATGATGAATAACAGTACTTGAAAGGGCACTAGTATGCTCGAGGGGGATGTACCAATATGAAGGGACTCACACTTGAGGGAGAGATTGTTGGGTAATCCAAGTGAGTTAAGTCTCATATTGAGTAAAAATGAGAAAGTTGAGCAACATATAAGGAAATATGACCCATAACCTAATGCCTTAAGATTTTTTGTTGCGAGTGGTGTCAATCCCTATTTTAGACTCATGTCTCATTGGTATTGTTTCTCCATGTGAACACCCCTCAAAAGGCCTAACAATGTTGCCTTGGTATTCATACTTATTTCCAATGGATAAGAAGAGGGGCATTCAAATGACCATGCAATCTTACAAATATCAAATAGAACAACACGATCAACAAACTTTTCAACAATTCACATCACAAGCCACATATCCACACGTTGTTTCATTTACTTTTCAATCACCTTCACTTTACGAATATATTGACCAACTCTAAAATATATCAAGTCAAATTTAGTTTGGACAAGTCTATTACACATATAATGTGTTTCATCTTCATCAAATATGTTTGTTACCACTTCAATAACATCACCATCAGAATATAATCAACAACTCTCATAAATTGTTATTGTCCCATTGCACATATATAAACATCATACAATAATAATAATAATAATGAATAATGAATAACAACAAGAAAAAAACATATCATCACCAAAGTATCCATCAGAAAATAAAGGTCAATATATAATATTAGAATACCAAAATGATACAACATCATTAAAAAAAATGTATTTTTTATATTGGTTTAAGTTTTTAATATATATTATACCTTTTTAAATGTATATATTTTTTTACTTAACATATTAATATTTTCTTATCAACAATTTAATATATTAAAATTATTTAACATTATTAACATGTAAATAATAATTAATTAATTAAATTTTATTTTAATATATATTGTAATTACAATTTTATTAAGTAAAAATAAAAAAATTAATTTAAAATACATAAAGAAGTTGTCATTAAAAAACAACTTTAATAAAAAAGAAATTCTAGTATTCAAATACGATTTAAAAAAAGTGATATGAAAAAAATCATATATACGTGTATTACTTCTATTTAAAAAAATTAAAATGATCTTTCAGAACATTACTTTTTCAATACGAAATCATTTACGAAAATACGACTTACTTATAATAAAAAATTTTAAAAGATGTACGCAAGAATAATGAAACAAATTATACGTGAGAAATTGGCCAATTTATTTGGGCCCCTGTTATTTGAACCAACCTTTCAATTTTGCTTCGGAAAATAAAAATGTAGTAGTAATTCTTAATAATCAATTTAGGCTTTTATTAATTTTATTCGAAAATTATTTTAAAACAAATGCGATGTAGTGAATTATATAAGTGAAAAAGTAGTAGTGATGGATTGGATTGACATTCTTTAATTAAGAGTCAAAACGGCGAGACATGGCTTGTTGTTTGAGTGAAACGACATGACATGTGATGGCGTTGCGTTAAATCGGAAAGAGGGGAACGAAAAGTGTGGGAAGGGAAGGCAAGGAGAATGACGGAGAGTTGCATCCGAACCGTCGTAGAGGCCATTCACTCCTCTTCTTTCCAAGCCGTTCTCCATCTCGCGGGTGGAGCTTCTCAGGTTCTTCCTCTCTCTCTTTCTCTATCTCTCTCTCTCTCTCTCTCTCTCTCTGTATTTGTTGCACGCAGAGTGTTGAATGGATGAATAATAATTGGACTTTTTTCAGGCGGTGGGTTTGTTGCTATCCGTTCCTGGTGCTTCAAACACTGTGCTCGAAGTTGTCGTTCCTTACTCGAAGATGTCTCTCATACAGTTACTCGGAAAGGTCCCTTTCTATTCATCTTCTATACAATTTCGCTTTTATGTTTCTCCCCTTTTATTCTCACTGGTTTTGTTCGTTCGTGCAGATTCCATCCCAGTTTTGTAGCCAACAGACTGCCGAAGATATGGCTTTATTGGCTTATAATCGCTCTCTTAAGCTCTCTACACCAGGTTCATTTCTGTCTTTGTTATTGCCCAGTATTAATAATGTTTAAAAACTTACGAGTTGCGTGAAATATGGATGCTTTGGTTTTCTTAAACTGATTTATAATTCGGAGGGTTTGCGAATTTTGTGCGTGTTGCAAAATGGAATTGTATATCTGATGTGTCTGCATTAACCTGTTGATTAGGATCCCCAGTTGTTGGTGTGGGTTTCACTGGCTCTTTGGCAAGCAGTCGTCCAAAACATGGGGAACATAGGTTTGTTTGCCTTATCTACGAAAATGGTTGATGAAACCTCACTATATTTAGCTTCAACATAATTTCTGAAAAAGTTACCATTGGCCTGTGCTTTGTGTTACTGTATTGGTAATTTGGTATTGCACTAGTTTCCATCTCTCAGGCTCACTGCCATTCGGTCTGGGGATTTCCATTTTGGTTGAACATGTTGTACCCCTTGGTCCTTTATAGAGCTATCCTCTTATTTATGGAAATCGAAGCTGATTTTGTGAGATTAACCTGGTACCACCTTGTGAAATTACCCGAGGGTTAAAAATAGGTGAACCCTACTTTGGTGAAAAGAGGTGGGTTAAATTATAACGAGCTTAGGTTTGTAGATCAAATTATGTTGGAAAACGCTGAGAAAAGTGGGACTTTAAGAAATCAGAAAAAAAAGGGCTGCTGGAACCTTTTGGACAGCAATAAAATTGATTGAAAGGTTATCATCTACACGAGCTTATTTTTAGAAAATATATGATTTTTCTTAATGTTCTCTTGCTATTGCTGGCCCTGACTTCCTGTTAAGATATAATTTCCTGAAGTTGTGTTAGTAGAGGGAAAGCCTTGGCTCAATAGTAAGGTTGGTGCCTTGTGATCTGGATATCATATGTTCAGAAAACAGTCTTTCTAGTTGTGGTTGTATGACCGTGTACATTTACCTTCCCCAGAGCCTCTTGACTTATTTGTGTATATTTTGCGTGCTTGACTCTCTGGATCTTGTTAATTTTACATTTTCTATAAATAGGCTCTTTTTCAGATTGCTCAGTTGTGTTTCCCCTCTTCTAAATGTGATTTTGGGGGAAGACTAGTCCCACTCTGAACTTCTTTAACTTTTATGTTCATTTGCAGATTTTACATGTCAACAAGGACAGCTGATCAACTTTGGATATCAAGGGTGACCTTGACTAAGGTGATGTTATCCTATTATTTGTTCCACGTGTTACTCTGAACTCAATAGTAATCATGTTATATATAATATAGGGATTGTTAACTTAAACCCACTTAAATTATAGAAGGTGTAAGTTAGAAAGCTATAACTACAAATTTCTTAAATACGCCCAATGTGTAACTTGCTAATATCTATATATATGAATGTTATATTGTTTATGCAAATATTTATATTTATTTTTCTGTAAACTGTTCAATTATAGGGACTTCGCACTCGAGAAGAAGAAGATGGAGTTTCCAGTCATCTTTTGATCAAGGTATGTGGCAGGTTTGAAAAAATGTTGAGAATATTTTTGTTCTGTTATTTATATCCACTCGAGTTATTTTCCCTCATTTTTTTTCCCTTTTAAGATTTCATATAAAATAACATTGAATATCTTTTAAGATGACAACTGTAATAGTTGGAAGCTAATCTTTAGTTTATCCCTTGCCACATTTGTTTTAAAACCAACTTATATTTGACTTGCTTTTTGCTCCCCTTTCTGTTCTGGTTCTAGGCAATTGCAAATGCATGCAAAATTTGTGCAACATCAATTTCAGCGTTGAGTGAATCAGATGTATCCGAAGAATGTGAAACGCAATTCAATGAAGATCAACAGTTAGAACAACTTATAAATGGTCAAATATGCTTTAAAATTTACCCATTTGCAAATGGTATGGTAAAACCTTTGAGCAGAAGCAAAAAAAATGGTTACATTCACATTCTACTCTCTTATTGATAAATTATTATCTTTATCTGCAGAGATACCAGCCGACAGGAAAATAATAATGCCCGGTTCTTTCAATCCATTACATGATGGGCATCTCAAGCTTATGGAAGTCGCTACTCGGTACATTAACTCATAACATTCGTTAAATGTTCAATTTCTTATAGGTTAATCTAATGGATTAGTCATAAAATATGATTTGCCTGATAATTTTTGTAGTTATATTTTAATATGCTTAGATATCTGCCTTTCAAGAGACTACTCTCTAAATTTGATTTTAGTAGCTGCTCCAAAATATTCTCCTATTCTGATATTTGTTGATAATATTAATGTTATTTATCATAAGTAGCTTCCGCTGGAGTAAATAAATTATTTAACTTTGGCATTAATAATGAAGTATTCTGTTTAGAAGTTGGTATGGTTTCCGAAATATAATGATAAAATTTCATACCTGATAAGTGTAATTTTTAGATTATGGATTAGAAATCAAGACTTTTCTTTTCTATACAATTAGGATCATATATCCATACACATGATGGTTCATTTAAATTTTGTTTCTTTTGTTCATAGTTTTATTTCAATATTTCTATTATTAAAATGACATATGTGCAGCATTTGTGGTGATGGGTATCCTTGCTTTGAAATATCTGCTGTCAATGCAGACAAACCTCCGTTATCAGTGGCTACGATTAAAGATCGCGTCAAACAATTTCAAAAAGTTGGTGAGGTTCTTTTCTAATGTACAAGTTTATTTACATCATTTATTAATTTATGGAGGGGATCTGCTTCCTTTTTTATATCCAATAATGGATTCTTTACTTTTTATATGCACGGTGAATGCTGAATGGGTTCACATGTTTTAAGTTTAATAATTAGGATAAGTCTTATGACAATATGATACTTAGAGTTTAATACCCTTTTTGAGTGCTTAGTAGTATTATTTAATGCGCCAACAACTAAAGTAGTAAATGATTTCTTCAATGGCAGGAAAGACAGTAATCATATCGAATCAGCCTTATTTTTATAAGAAGGCTGAACTTTTTCCAGGCAGTGCTTTTGTAATTGGTGCTGACACAGCAGTGAGGCTTATTAATGTATGAAATGACCTTCTGCTTAGATCAACTTTACTTGATTGTCACCATGTCCTACACTTTTTTAATACTTGGTTGTTTCAACAGTTGTTTTTGACATGCTTGAAGAAAATGTAACCTCAGTGTTATATATATATAGTTTGTGGAGAGTGGTTTTGTTATTGTGGAAAAGCATGTTTTTTTGTTAGAACTTTATTTCAGAAAACATATTGCTCATTAAATTTTCTTATAGCTGAAGGGGTTAATAGCAATCTGACTGTCTTGTGTTTCCCCATTCCATTGTATATCAATCTGGTGTACGTCTTGGTATTCGTTGAAAGGATTGGTTTTGTGAAATAAAATCGTGTATTTTGTTTAGAAATGTTTCCGAGCATATACAGTTTTTGTCTGACACACTGAAACTGCTATTTCTCCTTAAAGATCAGTTTAGTTCGATTGAGCTAATTGAGAAGGAATATTTCCGACAGATCGACTGATTTCGAACAAGGACTAGGTATAAGATTGTCATCCTTACCTAGAGTATTAGCATAAAAGTACATTTTGAAATATCCTTTTTCAAGCAAGTCTGCTTCAGCTGTTCACACCCCAAGAGTAAAGCAGAAAAGGAAACATATGAGTTTCTTTATTTTGAGAAAATGTTTTGTTTTCATTTTTACAAAAATGTCACTTTGTTTTCATTTTGTTTTCTATTTTCAAAGAATAAACAAAAAAGAAATATGAAACAAAACATTTTCTTAAATTTAAAACTGGTTAGTATCAAGTAAGAAGAAATATCTGATTCTTTGGTTCCGGTTTCTATTGCTTTATTGTGTTTCTCAAGCCAATAGTCTGAAAGGTATACAAGCTGATTAGTTCATTATATAAAATTTTCACTTTGTATTAAAGGACTAAGTTTAATTTTTTCTGTTTGCTTCAATAGATTTTATTAACTAATATCTTCAAATTGTTATATATTACTCTTGAAGCCTAAATACTATGATGGTGACTACGGCAAGATGTTGAAGACACTTATTGGTTGTAAAGAAACAGGATGCTCTTTCCTTGTTGGTGGTCGGAATGTAGATGGTGCTTTCAAGGTATTACTGCATAAGAAAATGCAATTCTAATTACGATATTTCTTTTAAGTTCAGTATTAGAGAGGCCATTGTGTGGTGTTACAGGTTCTTGACGATATTGATGTTCCAGAAGAACTAAAAGACATGTTTGTCTCCATCCCAGCCGAGCAGTTCCACATGGATATATCCTCTACTGAAATAAGAAATGGAAGAGGGATGTAAATAGTTTTATGGCTATAGATCAATATAATCAAGGATGAAATTACTAAGAATAAAAAGAGGTATATATTTTTTGACTCAGTATATTATTATGCAATAAAAAATTAAAATGTATTTTGTCAGTGTATGATTCTGATCTCTGTGGTTTAGAACTGTTGAGCATGGTGATTCATAAATGTATGTGGCAGACGCGCAGAGCATTCATGCATAAGACACGAAACTAAAATTCGAAGGGGGAATTATGTTTGTTTGATGTCCATGTTTCGTAGTTTTCCTGTAGCTGTCAGACTAAAATGTATTTGCAAAAGTTGATTGAATGAATGGAGGATGAGTGGGGTTTGAGGAGAGTGTGTGAAATTTTTGTATTCGCCTCACAATAGGAGACTTTTTAGTAATTTTGGGGTTTGATTTTGCTGCGTCTTGGATAGTTCTCTTTAGCATATGAGTACGGGTGACAATCCGTCTGAGCTGGCACAGGTATGGGAATTGTCTGCTTTCCGATTTATTTTGAAAAAAATTACCCTTATATATTCGTCAGGTATTTGATTATTTTATACTTATAGATTTTTTTTATTTTATATTTTTTAAACTAAAGTGATTTAAAATTATTCTTTAAAATATAAATTCAAATAATGTATTTTCTAAAAATATAATTTCAATTAAATTAAATTATAAAATATCAGTATAAATATAGTTAGTCTTTCTAAAGAAAAATTAAATAAGTTACACAAAAAAATAATAGTTTGAATAAAAAATCCTTAAAATAATAACTTTAATTCTATAAATCTTAAAAAAATAAACTCTAAATAATTTGTTAGTGGATAACTTTTTGCAATGATTGTTTTTACATAGGTTATCACATAAAATATCAAACTACTAAAACATGAGTAATCTAAAATTAATCTCATTTTCAATCCAAAACTCTAAAATATTAAATTTTTTTATTCTTATTTAATGTAAAACTTAGATTCAAATTTAAAATTTTTCAAGGTTATGATATTCTAAAACTTTGAAAAACATTTAAAAACAACTTAATGTGATACATACCTCCATGATATCTCTGACGATAATACGAGAACTTTTAAATTATCTTGATACTCAAATTTATCTTTACAAAAACATTTATTAAGACTCATAACATGTAATAGTCAAATATATTAGAAATAACACCTTTTAACACAGCCAATCAAATCAAATTTCAAAACTATGTGCTTTTTTATTAGTTTCCTATGTGCAACTTTATCTTGTTTCGCGGGCTCAAGGTATATTAGATTTATGTGTTGATGAAATAATGTGGTAATATTTCTAAGGCACACTCAATATAATATAAATACATAATCAAACTCTGAGAGATCTTTTTACCTTGGCTTCCATTATAGTGGGTTGTCTTTATTAAAATTCTTCATCAAGACATCTTGTCATGATCACATATTCATTCACAGTAAAAAGGCTTGTCCCAACCAGATTCAAAATACCATAAAAGCAAAGTAGAAATATATGATACCATGGAACAGGACAACTAAAGAGATTAAAGAAGATCGTGTAATAAGGTTTAACAAGTGGAGAGAGAAAGATTCTTCTTTAACAAACGAAAATAAATAAATAAATATGTATAGAGAGAAAAATAATTGTCAACTTATCAACAATAATTTTAAATTTTAAATAAAATAATAAGAACTCATAAGACTAGATTATAAGACAATTTTGATAGATAAAATAAACATGATGAAGAAGCAAGTCAAAGTTAAAATATTTATTTTCATGCAAGATTTCTAGATAACTTAATTTTAACCAGCGCAGCGCAACAGCTATTATTATATATCAAAAACATGTTTTATAAGAGGTGATGTTTTAGCCCTCCTTTTTCTAAACTCAACACTTTCTCTGTCCTAGATCCAACTGTGTGTTCCCTTTCGTTCCTCGTTTCTCTAATTAAACAAAGAATGCATTTTTTTTTTCTTCTAGAATGATAAATTTCTCTTTAACTAAATTTCGATATAAGGAATAAGGAAGGAAGAATAAAAAAAGGACAGGTAGGGTGATTTGATTTTCAGACATTTCCTTTGGGTCGTTGGTACAATCAATCGTTTCATGTACAACAGCATCTTATTCTATTTTGACTACAATGAAAAATAACACAACCATGTGCCAAATAGATTCTCTCTCTCTCTCTCTCTCTCGTTAGTTAGTTCCTTAACCACCGCAGCCTCCGCCACATGCTGAGCCACACCCGGCGGCGCAGGCTGAACCTCCGAGCCCATTGTTGTTGTCTTCGGAGTTTCTTTTGGGATTCTTGGTTCCATCTGCACAGAAGAAGATGATGGCTGCAAGAAGGGAGAGGGTGACACATAATACGAAAACAAGAGTTTGAATTCGAAGCTCTTCACGACCACCTTGGAGTTTGTAGTTGAATTGCCTCGCCATGTTACGTTGTGGTTCGAAGGTTATGTTATGATGTGTGGGAAAGATAAAGAAATGGTGGTGGTAGCAACAAATGGTTACTGTCCCTTCAAAGCTCGAAAAGGTGACGTGGAACAGTCTCATGCTACCAAGGAAAAAAGAACATCGACATGTGAATTTGAATGGTTCTAAAACTTCCAATAATTATAATTACCCCCACTTTCTTTTCACTCCAATTTTTCATTCCTCTTCTTTTAATCATACTATTATTTCTTATTTTCTTTTTAGGATTTTTTTTACATTTAAAAAAGTAGAAATAGTGAAAGAGAAAGAATATATCAAATACATAATGACATAATTCATTATTTTAATTATTATTATTATATACATATTCTTTTTTAACTTACACTAAAATTTCAAAATTCTTTCGAGATAATCTACTTCACTCTCCTTCATTATAATTTCTTTTCCTTTTCTTTTTCTACATTGAAATAATTGTAATTTATGAAACAGAGTTATAACATTCACATATCCATACTTTTTTTAGATACTTTCACATATCAATGCTTTACTTGACACGTATATATAATCATTCTAGTTGAGTTGTTACCTCTACTCACCTCAAAACTTCCTTTCTGTCATTCGCCTTTCAATTAAACAATTTTCACCTCAAAATTTTCCTCAATACATGAATTCTTTAGCTTTTTGACCAAGGTTTGACTTCTTGACCCTGTTGGAATATTATGTCGATAAATATTTTCATACATGTAATTTCAAATTTAAAGTAAAATAATCTTTATTGAACCAGTTTTAGTAAAATGATAAATAAAATAAACTGCTCCTTTTCTTTTCTATTTTCTTAATTCTAGGAAAGTTATTTGATCGAGTCTTTCTCTTACATGCTATAATTCGGTCCACATTTTATTAAATTCGATTGCATTTATTGATTTTAATAAGAAAATATCAAAAAGAAAAAGAATTATTGAGGAGTAACTAACCCAATCACAATTACTACAATTGCATTAAATGAACTAAAATGTGAGTGAGACCCATTAATTGCAACCACAGCTGAGAAAATCCATTGACACAAAAACTGAGGCAAGAATTCTCTGCAAAGTTAGGACTTTAAATTCAGAAATGATGACCTCGGAAAACATTTATTTGACCACAGTCCAGAGCTTCTGGCCCCCAATTAATTGTACCAGCAATTGCTAAAGAAAGAAAAGCATCACTAACTGGAATTTGTACATCAAGCAGAAGAACTGGTACCAATAAGAGATGTAACTTGATACAGGACATTCACAACCCTAGCATTCATTCATTCACCTCATCATACATAAAAATGGTTCGAACCAATAGTGAAGAAAAGAAACAATAAATACACCATATAATTCTTCTACTTTCAAAATAACCAATTGGTAGTTGCAACAACATTGGGATATCAATAAATGAAGGCACCACAGCCAGAAAATAAAATAGATCAACAAATCTAACACAAGATAGATATCCCAGTATAGACAAATAGTATATGTGTGCTACACATTGCAAAAAATAATAACTTAATGAGAAGGTAGAGAAGAAGTTCTAGTAGACTGCTCAGAAGCATTGGCAAGGCCTTGCAACATTCTCAAAATCTCACTTGTGTCTTCCAAGTAATACTTGGCCTTGCTAGGTTTTTGCCCAACTGTGCAAGGAAACACTTCAGCAACTGGAGATAGTAATGCCCTGGCATTCATTATTACCCCAAACATGTCCTCGTCTGATCTGTCATCTCCTATGCATAGAACAAAATCTGGAATCACTCCCTTTTGTTTCATTGTTGAGAGAAGACGTTCTGCTACAATACCCTTACTCACACCCTGTACCAAAGTTGAACCAAGAGGAGATCGTCAACCACATTTCATGACTAGAAGTATTAGAATTAACTTATGTGATGTACACAAGTTCTGGAGCATATAATAGGGTTGTTAAAACATGGTTCTGTGCCGAGCACCACTATAATTAAATCAATCACCCTGAAGGTTCAAATCCAAAGATCCTTTCTAACTAGTGAAGCTACAGAAGTCACAACTATAGATGCATGTAAATTAGGACAACTAAATATGACAAATAGATTAAAGGTTGAAAGATTTTCCATAACTGACCTGAGGTTTTACTTCCACAATGTTTGGACTACTTTTAACAGAGACAGGCTCATTGGCAAGAACACTTTCCAGATGATCAAAAAGCTCCTTAGCTTGGCATGAACCAAAGTCTCGGTCTGCATACTGGTAATTCCAAACAAGAGCACTTTCTTTGGCCTCTATGTTAGAACCATCAGTTGTTTCCATATATAACTGCATAACTGGCTCAGCAATCTGTTTCCACTCAAAATCCGGTACAGGAACACAAGTTTCCCATTCGGCATTTTGATTGGTCCTGGACACATAAAGAAGATAAACTTTGGTTTGAGTACACAAGCAAGCTCTGCTAAAGAAAAGTATTTTTCCTCGACATTCTATTACATATAAAATGAAACAGTGAGTTTATTTTGCGGTTAACAATAGAAAAGCCAAATATGATGATCCCTCAATCCTATCAAACTCGGGACAAAAGAATCAAATTTCATCATTCTTAAAATTAAGAAAAGAAAAACCAGTAAAAAATGAAAACCATTAATATGATTTGCAGTACCCATAAAGTCTTCATGTTCCTAACAAACAAGGTAAAAGGACGTACCTCACAAAATAACCATGCTCTGCAGCGATTCCCATCCTTTCACAAGAAGAAAACCATTCAGTAAGAGTCCTTCTCTCCCTTCCACTTACAATGAAAACACAATTCTTGGTGTCCCTGCACAAGATGTTCAAGATGCCAACTGCTTCGGCATTAGGTGTTGTACTCATGGATCCGGGCTGCACCATAGTCCCATCGTAATCCAAAAGAATCGCTCGGTGCCTGGTCCTCTTATAAGCTGAAACAATATGTTCCACGGATAGCTTTCTAAAGTTTGGATCCAAAGCAATTACTCGGAAGCCTAAACCAAAACCAATGCCCCAGCATCGTCTCCTTAGATGATCTCTACATGCCCTCTCCAGATCCTGCAAGAAGCTACGTGCCCAATATGCAACATCATGTGTACTAACATACCTATAATGTTTCTCATGCCGCATCTGCTTTTCAGCCTCTGGAACCATCAGTGCAGAATCCATAGCTTCAGCAACAGCATCAATGTTCCATGGATTCACTCGAATTGCCCCACTCAATGAAGGGGAGCAGCCAATGAACTCGGACACCACCAGCATACTTCTCTTTTGAATAAGTGGGTCTGTCCCTAAGATCTCATCTATCTTCTCACTGCCTTGTCTACAAATGATGTATTCATAGGGTATAAGGTTCATCCCATCTCTCACTGCTGTAACAAGGCAACATTCTGCAATCACATAATAAGCAATTCTCTCGTAACTCTGAAGTGGTGTATCAATCAAGACTACAGGTGTGTATCCAGACCTTCCAAATGTATTATTTATCCTCTTCACCGTGGCATAAGTTTCACTTTGTACCTCCTGCACATCCTTTCCACGGCCTCTTGCAGGGTTTGCAATTTGGACCAGGACAACTCTGCCCCTCTTATCAGGATGTTGTAAAAGCAATTGCTCCATGGCCAAAAGTTTTAAGCTGATTCCTTTGAAGATATCCATGTCATCAACCCCGAGCAGCACAGTTTGATCTCTGAACTGCTTTTTTAACTCTGCAACCTTGCTTTCTGTCTCAGGAAGACTCATGACTGATTGGAGCTGACCTATATGAATACCTACAGGAAGAATCTTAATGCTTACAGTTCTTCCATAGTACTCAAGACCAATGTAGCCCCGCTTGGATTGGTAAGAAATTCCAAGCATTCTACTGCAGCAGGAGAGGAAATGCCTGGCATAATCAAAAGTATGAAACCCAATAAGGTCAGAATTCAGAAGAGCTCTAAGAAGTTCGTCCCTAACAGGAAGGGTTCGGTATATCTCAGAGGAAGGAAATGGACTGTGCAGGAAGAATCCTAGCCTCACCCTGTTAAATCTCTTTCTCAAAAATGTTGGAAGTACCATCAGATGGTAGTCGTGAACCCACACAAAGTCGTCATCAGGGCTAATGACTTCCATCACTTTATCCGCAAATATCTTGTTCACAGAAACATAAGCTTGCCAAAGGGACCTATCGAATCTACCACCAAGATCAGGCGAAAGGGGAAGCATGTAGTGAAATAAAGGCCATAGGTGTTGTTTGCAGAATCCATGATAGAATTTGCTAAAAAGCTCAGGAGGGAGAAACGTGGGCACGCATTTGAAAGTGTCCAGCAAGTACTGAGCAACATCATCTTGCTCACTAGGCTCAATCTCTTCTTTAAGACAACCAATATAAATAGTTTCCACATCATCCCCAAGACCATCTTTCAGCTGCAGAAGAAGTGAGTCCTCATCCCATGTAAACTCCCATGTACCATTGTCTTTTCTGCGTGCTCTTAATGGAAGTTGGTTACCTACAATGATCATCCTCTCTTGAGAGACTGAGGATGGAGTATCAGAGCCAACACTATTGCTGGACTCATCATCTAGTTCAGATAGTACTCCGGCAACAGTTGCAACTCGAGGTAGCCTTTTCTTCTCGCGACCGAAAGATGGGGAGCCACAGGAAGTAAGATCTAACAAGTTGGAATATGACCTTGAAACCATTTTGATGATGAACTTTGGTGGACAAGATGCAGAAGCAGGCTTATATTAATTGTTCACTTCGGAGTCCTTCAAACAATCATGATAAGGATGAAATTTCAGAAATCTGAAAACAACTTAAATGTCCTTTATACCCCGAAACTAAAAAGTCCAGCAGAATCAAAATCACCTAATGTTACATTATAAGAAAGGTCTGTAACAAAAGTTTGATGTGTTTTCTTTTGCACCTCAGGATTTCAGAAAATTCAGGTTTGGCACATAGCACTCACCAGAAAATAACGGAGAGTGAGATAAATCTAAAATCTCACTAGAACAGTAAAACCCCTTCTGCTGGACTTGATAGTAGTTATATACTTTAATGACAAATTATGTTTCATAGATACCACGTTCAACGAGAAAGGTAACCATAGCAGCAAATTGAGAAAATCCTAAACAGAGAACAATTGAATCTATTAATAGAATTATTAATAATAATACCACCAACCAAAACGAAAAAAAAAAAAAAAATCCAGTAACACTGAGAATTGGAGCAACACTAAGGATGGCTGCGTGAACACTTAAATCGATCCAAACACCACCATGTATAAAAATGCACGATTAACCCATCTTCCTTCGATGAATGAAGAAGCTCAAAAGAGGCCAAAGTAGCCCAAAAGATGAATGAAGAAGAAAGGGAGAAGCTTTTCACAACAGCAGCGAAGAAAAAATCCTACCCTTTGAAAAGAAGAAGGGAGAGAGTGGTGGTGTGAGTTGAGATATGAGAGACAGACACCAAAAGATTCTTCTTTCCTTTCTCCTCTCAGTCACACACACAAACACTCAGCTTAGTGAGCAATGGTGTCAACTGGGAATCCCTTTTCTCTTACTTTTTGTTACAAAAACAGAAAATTCATAGTGATATTTGTTGCCTCTTGCACCCAACTAACGACAAATTGGATGTCTTTATACAAAGAACTTGATTCTCTCCCTCCCCTCAAACACACGCACACACTCTCACCATGTCTCTTTCTCAGTGATGTGTGATGACATGACTACCCCAACACAGTAAACTCCAACATCCTTAACCACGGTTAGTTTCCCCTAATGAGAGATTAACTTCACCTAACCCTCCTCAAATGTGACGGTGGTGCTTCATTGCTACCACTAAGACACACTTAATGTTAATGCACACCACAGCGCGTGTAACCACAGTTGCAGCATATATTCCCTTCTCATTCTCTTGTTCACAAAGAGGGCTTCTCTGTCTTTTTAACGTCCAATACATTCTAACCAACTCATCAACTTAATTTCAAGTAAACTACTGTTTCGGTTTCTTAGTTGTGATTTAGATTCACCTAGGGATAACTCATTATTTTGTCAATAATGTTTGAATAATATTTTTTTTTTCTTATAAATTTTCCCAAAGAGCAAGTTGCTTATAAAATTCTTAAATTTAAAGACCAATTCTTCTGCAGTTTTACAGGTGAGAAAACCCACGTAGTAATTTTTAAAATTATTAGATAATTATAGTACTCAATTTGAGCTCTTAAAGGTCATACTTTAAAAAATTATTGAAATCTTAAATTTTATGTGATATTATAAAACTTGGAAAAAATGAGTCAAGCAATACATATCATAATTGCACCATTGGATATTCTATTCATTAAAATGCTTAACATGTAGAAATTATTGACAAGCTTGACCTCAGAATTTGCTGCGAAGTATATTACAAGCGCAATATTAGTGAACAGCATTTGTCTTTCCTAAACAGAGTGGGACAAGTGTGTAACGGATAGAGCTTGCTTAATCAACAAACTGATACTTAATTGTTGTCTCTGGTAACAACAAATTTGGTTTAATTTTTTCAAAGAAAATATTTTTGAGAAACTTAAAAAACAGTGTTGGTTTATAACAAGAAGTAAATATATATATATATATATATATATATATATATTTTTTTTTTTTACAGTAGAGAAAAAGAAAATAAGTGAATACAATAGAGGAGGGTAATTATGTAAAAAAGTTTTTGTAGAAAACTAAAGTTACACAATATGACATAATAGTAGCATAAAGTATACATAAATATAAAATAAAAAATAGAGAAAAAATATTTTTCTATCATAATTGTATCATTTATTTCATCCCTTCTCCTTTACTCTTTGTGCAGTGCACGAGCCTTTTTTATGTTCCTTTACTTTTTTATTTGACTTCCTTTTCAGTCACGGAGCCTCAAGCAATTTTTTTTTGTTATGGTATTTGCTGATTTGGGGTTTTCGCTGGAGAATATATATATTAAATTCTTTAACTATATCTTAAAGTCTATAGATGAAAAAAATATTATTAGATGGCATAACTAATCTTTCGTTGTAAGTTCTTTCCGTGGGAAATTAGTTTTCACGTAAAGTTAAAAATATTTATTAAAAATAATTTTATAATTAAAAAATTCTCTTGAATGAAAAATAATTAAATCCAAACACTATTGATTTTGTAAGATTTAAGGAAGAGTTTAGTTTTTAAAAATGATCAAGTAAATAAAAAACATTGAAGATAAATTAAAAAAAATGAAGAATGCCATATATTTTATCCCAGTTGGTATTCATGAAAATTGAAATGGAAGAAAACAAAAAGAACGACCACCGGGTAGTAATATTAAATTATGACATTTACTTAAAAGATAAATTTGGAAGAAATTATTTTCTTAATAAACTTTGAGTAAAAGTAAAAAAAGTTGAGTCACGTATAGAAGAAAATATCTATAATATGTTATCTTAAAATTTTTGAAATTAAAAATAATATTAATATTTATGTGAATTAAGCTCTCGTTAATAAATCTCCTCCAAGTACTCAACAATAAACCTTTCTCGCATTATGCATCGTTCACCGACAAACCTTCATAACTAGTTTTATCACTCTGCCACAGAAGCCACCCAATGAATAAAGTGTTTGTGTGTGTCATTTTCAATAGAACCCTGAACCCAAATATAAGAGGATCCAAGTCCTTCATTTTGTTCCTCGGAAAAAAACGTTAGTTAGTATTAATTTTTACACAACTTTTTTATTAACTGCTCCAATGTAATTAAGGTGTATTTTTCCTGGTTGAACGGGTTAAAAGTGTGTCGGAAGAACAATCATATTTAGTTAGCATTAATTAGGAAAAGTGTAATAAAATTATTAAAAAGTAGAAGTTGGCTGGACGTGTCCGACGATGAACCGACCAACGTTATTTTTCTGGATACATAGCAAGATAACTCCAACAACATTGGTTTCTAAATTTTTCTTGGCTTTTGGTGCGTCATGTTTGAAATTGACTACTATCCTTTATGTTTGACGTGGTTACCAAATTGTTATTAGTGTGGATAATTGGGTGTCACATGATTCATAAAATTTGGTTCCATGGAAACTTCAATCAATATCAGGACCCAACAACATGTTAGATTAAAATCGCAATGTATAACAAGATGGATTGCGTGATCCAATGACTAAAAAACTACATTGCCACAATGATTATTGATATGTGACTCCAACTCATGTTCCGGATTACTACATCTTATCTCAAATTAAGACCACGCTTCTGGTCGCATATTCTGCAACATACGCTTTAATTAATTAATCACCCGTTTCATTATTAATCAAATGATTTTAAGTCTTTCATTTAAAATTGATTTTTTTTATTATTACTTCAATCTGTTGCTGTATCATTTTGGTAATTTATACAAGTAATATTAAAAGAAAAAATAAAATCTTATTTCATTGTCTCGTACAATTTGATAATTATTTTCTCTGGTAGTTGTTAAAGAGAAAGCGAAGAGAAAAAGCATTGTTGTTGTAAGTAGAGTTGTGTTTGGCAACGTCAATGATTTGCCTGCCACTATTATATAATAAGCTTATCATTATTCCCAACTCAGTTAAGTTGCTTCTTCACGTTCAGTCATTATGCCCACTTAGCTTCCATCTTTTTCTCTCCTATTCCTTCTAAAATTACAATCATTACGCTTCATAAATTCAAATTCATGCCAAACTCATGCGTCATAATTACCCTTCTTTTTTTCTCACTTCCAAACTTACTATAATTAATTATTATCTACTTTTCTTTTTACCTGTCCTTTTCCTTTCTTGCAAAAACTGCTTTCATATCACCATAAACCACATACCAACAACACAACATTCTTCTTTAATCATCAAGTTAGTAATCACACGTATTTCGCATCAAACAACGTGCTTAAACTAGTTTTTTATACCTTTAATCATTTTAACATTGTATAGCAAAAATAGTGAGTATAAAAAAGATACTTTAAATTTGTAGCTTTTTCTCTTAAATTCAAAAGTCTAGTCTGAACGTAACTTTTATATATATGACTAATTAGTAATAGTGTAATAACTTCGAGCTTCATAAGTCTATATGCATAGTTCAAATGGTATAAGTAAAACCTTATATCGGTAATTTGGTAGAAACATTTCTCAAGACTTTTTATCTTTAAAGTTGCTTTTATAACTTTTTTGAAACTTTGGTATTTTCAAAATATTCCTTTATCTTCGTGAGGAAAAAAGATTAACTTGTATATGAATCTAATTATAGAAAAATTACCAAACAAGTCACACCGATAATAGAAAGCTATGCATTTTTGTAGAAGTTATACACTAACTATTATGGGAAAATGAAATATATTGGCCACCAAATTTTGGTGCTATTGTAAATCTTAAACTTAAGCTGAGAGAGAAATCCTAAAACTATCAATGAATATAATAATAAAAAATATTGTACTTCTCCAACCAAAAAGAAATATGATCAAAATTAGTACTTATACTTTAAATATTATAAAATCTTTCAAAGACAACAACGGTAAGGACGGAGGGACAGTAATGAGCTTGAAAAAAAAAAGTATATCACGCTTAGCAAGAAGTCCAAAGATGTGATTAAATCATTTTTCATCTTCTCAATTTTTATATTTAACAATTTTTATCATTAATTGACAATTAAATATATTTCCTAATATTGTAAAAAAAAGTGTTATACTTAAAATTTTAATTTTCTTAAAATTGAAAAAATCATAATACACGAAAAAGACTAGATTGTATGTATGTTAAAAAGTAAAGCGTTGAATATATGGACACCTGAAATTAAAAGATTACAAATTTGTTTAAAATAATTCACTACTAAAAATAATCTTTTTGTGACGGTTAAAAAAAAAGTTATAATAATATTATTTGAATTCTCGTAATTTTGAATTATTGTATAAATTATTTATACAATGACGATTATATTTATAAATAAATATAATTGTCATCATAGGTTAACAATCCTATTTTCTCTGTCGTAATAAATTTAGAAGTTTTACCACAATAAATAAATAAGAAATATAATAAATCTAGAAATTTTACTACAACAACTTTGTTATCTTATTATTATTCCTCCATGACAAAAATTCTCACTATTTTCTTGTTGCTTCGCCACAATAAATCAATAAGTTTTCACCATTTCTCCATTACAACTCTTCTAACTCAGTTTCAAAGCGTCCAATAGAACATTTTCATTTATTTTCGTCTCAAGCAAAGCATTATTTTCTACCTTTTTCCTTAAAAAAACATTCTATTTCACTATTATTCTCCCAACATCAAGTGTGTTTTGAGACATATGTGGTAGAGAGATTTACGGTAGAAAAAAAAACTTTAAAAAAGAAAAAAAGAGGAAAAAAAGAAGAAAAGAGTTGAATTACGATAAACAAATGAAGAAGAGAAGAGTTAAAACAAAATGGAAGAGAAAAAAGAGAAGTGAAAACACATAAAAATATACGATCACGATTCTTTTATAACCATCATCATAAATAACATATAACCATAATTATAAAAAGATCGTCATTAAAATTTTTGACATATAATAATTATAAATATAACCATTATTATATGACGATATTTTACATCTATAATAACGTAAGATTTATCGTTTGTTACATATATCGAGGGTTATAAATAATTTATCATTAAAAATAATTTCAAAATTACTTCAATATATAATTATTAAATGGTATATACTTAGATGTTTAGTACAATTTCATACAATGAGAAAAAGTGGATATTTCGTCATATTCCAAAAACTAAGAAATATTCTTATTTTTTTGGTGAGAGTCAAAGCCAGATGATGAAGTTGTGAGCTAAGAATACTATTGAAAGCGATGAGCTAACTCCCCACAATGATCGGTTGATATAATTATTTAGATCTGTGGTCCAATCACACTTACCTTGCAAAACCAATATTAATTTCATTTAATCCCTTTCTTTTTGCGTTGCCCACTTCAATTAGGACTAAACATTAAGAAAAAAATTAGTAGCCTCCAATTAAATATTTATGTAAAAGTATTGATAAAATAATAATGTGAATGAATGAAGGTGTTGAAATTGTAGCATGTTTGGATGTGTAATATAGAAGGGTGGAAGAAGTTACATGGAATGAATGGATAGTTGAAAATGTTAGGATTTGAATGGGCGTAACTATGCTTAGAGACTGAAGTTGGGGATTACGTGGCTTGATTTGTTCCCAATAGAAAAAGACATCTAACTGTCTACAAATAATAAAGAGCAGAAGTGGGGAACCCAACCCCACCAATTATTGTTCTAAAATGATTCTCCTGCAGCCACCGAAAATGAAAATAGTGGTAATAATTGTCATCAAAAGATAGTGTAAAAAAGAAGAAGTAAATGCTGTGAAAATAGTGTTTTGTTTTTGGGGGATCTAGAACAGTGGTGACTTCAGATTAGGTCTCGTGAGTTATGTGGGCGAGCGAAACGAATAAGCATCCTACGTTTGTACGAAAAGAATAAGAACAATAAATGTTATGCTCGGATAGAAGGTGCTCTAAACCAAAACCAAAATTGTTGGTGCCACGTACCAGATTGAAAAAATATTAACAGTTAATCTGTGGTTTCATGACAATTTATTCTTAAAAAATAATTTTAAAAAGATTAATTTTCAAAACTAAGCCCCTCTTGATTCAAATGTTAATCAAAGGATAGTTTTCATGTTATGAAAAAAAAAGGTATTGGTAATTCCTTTGGCGAAGGGTTGGATAAATGGCTTTATCAATTTCACGGATGAGACACTTTTTTTTGTGCGGCGATTAATACTAAATATGGTGAGCGTGCGTCCTGCTCTGTTGTATTCTTAATTTTTTTATTCTTACACACACACACACATACACGTTCCTTTTCACCTTGGTTTGGTTAAATTCAGTATATACATGCATCAATTTACTTCAATTCAATCATTGTTCAAGCTTTCTAACGCCAACGTTTTCTAGCTACATGTAAGTTTTCCCAGTTTTAATCATCCTTGCTTCTTCTCATAAATTAGTCTTTACATCCCACTAGCTTAGAAATGAGATTCACACATTTAGTGAAACTAATTGTATACATTTCATCCAATAAAAAAAAACAGTTTTATTTGGAAAACAAATTATACGATAACATTTCTCATACCAATCCCCAAACTCAGAAAATACTGTTGCACATGAGAATCTGTATTTGCTGTCGTATCTTGAAGAATAGATACGAAAGAAGTAAAACGTGGTAGATATACCAAGAAAGTAAGGTAGCATGGTTACTTTAGGTACATTTCCTTTGTGGTAATCCTATTTTTCTACACCTATGTTATGCGTCATTTGAAGGGATTGATGGAGAGATAAGTAGTCATATTTATTAACATGTACAAGCATAACTAGCCAGATTTTAAGTTATAACGTCACCTTCAGTTACTCATATATGAACTTGTCCAAACAAATTATGAGTGTTGTAATATGTTTTAAATAACACGTACCTTCCATTACTCCATCGTCCTAGTATTTCGTAATATTTGGTTTTTTAGATAAATAACTTTACAAGCATTATTTTCTTTACATACTTAAAGAAAGGAAACAGTTCCACTCGTAGCCAATTAGTGCAACAGTTTATGATTTATTTCCTGCATTGCATATATCTAAACTCATTTGTTCTTCTTTTGTTTCACAGGTCCCCTTGGAATCTTGTTCAGAACTTTAGTATCTAACGTGTTGAACAATCTCTTCACGTCTTGGTTTCCTTTGCTTGCTAGATAATTCACCTCATGTTCATATCTCTCGTACATAATGGGAATGGTCACCAAGCAGACGAACACTGTAGAAGAAAGATACAGCACAACAAAAAATTAATAACAAAGTTCAATTGTTAATCGAAACCTTTATATAAATGATAGCTACACGATAATAATTAGGATCTCACATATATATAGAAGATTCAAAGTGGTAAAGTAATTGCCAATAGCTGACAGGATCCAGAGACCCGCAATTGTCTGAAATTCGATGACAAGATGTTAACTAAGAAACGATTAAGAAATTTGTCTGATAAAATATGATGACCAATTGAAAATGGTTTCTAAATACCACAAAGAAGAGTGTTAGGTCTTTTCCAGTTGAGATGTCATAAAAATTCCTCAAGAACGAGTTGAGCTTTTGAAACAAGAATCTAAAGGTGGGTTCGGGGATTTGAAAATCATAGATTTGAGGCAGGCTCCTGCAAAGAAACTTGTTAATTTTTCTCCACACACAATGGAGAAGGCGTTTTAATTAAGGAGTGCATGAATTAATGTCTATAAAGTGTAAGATTACATTACCATGTGATAAGTCCAGCTGCATTATACCATACAAATAGGATGAGCATAATGGCCATGAGGACGTGACAAAGAAGAGTAAGAAAGTTGTATTCGACCACTTCAAAGAGGAACCAAATGATCGAGAACCCAGCTACAATTGTTGCCGATGATACCTTGTCTTTCCATAGCAATATATCAGCAACTGCAAAATCAGATCAATCATATCACACAAAAGAACTTAAGAAATATAGGTTGTTCTCCATTTTGGTCTTTGAATATCAAAATGCATCAAATGGTTTGGGTTTAGTGCATATCTTGAGTAAACCCTCAAAACAATAGAAGTTAGGAGAGTTTCTACCAATCAAACTATTAAAGGTTCTAACTTCTGATTCTAACTTGATATCTCCCCTAATTAAGATTTATGGAGCTTTCATCTTTTCTTTTTCTTTTGGACGAAAACTTAACATCACAGTGGTGCTTTTTTATTTTCTACGGGGAGACATATTCATGTGGTATTAAAAAAGTCCTGTTATAAAAGTAAGGAGTTTTAATCAAAGAGAAAGTATTTGTTGCATTGAAAATGTAAAGTGCAATAGATATTTTTATTTTTCTAACAAAAATTTGTATCTTATTAAATACTTACGATGAATCCTAGAAAGATAAATGCTTACATTTTCCTTAAAACTTTGTGATTCTTTATGTTGAACATTTCAAATAGAATTTAAAATTTCTTACGCTTTCCTCCGCCAAGAACTGCATGCAGTGGTCTTTGACGGTCAAACAAACTTGGCCTTTGTGCAGGTTCACGGGAACGGATGGGCATGGTTAAGAATTGAATGATTCAAACTGTATTGGTTGTGTTTGTTGATTCTCCCGAGCCAAGTTCGTAGCACTATTGTGATTCATTTGTCGTGGTGGCAACTTATATTAGATGTAATGTACGAAAGGCTATTATGGTTCTAAGCTTTGTAACCAAGAAATTTAATCAACTCGGAGGAAAGGTATGGCTTTGGCATGGTTTTCAAGTTTTATTTCGTCGTGCCCACACATGACTTAAGATACATTGTTAGCGTCTAACGTTTACCCTCGTCTATGTCTAATCCTATGTTGTTGTTTTCTGTATTTAATTGGAGGACCACTACTTTTCGTGGGAATATAATCTACACCTGAGATGGACGGTGGCAGCTTCTTCTGCTGGATGTAAATAGTTCACATAAGAATACAACTATTGTCATTTCGAATTATAAATACCTCGCCGCAATTTTCATTGATAAGATAACAGTATCGTCCTGTGTGTTTCAAAACCATGACCTGTTATATAGTTGGTTACATAGTGTCTCACATCACAGTCATTCAACACGGTCATAAAACTAGTAGAAAGAATTCAGATAGAAAGTAGGGTAAGATGAAAAAGGTTCATGATACTTTTGGAAGAACCATGAAATCATCATGTGTGTTTCATGATGACATTTGTCATGCTGTGAAATACTTTTCTGTCACTCTTTTACAACAATTCCTATAATGTATATACGAGAGAGATCGAAAGAGAAATAACACAAGTATTCAATAAGATAAATAATGTAATAGAGAAATTGTCATGCTGTAATAACAAAATGTGATTTTATTTAAAACATAATAGAAATTGATTTCAAATATAATTTTATATTATTTTTTAACTCAGTTACAACTTCAACCTTTTTTTAGAAAAACAAAAGCTGAGTTAAAAGCAAATTTTTTTTGAAACACCACTTCTTCCTTAAAATCCATATCTTGTAATTTTTAATAACATATCCATTTTTTCCATTTTTGTTTTTGAAAAAGAAAAAAAAAATCACTCCTTTTCCATAAAAATCCATATAGGGTGCAAATCTATTAATTTGGATGTGCTTTAAGCAGCCCAAAGCGACACAATGACAGTAGAGATATTTCCGCATCGTGGGCTACGTTGCACATTATCAAATTTATTTTTCCGAAATGGGCCTAGCGGCCTACAAACAGAAACACAACGAACAAATCTTAGTCTGATTAAAAAATAGAGGTAAAAATAACGAATAAAGTCGAAAATTCTGTGACAAACAATGTGAGGGTTGGTAACAAAGTTAGCCATTAAGTCTTACTTACATTTTTTTTTTTTGGCATCTTTTAAAAATTTTCTGGTTACTCTTGACTCAACAAACTTTGGAAATTGGTTGAGTTTCTAGTTACTTCTCTTAATTAACTACTTAACCCCCCCACGTTGGTAGTAAAAGAATAAAATGTACATGACTTTTTCATTTTTTATTTTTTTTTTACTTTTTGGCATTTGTGTTTGGACAAAACAGTAGACATAATCATAAAGATAACTTAAACGTTGACCACCCATCACATCGCCGAAAGTCATTCGGCCTTCAGCGTGAAGCGCTATAAAATTTATGTTCAATAATTTTTAAAGCAATCCCAACAAAAAATGCTTGGAGTATGAAAAACTCTCAAACACTTCAAATCCTAAATTCTACACCTGAACCAAATTACTCGATAATTAGTTTTGAAAACATAATATATCTTTGTGTTTACATCAATTTGAATAAATTTACCATTGATCTTCTTGTGACAGTAAGAATAAAACAAACCTCTTTACAAATTTGACATTGATAAATAATGATTGTATATATCAATTTGTTAACCTGAGAAGGCACGCTATCACAGTGATTGTTGAGTGGCTTATGTCATTTCGTTGCCTAATCTTGTATTTTTATATTGATGGAACTTGTAAATGATTAGGCAGACACATTTCTCTCTAATGATGGTGCCAAACCTATAAACCCCTAGCATGACCTGAGTTTAATGACTCTAATATATCAGCAATGAGTACACACACATAATAAAGCAAAGGGGGTCCTCCTCAAATTCATGATGATAGATCAATCCAGGGTCCTAACTTTAGCACTGATCCCCATATCCACATAACATAACACCTGCCCATTCATGAAATGGCAGGTTATGTTTTTTGTTACAAAGTAGTAAGCATTAGATCATGTCCCACCCATGCCATGATCCTCTCCCATTATAAATAGTGAAGAGCCACACCCTTATGCACATCCCTGTGATTGTCTCACATATCACCTCTCAATTAAATTTAGGATTGTATTTCTTCTTCTTAGTCTCTGTTTGAAAATGAAGGTCTCACATGCAACACTGTGCATCATGCTTACCTTGGTCGTGCTAGCTGAGACAGGGTTGTGTGTTGCAGCAGTGACGTGTAATGCGTTGCAGCTGAGTGCATGCGCGAGCGCCATCACCTCCTCGAGTCCTCCTTCATCTGTTTGCTGTAGCAAACTGAAGGAACAAAGGCCTTGCCTTTGCCAGTATTTGAAAGACCCCAACCTCAAGAGGCTTGTTAACTCTCCCAATGCTAGGAAGGTTGCTAATGCTTGTGGTTCCCCATTCCCCTCTTGCTAGATACACTAAGTATATTTCACTTCAACTATTGTTAGGTTTGTGAGTATCTTCTGTGAGTGTTTTCTGTGTAATGTACTATGTTTTGTTTTGTATTATGAAGTGGGACAGGTCCTCGGGTTGTCTCTGAGTTTGGTGTGGTCGTGCTTCAATAATCATACTGTCTGTTGGAGAATTTGATGTTGTATTGCACTTCCTATGATGTGCATCTATTAACGAATATACGTTGTTTGTTTACTGATAATGAAATGAACGCTCAGCTTTTAATTGGTCCATCGTACAAATAATTTTCTCCTTTCACTTGTCACCACTCTTTCTGTGAGATTGTGCTATGATAATCTCTTTACATGACTAGTTAGGAGACATTCATTTCTTTTGCTGTTCAAGTAAATAAGTATTACAGTAAAACTGCTCGTACTTTGAATGTTTGGACGATAAATGTTAAATACCTTGGTCGTTAGATTAAGTGACGCTGGATATTCATGGTTGATAGATATTCAAAGTTAATTATAGAATGGTGAAATAATATATTATTAATAAATAATAAATAAATATAAAAAAAGAAAGAAGATGAATATATTAAATGATAATTAAGTTTGAGAAGAACAAAATTATAAATGATACTGAGAATTATGAAATTAAAAAAAAAATTGAAAAAATAAAATTATAAATATTTAAATAAATATAAATATTCATTAAATTTACATACCAAAATCATAAATTATATTTAGAATATGAATAGAAGTAGTTACGTGGTAAAGAAGCGCACAGATCAATACCACCCTACCTGCATTTGTTTCACCCGTTGTTAATTTATACAAGTAAATATTGTTAATTTTACATCATGAATAGTTAAAACTAAATGAATATAATTTAATATAACCATATCGACATATGATTAACAATAATTATTTGCAAGATCAATAAATTGTTATTAGATGTCTTAATATTTGTGACATTATTATGTATTTATAAGACGGCATTAATTATGATTAGATATTTAACCTTGTAACATTTTTTATAATTTTATAATTTCATTTATTTATTCTGAAAATTATGAGACAAAATTTATTAAATAAACAATCACTGATAAATATTTCAATAATTTCAATAAACTAATAATCATATATAATCACATTGTATTATTTTTAACACTTATAAAACAACATCCATTAAAATATATAATTTCATTTTGCTCTTATTGGAAGTCCTCATAGTTCAGGGGTAAATCTAAATCAACGTAGAAAAAGAAGAGACAAAAAAATTTGGATCAATTACTTTGCATTGAGGATTTGCTCAACGTTAGTCTTTGTTTTCTTTTTCTTACGTCACGACAATGAATTCTTTATATCTTTCAATTAGAAGAATAAGAGATAAAAACTAAAAGAACGGTGATGATAATATGATAACGACAACCTGTGAACATTCTAATGCTTACTTAAATGAAACTGAATATTTTCTCTTGGTGGGATCAACTTATTCAAACTTATCATATTTTATCTTTCTAGACTTTTTGTTGAAGGGAAACGAAAAGTGAGAGTGAATGGAACAAAACTTAAAAATATATTTTTATTTATGCTTTTTTCTTTATAAGATAAGATAACTAAATAGTTAGTTTAAAACTAAACAATGAACCAAGAGTATGTTTGTATTTTTCAAAATAAAGTATATTTAAATTTCTTTTGCAATAATAATCAGATAGAATAGAAGAAACCTGGCATTTTTATCCGTTCCGTATTCTACCAAACCACGGACTCGTTTTTCCCCAGGTATCAAGCCGAAGACATTGTGGCTGCCTTCTTTCACTCTCAACCATCAGAAAAATTGGATTAAATACGTCAACATATCATGCATGTAATGGTTATAGTGATGAAAATACAATGCCAAAATATCGGCCCTTCTTTTTTGAAATCTCGAATGAAAAGGCATTGAAAGAAATTTACAAGTTAGTGAGACCATCTCGTATGACAGTTCTTGTGAAATTCTTGAGTTCAAGAACTAATTCTTACTCTTGATTCAAGATAGTTGACATATTTTCTACTAGAAGAGCTGGTTCTTATATAAGTAAACAGTTCTTAGGATCAAAATACGTAAGAGATAATAAATCAGAGCTATCTTAAGTTTTTAGATAATTTCATTATTAGAATAAAATTTACCACCGAAGTTCTTAAATCTAATACAAATATCTACGAAAAGTGAGTCTAAGAATCTTTACTTCATGTACATGGATAGAGGATGATGCTCTAGTTAATGTCTATCACAACAGCACATGCAAGTAAGACACTATAAAAGCAAGTAGCTGGAGGAAGCGAATGCCAAAAGTTCAATGTTCACTTTTGAAACTATAAGATTGGAATATATTAAACCACCATCATAGCACTACTATCTATTTTTATATTTCAAGCATTCTTCTATTACAGCATAAATATTATATACTCACCCATTAATACAAGAACAAGGTTTTGAAAATACTGTTCTTCCTCCCCATATCCCCCGATATCCCTTATCCAAAAGCAAAAACAAGACCACCAAAATTGAGTAAACATGTCCAACCAACCAGTTCAAACCAAGAAATCATGATCAAGCCTTATCAGAGTCAGCACCTTGGTGGTGGTGGTGGTGGTGTTGTGTGGCCAATCCAAGTCCTTCATTGCGGTGCTTCTCCCAGAAACCAGTATCAGCCTTGGAGTGTGCCCAATAGTACAAAATGGAGGCCAACATGGACAACAAGGTCAAGGCAGCTCCAGCAGCAAACACACCTTTGCGCAGGGTAGCACAAGACAAATCGTGGTTAACAAAATACCCTCGGTACTTGGTGTGGTATGCATTCCT
This sequence comes from Sphenostylis stenocarpa, assembly GCA_963425845.1. Taxonomy (NCBI): domain Eukaryota; kingdom Viridiplantae; phylum Streptophyta; class Magnoliopsida; order Fabales; family Fabaceae; genus Sphenostylis; species Sphenostylis stenocarpa. The sequence continues at coordinate 14,527,146 of OY731407.1, forward strand.
CGCAGACCCTGCTAACAAACACGCCTCTGCTCCCAGAAAACTACTCCTGATTTCACAATAGTAATAATTAAAAAAAAAAATCATACCTTTTTCAAATTTCATCGATTTTTATCTTCTAACAACAAAATGCACAATCAATTCACAATAACTGATGCAACTGAAGTGAAAGCGGAAGTCTATACAGAAACCTAAGGGTAAAAGATATATTTAATTTTTTGTTACTAGAATTAATTAGGAGATGAATTCCTAGGTTTAGATGCGAAATAAGAAGAGAGAACGATTAATTCAATAAATTGAGTGTTACCATGAGATGATGAAGGATAAGACAGCGCAAGTGGTGGAGCAACCAGAAACAAGCCCTTTGCCGCAGCAAAGGCATCGAGTTACAGCGTTGAGGACGGCGTGGCTGAGGAGCAGGAGAGCGACGGCAGCGAGGCCGTAGATGGTTGACGCGTCGGTGGTGTAAACGCAGAAGGTTCGGTCGTCGTACTCGTCGGGGAGCACTTTGGCCTGAAAACGGAAAAGAAACGAGATTTGAGAGGTGAATTGCGACAAGCAAAGCGAGAGGAGAGAGAAAGGGAAGAAGGTAGGTACCTCGCTACGACGTCGCTCGGCGCCAATGGCAAAGACGAAGGCTATGAGATGCAGAGCGATGATGAGAACCAAAATGGTTACAGAAACTGCCATCGTTTTGCTTCGATTCTCTTTTCTCTCGCTTACTTCACTTCACTCACTGCTTCTTCTAATGTCATGTTCTTTACATCTTCAAACTCTCTTTAGTTCCGGCTTTCCGCGAACCTAATTCCTCCTTTTCCTTTCTTTTATTCCCTTTCCTACTTCTTCTCTTCAAATGCCTTTTTCTAAATTCATTGCATTTTCAATTTGCAAATCTTTCTTTTCGAAACTAACAATTTAGATATTTGTATGTAATGTATGAAACAAAAATATTATATTTTATAATTTTCTCTACAATTATTTTAAATGATAAATGAAATGAAAGGTTTTATTCTTTATTTGTTATTGATAATTAAACTCTTTTAAATAAATATGTAAAGTGAAAATCGTAAAAAAAATTATGGAAATGTATTATAATAAATTTACAATTTTGAATTAAATTTTCAATATGTAAGTACTACATTATTTTGGGATCATAATCGTCTTAATGTATAGTTTTAATTATACTACATTATTTACCCCATATCAGAAAAAATCTCATTGACTTTTTTTAAGTATAATTTATATACTTTAATTAGTTTTAGGGTAAAATTAAAAAAAAAATAGATTTAGGATATAGTTTGTGTGGAAAGTACAGGAAAGATAGGTGAATTGGAGCGTACACAACAAAAAAAAAAGACAAACAATGAAATGATGTAGGTGAGTTATTGAGTGTAGCTAAGACCAAAAATTCAAACAATGTTGTGGGGCCTACCTTGACATCTAGACTCAAGTGGGTAAAGTGGGTGGGGCCCACTTTCTTACTGCGATCGATATCCGTGAGTCAAAACAAAAATAGCTGGAACACGGTTGTCTGGTCGGAGCGCCGCTATCCTTCACTGTCGCTTGTTGGAGGTTTTCATGATTTTTTTTATTTATTTTTTAATATAAAAGAATCAGTGAGCACTCAAATATAGAATTTTTTACTGATATAATATTATAATAATATATATATACATATCAGAATTTGTAACGAGTATATTTACTCAATTGAACCATTTTATTGTAATGTTTGGAATTCGGTTTCCCAATCTTAAACTTGTTATCTTTTTTAAATAAAAAATTAAATAAAAATATAATTAAAAATAAAAAAATTATATAAAACTAATAAAAATAATATTAATAAGAAAATTTTAATTTTAAAATTTAAATAATATTTATATATAAAATAATAAAAATAATGTATTATTTAAATATATATTAAATTATTTAAATATATTTAAATAAATATTAAAAATATTAAATAATAATTTTTTATTATATTTATATATATATATATATTTTATTTTTGAATAGGAAATTTAAAATTTATATATTTTTTTATTATATGAATTATTTAAGTTATAATTTTAGAAAAAATAGAATAAATTAAAATTTAATTTAGGTAATATATTAAAAAAATTAAATATTATATTATAAAAATTTATGTAATAGTTTTTATTTGATAAATTATAAATATTATATTAAAAAATTAATACTAAAATTAATTTTTTTTAAATAATAAAGTAAAAATATTATTTAATTAGTTAAAAATTATTATTATTATTAATATAAAATAAACTTAAAAATAAAAAATAATAAAAATTGACAGAATTTAATGTATAATATTAAAAATAACATAATCATTGATAATAAAAATTGAAAAATAAAATTATTGACAATAATGTTAAGAAAATTTTAATCTCCAAAGTGGTGTCCAGTTCCACAACGAGGAAGACGTCTATTACGTTTTGCATTTCGTCGGTGTGGTTGTTCTTGAATTTCAGGAGAAATTTGTAACATTGATCTAAACATGAAAGACGTTAAATAAAACTTCATTAATAACATTGATCTAAACATCATAGATGAAACAAAATAATTTTTAAACAACATAAATTAACTACGTGAAGTAGAAGCACGGGTAATGTTGGGATATGTTTTCTTGGTATGACCAGGGGTATGACAATATGAACAATTTTTTACACGACCATGTTGTTCTATAATGTCCATCTTTGTTCTTATTCGGCTTGACTTAGGTCGACCCTTTGAAGTTCTTTTCAATTCTGGGTTTGGGCACAAAGTTGGGCCTGTATAAGTTGGCCAATAGTCTTCATGTCTGAGTTCTCCAAATTGTTGCTCATGCACCTTAGAAACTTGCTGTAATGTATATACTGGAGCGATGTACATGTTAAAGTCATGGTGTGCGTGTTTGCATGCTGCAAGTACATGCGAGCATGGCATATGAACTTTTTGAAACTTCCCACAATCACACACTAACTCATCTAATCTAATTGTAAATCTCTTTGCTGGTCGAACTTCTCGCGGATGTTCAGTCTCCTCCACTACAAATCTTGTGCTTGATCTATCGAAATTGATAACTCTGTGGGTGTTTGCCTTTGAGTGTGCATCTTGCAATTTTTTTTAAGCAACTTCGGAGTATATATGACCAGCTGTGATCATGGCATCTACCTCCCTACCTCTTTCTGTAAAGAATTTGTTGCAACGGGTGTATGTTGCCATCACCATGGAGCATATTGGGAGGTTTCTTGTTTTCTTTAGGACTGAATTAATTGATTCTGCTAAGTTTGTTGTCATGTGTCCCCACCTTCTTCCGTTGTCCCATGCAAGTGTCCATTTATCTCTTGGAATCTCATCCAACCATTATGATGCTTCCAAGTTATTATCTCTTACTATGTTGTAATAGTAAACGAATCTAGGCTCAGTCATGCCATATGCTACAGAAAATTTTAAAGTGAAATTAATATAAATAATTAACAAAATATTAAAAAAAAATATGAATAAGAAAATTAAGCATTAATGATATTAAAAACTTTAGAAAAATAAAGAGTTACCCATATTGACCACATCCTTCTTGAGAGCGAGTTGTTTTGAAACGTCGCATAAAATTTTGTGCAATATGCCTAATGCAATACACATGTATAGAATTGTTTTCTGTCAAACCACTTCCATGTCTACAATATGCACTTCTTATGGACTCGTGACGATCTGAAATGAGACACAACCCCTCTTGTGGTGTTACGTACCTCCGTAGGTTTCTTAAAAAGAAGAATCATGCATCACTAGTTTCACCTTCTACAATAGCAAAGGCAATTGGAATTATGTTGTTGCGTCCGTCTTGTGCAACTGCCACCAATAAGGTCCCTTTATACTTTCCATATAAAAATGTTCCATCAACTTGAACAATAGGTTTGCAGTGACGAAAACCATCAATACATGGTTTGAATGCCCAAAATAACCTCTTAAAGAAAACATAATTGTTGTCCACCACCTCACCTTGGTACGCAGGTTGTGTACTCATCTTCCAAATAAAGCCCGGAACATACAATTCCATTGCTTGCAATAGAGTAGGTAACTTATGATATGAATCCTCCCAGTTGCCATAAATGTTTTCGATGACAATTTGTTTGGCCAACCATCCCTTTCGGTAGTTGATGGTATAACCCACAGTTGATTTCATGTGTCCTATGATGGTGGAGATAGGTGTTGAAGGATCAGTCTCAACAATGTCACGGATTGTTTGGGAAATCATTCGTGATCCCAAATTGTTATGATCCTGTGAAATGAGAGGTGCAAAACATGTGTGTTGCCCTTCCAACTTCATTATTTTCCAATATTGGTCTTTGGTGCGCAATATTGCTCGACATCTCCATTCACAATCGGTATGAACACATTGCACGACAAACCTAACCGGGCTTGATAGTTGAACCTTGTAAGTACAATGGTTTACTATATGAAATTGGTTGATAGCATCCTGCACTTGTTCTTTTGTGGCGAAACGTTGACCAACGAATAGTGTTCCGGGTGGATAAACTATTGTTTCCCGATCTAGGACATGGCCAAACTCTAAATCATCTATTTGTATATGAGTTGGGAAGTTGAGAAAATGTTGTGGTGGATTGTATGGTATGTTTGGTTGTGATGGAGGAATATTTGAAGGTGGATGCACTTGGACATCTTCTTCATCATCTGGAATTTGGCTAAGGATTTCATCTTTATCTTCACTAAAATGATCAAAAACTTTTGTTGGAATACCTACAATAGCATTTTCTTCTATGGGTGGTTGTTGGCTTTGTTGTGATTCTAATTCATTTTGGTTTGTCAAAAGATAACTTAAAAGTTGGGTGAACAATTGAGTGACATTTTCCCAATTGAAATCATCTGTTGTTATATGTGGGTTTATCGCGTCATGAATAGGGTAATGTGCACTACCAGAAATTTCTGATTTACCGAGGGATCCAAAGCCGTCGGAAATTGAGTAATTACCGATGGACATTACCGACGGATTTAAGATAGTTGTGAAATTTGGTTTTACCGACGGATATATCCGTCGGTAAATAAAATATTCATTATCGAGGGATATATCCGTCGGTAAATTAGGAGGAAGTGGTTCCCTCCAAGCGACCTCGAAAATATAACTTATAATTATATATATATATATATATATTATAGAAATTAAAATAAATTATATTTAGAATATATATATTTTAAATATAAATTATTTTCAAATTCATAATTATTATTCTAATGTATGCAAAATATATATATATATATAAATAATTAATTTAAAGATTTTAATTTAAGTAATATAATATATATAATTTATTTAACATTAATTTGATAGTTATAATTTTTTTGTAAAGTTATAATTATAAATATGATTTTTTTAAACATATATATAATATTTATAATATATAAGTGATAAATGATTTTTTTATTTTAATTTAATATATATGTGTCACTTTTAAGAGCGGTTAACATTTGAACCAGCTCTTAAAAGGAAACATGTAATAGCGGTTAAACATTAACCGCTCTTAAAAGTGGCTTATAATAGCGGTTGCACTTCAACCGCTATTGTATATACTCCGTTATGATCGATTAATTTTTAACATAATCGATTATATTTTCAGATTTGGTTTTACCGACGGATATCCGTCGGTAAATTTGGAGGCAACCTCCAAAATATAGCTTATTCTAATTTATTTTAATTTCTATAATATATATATATATTATAGAAATTAAAATAAATTAGAATTTAGAATATATATATATTTTTTAAATATAAATTATTTTCAAATTCATAATTATTCTTCTAATTTATGCAAAAATATATATATATATATAATTAATTTAAAGATTTTAATTTAAGTAATATAATATATATAATTTATTTAACATTAATTTGATGGTTATAATTTTTTTTAAAGTTATAATTATAAATATGATTTTTTTAAATATATATATATATATATATATATAAATTTTATAATATATAAGTGATAAATGATTTTTTTATTTTAATTTAATATATATGTGTCACTTTTAAGAGCGGTTAACATTTGAACCGCTCTTAAAAGGAAACATGTAATAGCGGTTAAAAATTAACCGCTCTTAAAAGTGACCTATAATAGCGGTTGCACTTAAACCGCTATTGTATATACCTCGTTATGATCGATTAATTTTTAACATAATCGATTATATTTTCAGATTTGGTTTTACCGATCGGATATCCGTCGGTAAATTTGGAGGCAGCCTCCAAAATATAGCTTATTCTAATTTATTTTAATTTCTATAATATATATATATATATATATTATAGAAATTAAAATAAATTAGAATTTAGAATATATATATATATATATATTTTTAAATATAAATTATTTTCAAATTCATAATTATTCTTCTAATTTATGCAAAATATATATATATATATATATAATTAATTTAAAGATTTTAATTTAAGTAATATAATATATATAATTTATTTAACATTAATTTGATGGTTATAATTTTTTTTAAAGTTATAATTATAAATATGACTTTTTTTAAATATATATATATATATAATTTTTATAATATATAATTGATAAATGATTTTTTTTATTTTAATTTAATATATATGTGTCACTTTTAAGAGCGGTTAACATTTGAACCGCTCTTAAAAGGAAACATGTAATAGCGGTTAAAAATTAACCGCTCTTAAAAGTGACCTATAATAGCGGTTGCACTTAAACCGCTATTGTATATACCCTGTTATGATCGATTAATTTTTAACATAATCAATTATATTTTCAGATTTGGTTTTACCGATCGGATTTCCGTTTGTAAATTTGGAGGCGACTCTCCAAAATATAGCTTATTCTAATTTATTTTAATTTCTATAATATATATATATATATATTATAGAAATTAAAATAAATTAGAATTTAGAATATATATATATATATTTTAAATATAAATTATTTTCAAATTCATAATTATTCTTCTAATTTATGCAAAATATATATATATATATATATATATATATAATTAATTTAAAGATTTTAATTTAAGTAATATAATATATATAATTTATTTAACATTAATTTGATGGTTATAATTTTTGTAAAGTTATAATTATAAATATGCTTTTTTTAAATATATATATATATATATATATATATAATTTTTATAATATATAATTGATAAATGATTTTTTTAATATTAATTGAATATATATGTGTCACTTTTAAGAGCTGTTATCATTTGAACCGCTCTTAAAAGGAAAGATGTAATAGCGGTTAAAGTTTAACCGCTCTTAAAATTTACATATAATAGCGGTTAAACTTTAACCGCTATTTTAAATACCCTGTTATGATCGATCATACTTTCAAATAATCGATTATATTTTCAAATTATCTAGTTTTTAGATAGCGTTGACCCGGAACCGCTATTATATGTTCATTTATAAGAGCGGTTCAATTGGTAACCGCTCTTAAAAGTTACACTTACTACCCCGGCTCGCGGCATCACCTCCCACCTCTCATAATCTCCTTCAATTCTTCTCCTTCACCAACCTCACTTACTCTCGCCCCACCTTCACCGAAAATCATCGTATTCCGGGTCGCCTCCCTAGCTTGGGTCGCCTCCACCACTAACCGTGAATCGCCTCCCTACCCATCCACTCACCACGGATTGAAGCAACAGCCAGTCACTTGTCGAAGGTGAGTGCATGACCTAGCTCCCCTGTCGAGGTTAAAGTCGAGGTCAGGATCCGTATTCCGGGTTTATTTTTGCTTTATGTTTGTACCTTATTCTGATTTAGCATTGTAGGGTTTTGCTTCTCATCTGCCATTCGAAGAAGAGTAATGGCAATTTCTAATACAGAGTGTAAAATGCTTTTAAATCATGGAAAAAAATACTCTAAAACAAATGAAGATGTTGTTTTACTCATTATAGAAAACTTGTTTCCTTCAAATAAATGTCAAGATTGCACAATGTGGAAAAATATATGCGAGTGAGAGAGAGAGAGAAGGGTTCAGTGATGGTGTTTAGTTCTGTATTTTGTTATGAAGATTAATCAACAAGAAAACTGGTAGCACATACCTCATACCAATTAACATAGTTATGTAAACAAGGGTCATGTGTTGTCTTTCAATATTAATAATTGTTTTTGGTACACGATACTTCTTGCAGGTTAAGTGTTGGAAAATCAAACGCCAAACAAAGGCTCCTCAAGCTGCAGTGGACTATCCATACTGATTTTGAAAGGGGATTTATTTGTGCCGAGGTGAGTTGAGTTCATGAATATTGACATTTCTTGATTTAACCTGGTTGATTCTTCCCGTTATATACTTGCAAATATGTTTTAGTACACTGATTCCTTTTTTATTCAAGCTTAATTGCTTGAAAGTCCAATGTTAAATTCGATTTGACAATATAAAAGTAGCTTAGTATGTTGAATCTAATGTTTAATCAATGTTCGATTTACTTGGACTATAGTTTAATCAAAATCCAATGGTCAATTTCTTTTGCACAATTCATTCAATTGATCTTATTCTTTTCAATACTACGTAACATGGATGGTATTTCTTTCCGTCGTGGTTGGATGTATGATAGATGTTATAGTGGTAGAAGAGGTTTGAAAGAGTCTTTTGTTATAGGGGTTGAAGAGTTTGTCGATTTGCTCGACAATATGAGTATTACGAACGTGATGGGGAATTCGATGTCCATGCACCAAATGCGATTGTACAAGAATTTTAAAGGATGAAATGGTCAAAGTTCACCTTTACAAGCAAGGGTTCAAACCAAATTATTGGATTTGGACAGATCACTGAGAACGTGTGCCTGAAGTTGAAAATAATGTTGATGATAATTGTGTTAGCGATTCATGTATTGATGTACACATGATCGAACAAGACCAATTTATGTCAATGCAAGAGATGATGTACAATTCTCTCTGGCAACATCAATCATTTGAAGGACCCAATTGTCTTAACATAGAAGAGTCACCAAATGAAGCAATTCAAAGGTTTTATAATTTGTTGGTAGAGACAAATCAACCATTATTTGAGAGGGCAACAGATTCAAAATTGTCAATATGTGTTAGACTTTTAGCGTGCAAATCAAATTGGAATATTCCTGATCAATGCTTAGACTTTATGACACGCATGTTGTTGGATGTCACACCTATAAAAGACAATTTACCAAAAACTTATTATGAGGCCAAGAGATTAGTATCAAAGTTGGGATTAGAAGTGAAGAAGATTGATTGTTGTGTGAGTGGGTGTATGCTTTTTTATGACAATGACAATGGCAAAAAAGATGCTACATTACTTCAATGTAAATTTTGTCAAAAGCCAAGATATCATGATAAAAGTTGTGGAACAACCCATAAAAAGCCAGCTCCAGAGAAAGTCCATGTTTTACTTGCCTATAATTCCTAGATTACAAAGAATATTTGCATCAATGCAAACTGCTGGGCAAATGACTTGGCACCATGACAATAAAACTTCCGATGTATTACGCCATCCATCAGATGGTGAAGCTTGGAAACACTTTGATCGAAAACATCCAACTTTTGCTGCTGATCCACGCAATGTCAGACTTGGGTTATGTTCTGATGGATTTAATCCATATATTCAGGCTTCATCTTCACCTTATTCTTGTTGGCCTATCATTGTTACTCCATACAATCTTCCTCCTGAAATGTGCATGACCAAGCCATACATGTTTCTAACTTGCCTAATTCCGGGTCCATCCAATCCGAAGGCCTCTATTGATGTTTACTTAGAGCCTTTAATTGATGATTTGAAAAAATTGTGGAATGGTGTTCTCACATACGATATTTCAAAGAAACAAAATTTTATGATGAGGGCAGCTTTAATGTGGACAATTAATGATTTTCCCGCTTATGGGATGTTATCTGGTTGGGGGACTCATGGTAGATTGGCTTGCCCACATTGCATGGAGCATAAAAAATCATTTACATTAAATAATGGTCGTAAAAGTTGTTGGTTTGATTCGCATCGAAGGTTCTTACCAAATGATCATCCATTTAGAAGAAATATTAAAGCCTTTCGAAAGGGAGAAGTTGAAGTAGAAGGGTCACCTCCTCGACTAACACCTACACAAGTTTGGAGAAGAGTAAAAGATTTACCAAAAGTAACTGAGTGTGGTATCACAAGGATAGAAGGATACGGAGAGTGGCATAATTGGACAAAACGAAGCATATTTTGGGATCTCCCGTATTGGAAAGATAATTTGTTGAGACACAATCTTGATGTAATGCATATAGAGAAGAATTTTTTTGATAACATATTCAACACTGTGATGAATGTAAAAGGAAAGACAAAAGATAATGAGAAGGCGAGGAAGGATATTGCTTTGTATTGTAACCGTCCGAACTTGGAGTTAAAGGCACAAGCTAACGACAAAATGTTAAAGCCTAAAGCAAATTACACGTATACTATTGAACAAGCAAAGGTAGTTTGTCATTGGTTAAAACAACTTAGGATGCCCGATGGTTATTCTTCCAACTTGGCAAGATGTGCTGATGCTGAAAAGGGGAGGATTCATGGCATGAAAAGTCATGATTGTCATGTATTCATGGAATGTTTACTTCCTATTGCATTTAGTGCGTTACCAGTACATATTTTGAATCCTCTTATTGAAATTAGTCATTTCTTCAAAGATTTGTGTTCTACAACGTTAAAGAGGGAAATGCTTATTAGGATGGAAGAAAATATTTCAATCATTCTTTGCAAGTTGGAGAGAATATTTCCTCCTGCATTCTTTGATTCAATGGAACATCTCCCTATTCATCTTGCATATGAAGCTTGGCTCGGTGGACTAGTGCAATATAGGTGGATGTATCCATTTGAAAGGTGATGAAATGATTGTCCTATATGTGTTTTATATGTTATTTTCATTAGTTTGATCAATCATAATCTTGCTTCTTAAATTGTATAGATTCATGGGGGAGTCTAAACGATCGGTAAAAAATAAGGCTAAAGTTGAAGGATCAATTTGTGCAGCTTACTTGCATCGTGAGACGACATATTTTTGTTCTCATTATTTCAATAACTTCATGTTGTCACCACGACAACCTAGAAATGAAATATATTTCCAAAGTCAAACAAAATTGTCAGTGTTATCAGTATTCCGACAAGTTGGTCGTCCATCTGGGCGGGAGTTGACTCATTGGTTAACTGATGCTGAATTCAAGTCAGCTCATGTTCATGTATTAATCAATTGTCAAGAAGTTAAACCGTACCTTGAGTACATTCAAAACACATATCTTTTCAATTTCATTATTAAATTCTTTGTCACATTCTTAAAGTAACTTTTTAGCATTTTCTATTTGGACAGCTCATTCTTGCAATCGAGCAAATAAGTGAATCGAAGCATCTGCTAGGATTCATGCGGAATTTCCTACATGGTTTAGGCAACAAGTATGTATGTTACCATTCTCTTTTAAATATGGTATATAGGTATTAATGTAACATTTGGTTCATTTTATATTTGTAGATCCATAATGAGCCATTTAGTGTGAAGAATGAAGACCTAAGGGATTTATCCAATCACCCAATGCGATGCGTTAAAGAATGGCACACATATTTTGTGAATGGATACAAATTTCATACAAATGCATGGAGCAAGGGAAAAAGACAATAAACAGCGGTGTTTATGTTAAGGGTTTGACAGAAAGTGGTGAAGATGATTTTTATGGAGTAATTATGAAAATATATGAGTTGGAGTACAATACTTCAAATTCTCCCAAAAAAGTTGTGGTTTTTTATCGTGAATGGTTTGATCCATCAAGAAGAGGTACAAAAGTGGATCCTAAATATAATATTGTAGATATTCGAATGGGTTTAAGATATGAACCATTTGATCCATTTATCCTTGCACATAATGTAAGACAAGTGTATTATGTTCCATATCCATCATTTCGAATAGACAAGCGTGGTTGGTGTGTTGCAATCAAAACAAAACCAAGAGGTCGTATTGATTCTGATGGTGTGGAAGAGGATGCCCCTTACCAAGTAGATGAAATGTTACATGGCAATGAAGTCATTGAAGTGGAAAGCATATTTGGATTACATGACTATGAAGCTAATCCTGAAGAATTGGAAGAGGAAGAGGAAGAGGAAGAAGAAGAAGAAGAGGAAGAGGAAGAGGAAGAGGAAGAGGAAGAGGAAGAAGAAGAGGACGACGATGACGATAATGAGGATGAAGCCTAATGTTTCAAGAAAATTAAAAACATAAATGTTTTGATTTTGTTAAAAAAACATATTGTTCCCGTATTTGTTATGAATTATGTTATTAATTGAGTGTCCCTTAATTTATATGAGTTTTTACATCATAAGTTATTCATAATCTTATTTTTTTATGTAAAGATATGTCCACAGGAGGTTCTGACCCACCTCGACCCCCACCCTCTGGTAGTGATAAAGGGAAGGGGAAGGCGATATCAAAGAAAAAGAGACCACGTTACGTTTTGAAAGTGGTTTCCACAGATATACCTTCTACATACACTACACCTAGACCATCCACTACACCTACACCATCCATTACACCTATATCATCCACACCCATTGCACCCATACCATCACCATCTTCTCGTTGTAGGACCTACCCCTTCTCCAGCTTGTGGCACCCGCCTCCTCTCCAGCTGTGGCGGTCACTCCTTCTCCATCTTCATTCCCCGTTGTCGCGTCGGCACCTTCCTCCTCTCCGGCTTGTGGCGTCAGCACCTTCCTCCTCTCCAGCTTGTGGCACCCACCCCTTCTCCATCTCCTATTGTGGGCTCGGGACCTTCCTCCTCTCAAGGTCACTCACCTACCGTAGATGTTGAGTCGAGGTTGAAGAAGATGTTCCTGCTATACATGATCGACCGATCATTGAACCTTATGGTCGAGGGTAATATTTCATTTAAATTCTCCAATTTATTTATTATAAATAAGTTTTAGTCATTTTCAGCACATATGTAACTTGTCTTAATTTTTCTTTGTAATTAGGTTTCTTCCATCTAGAGTTGCATCACAAGCTATAACAAAGAGTATTAAACAACAATTTCTTCAACCTTGGGCCACATGGGGAGTGATACCCGATATCGAGAAGGAGTCATTTTTTCAACGTTTTAAGGTAACTTAATCTTGTCTACATACTTAATTATTAATGTTACTATTGATTTCCATTAATGTATATATTTATAGTTATTCAATATATGTTTTGTAGTCAATTTTCTATAATGTGTATAACAATTTATACTTTTATAGATGAAGGTTCAGTGGAGACCAGAGCATGAACATCAAATAAAGAAGAATTTTCATTCCAAAGCATCTCACAGACTTAGTGAGATGTTTAGGGATGCAAGAATTGCTCGGTCAAAGACCAGACTGGATTGGAGATCACGTTTGGACCAGTTTGCTAGCACATTGGAACTCACCAATGTATCGGTCCAAATCTGCACAAGCCCAAAAAAATAGGGCATCGAAAAAGGGTGGGAGCCTTCACACGGTGGCTCTATCAAGACACATGAGCATGTCATACGTATGGTAAGTCTTTATATCATACATTTACGATTTATTCAATATTTATTGGGTTTTATATCTCAAATTGTTTATGTAATGTAGGCAAAGGAGCTTGGAAGATCAGCTTTTATTGATGAGATCTTCCAACAAACTCATATTAGGAGGAAGACTGGTCATTTTGTTGATGAAAGATCTAGGAAGACACACGTGAGAACCTTCATGTTAAATTTTGTATATTATGTAAATTTAATAATCATGTTAATAATTGATTTGTTTCTACTAATAGGAGGAATTTGAAAGTAGACTTTCACAAGCTAGGTCATCTCGCTGGATCTTGTGGTGGCGAACCCGAGTCTACTCCTGCCGATTCTCGCACATGATGAAGTTATAAGGTCCCGTTGTTGGGTGGATACAGCTTGGAGGTAAGAATAAAGGAAGATTGTATGGGGCTGGACAACTTGCTCATGCCTATCAGGGTGGTTCAGATAGCTTGAAGAATCAAATGCCAGCATCCAGCTCCTCAGTTGACTTAGAGGAGATTAATCAGTTGAGACAACGATTATCTGTACAAGAAGAAGAAATACGTCGAACAAGGGAGCAGAATGAACGACTAGAGCACCAATTCAGAGAGTTTCAATCCCTTGTTGGTCATCTTCTACCCCCCGCTGCACAATCTGTTGTTCAACAGCGTCCACATAGTGAAACACATGATGAACAACAACCCCAACTCCAACTGAATGAAGCACAACAGGATAACCCACCACATGATGAACATCATTCTCCTGATTACTCTAATTATTAAATGTTATACAAATATCTATAGAATAATATTTCAATTCTATTTGTATGTTGATCCTATTTTTAGGATTGTACATTATGTTTCATTATGCATAAATTACAAGCACATTTGAATTTACTTATGATTATGATTAACGTGAGTTAGATTTATGTTTAATTGAATTGTTTAATATATTATTGAATTGTACTGGGTTGAATATTGTTGAATTGGACTGTTGGATTGAATATTATTTGACAGGTTATATGGGATGAGAAAAAAATAAACTGCTCTAGAACTAGAGATGGTTTTATCGACGGATTTACCGACGGATTATCCGTCGGTAAGTTTGGCGCATAATTGGTACTTACCGACGGAATAGCAAATCCGTCGGTAAGTGTCATGGGTATTACCGACGGAATATCCGTCGTTAAAATTTACCGACAGCACTATTACCGACGGATTTATGCCCGTCGATAATCCGTCGGTAATATCTATTTACCGACGGATTTTGTTCGTCGGAAATTTCGTTTTTTCTTGTAGTGGTGAGAGTGAAAGTTGTGGTTGTGAGGCTTTGATAAATGACGAAGTACATGCATCGAATATAATATATAGTTCAATACCTGATTGAAGTACATTTGAATCATGTATGTTGAAGATTGTTTCGATGTCTTCATCATCCTTCAACTCCACAGCTGTGTAGTTGTTAACTCCAAGCCCAAGTCGTATTGGGTACCAAAAATGTATAGTTGCCACCCTTTCATTTGCATCTTTCTCACATTTTTTGTGGATGATTTTCTTCATCGTTTGTAGAGATATACCTCTTCTTAAAGACACCAATTTGACGGATATTGAGTTGAAAGTGACTCCTTCAATAAGGCAGCTGTTCATGGCACCATCATAGTAAACAATGACATATATAGAACGCATTTCTCTGAAAATAATAAAGGTAGAAAGATTTGTATAGAGTGAAAACAACAGACAACCAAAGAAGGAGAATGTAAGTGATAATGGTAACATGTAAAATGAACAAAGTTATACCTTCTATTTATAATGGTAAGTAAGGAAGCAACAAAAATGCCTTTTGAGGAGCACGTAAATCGATTGAGTGTGACTTGTCAGACACACTTCATAACTCTCACACTTTCACTTCTCCCAACAAAAAAATATGTATTCTGAGGAGTACGTAAATCGAGTGAGTGTGACTTGTTAGACACACTTCACCACTCTCACACTTTCACTTCTCCCAATAAAAAAAGATGTCTTCTAAGGAGCACGTAAACCGAGTGAGTGTGACTTGTCAGACACACTTCACCACTCTCACGCTTTCACTTCTTCCAATAAAAAAAGATGTTTTCTAAGGAGCACGTAAATCGAGTGAGTGCGAATTGTCAGGCACACTTCACCACTCTCATACTTTCACTTCTCCCATTAAAAAAATATGTCTTCTGAGGAGCACGTAAATCGAATTAGTATGACTTATCAGACACACTTCACCACTCTCACATTTTTACTTCTCCCAACAAAAAAAGATGTCTTCTGAGGATCACGTAAATCGAGTGAGTGTGACTTGTCAGGCACACTTCACCACTCTCACACTTTCACTTCTCCCAATAAAAAAATATGTCTTCTGAGGAGCACATAAATCGAGTGAGTATGACTTGTCAGACACACTTCATCACTCTCACACTTTCAGTTCTCCTTATAAAAAAATATGTCTTCTGAGGAGTACGTAAATCGAGTGAGTGTGACTTGTCAGGCACACTTTACCACTCTCACACTTTAACTTCTCCCAATAAAAAAATATGTCTTTTGAGAAGCACGTAAATCGAGTAAGTGTGACTTATCAGGCACACTTCACCACTCTCACACTTTAACTTCTCCCAATAAAAAAATATGTCTTTTGAGAAGCACGTAAATCGAGTGAGTGTGACTTATCAGGCACACTTCACCACTCTCACACTTTTACTTCTCCCAACAAAAAAAATGTATTCTGAGGAGCACGTAAATCGATTAAGTGTGACTTGTCATACACACTTCACAACTCTCACACTTTCACTTCTCCCAACAAAAAAATATGTTTTCTAAGGAGCACGTAAATCGAGTGAGTATGACTTGTCAGACACACCTCATCACTCTCACACTTTCACTTCTCTCAATAAGAAAAGATATTTTCTGAGGGACACGTAAATTGAGTGAATGTGACTTGTCAGGCACACTTCATAACTACCACACTTTCTCTTCTCCCAATCAATGTTAAGGTTTCCTATAAATATAGATGGTATGACTTTGTTTAATCTATCATATACTTGTAATATCATGAAGCACTTGGTGGATTTGATGAAGACATAAATATAACTTAGGTTGTGGGTGTGTAGATGATTAGGTTTTTAAGTTTAAGCACTTAATCTCTTGATAGGCCATTATATTTTGTGATAAGCACCTTAAAATATTGCATATCATTGAAAATCATTTTTCTGCATGAAAAACTTACGTTTAAAAATTAAAAGAATAAACTAAGTTTTTTTTCAATCTGTTGAAAAAGATTTTCAATCTGTTAAAATCACTTAACATAAATGGTCATACATAATCGAAAATTCAATTGATTGATTCACGGAATCAACAAGTTAAAATAACTCAATGAATTTTCAATATCAAGTTTCGCATTTTCAATCTGTTGAAAGGATTTTAAATCTGTTGAAACAGAAAGACCTTTTTCAGTCTAAGAGTTTTTAGAAAATCAATCTGTTGAAATAATTTTTAATCTGTTAAAACAGAGAGGCTATTTTTTTAACTAAGTGTTTTCAGGAATTTAATATGTTGAAATGATTTTCAATCGATTGAAACAGAAAGTTGTCATTTTTCATTAAGTTGTTTCAATCCATTAAAAACTCGAATTAATCGATTGAATGGAGCTTTAAATGAAATCAATCGATTGAATCGATGTCTTAATCGATTGAATGGAGCTTTAAATGAAATCAATCGATTGAATCGATATTTTAATCGATTGAAATAAAATTTTGATCGATCATAGTTTTGTTCTGATCGATCATAACTTAGTCTGATCGATCATAGTTTCATTCTGATCGATCATAACTCGGTCTGATCGATCATACTTCAGTTCTAATCGATCAGAGTCTCTTCTAAACTGTTTTACTTTAAACTAATCGATCTTTTGACTCTCTGAAACAGTTTTTGACAGTTGAAGTATTCTGATTCTTTGTTTTACTCTATATATACAGATTTGATCTATCTTTTGAAATATACAATACAACACACTACTTGAGAAAACTTGTGAAATCAATCTGTGAAACTTTCATACGTGACTTTCTCTGCATTCAAGAAACTTTTCATATCATAAGGTGCTGTGATCAGAATTGTGGTCATTCAAAGAGAGAAAGTGCTGTTAGAATTGGTTCTGGACAATTAGAAACTTCAAGTCCAGGTTTTTTCTTTCCATATTCTTTTGTAAAAGTTTGATTGTGCAGGTTGGATTGTAATCGCACTTGGTTCAAGAATCGGATTTGGTTACTTGGGTGGTTTTCAAGATTCTGTCTTGTGGGTTTTGCAAGATAGTTCTTGGGGTAGATTGGTGAGTATCTACTGGTTGTAATTTTCACTTGGTATTAGTGGAACTTGACTGGTTTGTCAAGAACTGGATGTAGCTCGGATTAGAGTGAACCAGTATAAATTTGTGTGTTAATATTCTTCTTTCATCTCTTTTAATTTCTGTCTTTAATTGTGCTGTGTTTAAATCAAATTACCTTTGCAAAGATTAAATAAAGATAACTCATTCTTCCAAAAGAAAGTAAGTTTTGCGAAAAACTTTTAAAGTTCAATTCACCCCCCCTCTTGAACTCAACCATTAATTCTTTCAATTGGTACCAGAGCTGGTTCTTGTAAGTTACTCAAGGAATCGGTCCAATGGCTGAGGGAAAGATGAATTTTTTAGAAGGAGCCTCCATAAACAGGCCTCCACTTTTTTCTGGTGTGAATTATTCTTTCTGGAAGGTTAAAATGAAAATCTTTATTGAATCTCTTGATAGAGGCATTTGGGAAACAATTGTTAATGGTCCTTACAAACCAACTCATACAGTAGATGGTAAAGTAGTTGAAAAAGATTGGGCTGAATTAACTGATGTAGAAAATAGGAGAGTCCAATATGATTATACTGCAAAAAATATTATTACCTCTGCTTTAAATCTTGATGAGTTTTTCGAGGTGTCTCGAGTGTGCCTCGCCAAAGAGATGTGGGAAATTTTAGAGGTCACACATGAAGGAACATCCGATGTGAAAAGGGCAAGAAAACATGAGTTAATCGAGGACTATGAGTTGTTTAAAATGCAGCAAGGAGAAACAATTGCGGATGTGCGTAAAAGGTTCACGCACATAGTTAATCATCTAATCGGGTTAGGAAAGACTTTTGACAAAGAAGAGTTGAACATCAAAATTTTAAAGTGTTTGGACAGAACATGGCAACCAAAGGTGACAAGAATATCGGAATCAAGAGACTTGATCGAAATGACTACCGCTTCACTTTTTGGTAAGTTGAGGGAACATGAGTTGGAAATCAATCGGTTTAAAGAACAAGAGAATGCAGTAAAAGAAAAGTAGAAATATTGTTCTCAAGACGATTGAAGAAAACAATGGATCTCGAAGAAGATGAATCGGAGAACCCGACTTTGTTGGTTAAGAAATTTGGGAAATTTCTTAGAAGAAAGAACAGAATCGGCCAAGTAAAAAGGTACAATGATAAAAAGACTAAATCTGTTCAAAATTCTATTACTTGTTATTCTTGTGGTAAACAGGGTCACATAAAGAGTGAGTGTCCGGAAAAGGCCAAGAATCAGAACAAGAAAGA
Organism: Sphenostylis stenocarpa; assembly: GCA_963425845.1. Classification (NCBI taxonomy): domain Eukaryota; kingdom Viridiplantae; phylum Streptophyta; class Magnoliopsida; order Fabales; family Fabaceae; genus Sphenostylis; species Sphenostylis stenocarpa. The sequence goes on from OY731407.1 coordinate 14,546,290, forward strand.
ATTAAGACACAAAGGGAAAAAGGCCTATATAGCCTGGCAAGACAATGATTCATCTTCCAGCTCGAATCCAAAAGTGAAGAGGTGAACTCGTGTTTGATGGTCAGTCTGTGAATCCTCTTCATCACATGTAAGTTCAACTCCTACGTAAAATGAAATGAATTACAACACATTACTAAATGCTTTCAATGAAATGCATAGTGAAGCCAGAAATTTATCTCATACAAATAATCGGTTGAAAGGTTTAAATAACTGGTTAGAAAATAGAGTTAAAGTTCGGAAAATGAACTTTTAGAAAGCAAAACAGATTTAGAACATCTAGATATTATCTACTCATCTGCGGATAATGTTGCTGTTAATAAGAATTGTGAAAAGTGTATTGTTTTACAAGATAAGGTTGATTACTTGATTAAAACTTTGTCTAAATTTACTCAAGGCAAAGAGAATTTAGATGCACTTCTTGGGTCTCAAAATTGTGTGTTTGAACATTCTGGAATCGGGTACAAACCTAAGAATGGGGTAAAAACTAAAAAATATTTGAACTTCTTTTCATACGGAAAAACAACGAGCATTCCCCTTCTCATCTTGTCATTACTTGCATGAAGAAAGGACATATTATAAAATTCTCGTCATGCTAGAAAATATTTTGTGCCGCAAGGTAGGAAGAGATGGGTTCCAAAACATGTTAAACAGAAAATTTGACTCCTAAGGACCCAAAATACGTAAGGGTACCAAATACTTGATGTTTGATCTTTCGAGAACAGCAACAAGAGTCCCTTTGGTATCTAGACAGCGGTTGCTCAAGGCACATGACAGGTGACATTTCAAAATTCCGAGAGCTGAAATTGAAGAATGGAGGTCATGTGACTTATGGAGACAACAACAGAGGAAGAATTCTAGGTTCTGGAGATATTGGTGATGGTGAATCCGTAATCATTCACAATGTTCTTCTTGTTGAAGGTCTCAAGCACAATCTGATAAGCATAAGTCGGTTATGTGATCTTGGTCACAAAGTCATTTTCAAACCGGAAAAGTCCCTTATCTCGTGAGCCAGAATCCGACACGGTAATGTTGGTAGGTAAGAGGTTAAACAATATATACATGTTAGATATCAAACAGTCTATATCATCTCAAAGTTGTCTTCTTACTAAAGAAGAAGAATCTTGGTTGTGGCATAGAAGACTTGCTCATATACATCTTAACCATCTTGACAAACCGATTTCAAAAGAATTAGTTTCTGGGTTGCCTAAGCTTCAAATCTTGAAAGACAAAATCTGTGAAGCTTGTTTGAAAGGAAAACAAACTAGAAAATCTTTTTCAAACAAAAACATTGTTTCAACTTCCAAACCTTTGGAACTCGCTTCACATGGATTTGGTTGGTCCTTCAAGGAATAAAAGCCTAGGTGGTAATCTTTATATCATGGTAATTGTTGATGACTTTTCCAGCATTTACCTGGACTGTTTTTCTAAAGGCCAAATCTGATTCTTACAAATCTTTCAAAAAGCTTGCCAAGGTTTTACATAATGAAAAAGGATATTTCATTACATCTATTCAAAGTGACAATGGTGGAGAATTTGTAAATGAAAAGTTTGAATCATTTTGTAAAAAGTTTGGCATAAAACACAATTTTTCTCGCTCCAAGAACTCCTCAACAAAACGGTGTTGTGGAAAGAAAGAACAGATCCATTGTGGAACTTGCTAGAACAATGTTGTGTGAAAATTCTTTACCTAAATACTTTTGGGCGGATGCAGTAAACACTCGCTTGTCATGTTTTGAATAGAGTCTTGATTAGACTCATGCTTAAGAAAACCCCATATGAACTCGTACAAGGGAAGAAAACCCAACATAAACTATTTCGGGGGTTTTGGATGTACATGTTTTGTTTTAAACAATGGGAAAGAAAATATTGGCAAGTTTGATGAGAAATCGACAAAGGAATCTTTCTTGGTTACTCAACTCATGGTCATGCATATAGAGTTTACAATTTAAGATTGAAATCAGTTGAAGAATCAAGTACATGTTATGTTTAATGAGTCTTCTCGAGTGGTGCGTAATAGAACAACAGGTTCTCGCAGATGAAGAAGATTTAACCGATAATTCTCATCAGCTTGAAACATGCCGAAACACAGATCGATGTACTCGTTGAAGAAGGTGATCCATCGCTGGACCTCGCAAAAGCCGAGTCACCTACAATTACCGAAGAACAGGAAGAAGATGTTCGGAAGAGCTTCCTAAAGAGTGGATTGTCCCAAGAGATCTCTCTCTAGACAATGTCATCGGGCAAATTAATAAGGGAGTATCTACTAGACATTCTCTTAATAAATTCTGTAATCATATGGCATTCATTTCACAAATAGAGCCTAAGGCAGTTAAAGAAGCATTAAATGATGAATACTGGGTTTGTGCCATACATGATGAGCTTAATCAATTTGAAAGGAATAACGTGTGGGAATTAGTTCCTAAAAACAGAGATATCAATGTAATTGGTACTAAGTGGGTATTCAAAAACAAGCTAGATGAACACGGCATTATTACTAGAAATAAAGCTAGGTTGGTAGCCAAAGGGTATAACCAACAAGAGGGTATTGATTTTGATGAAACCTTTGCACCTGTAGCTAGACTTGAAGTTGTTAGATTGTTATTAGCTTATGCCTGTTTAAGTGGTTTCAGATTACTACAGATGGATGTAAAGAGTGCCTTTCTGAATGGACTCATTAATGAAGAAGTATATGTTTCTCAACCTCCTGGGTTTGAAGATCACAAGCATCCTGACCATGTCTACAAATTGAAAAAGGCCCTTTATGGTTTAAAGCAAGCACCTAGACAATGGTATGAAAGGTTAAGTAACTTCCTAATTGATCAAGGGTACAAGCGAGGTGAGGTTGATAAAACTCTGTTCATTAAGAAATCTGAACCGACATTATTCTGGTGCGTGTGTATGTGGATGATATCATTTTCGGTTCCACTAATAATACCATGTGTAATCAGTTTGTAAAAGAAATGCAAAGTGAATTTGAAATGTCTATGATGGGAGAATTGAATTTCTTCCTTGGTCTCCAGGTTAAACAATTAAGAAATGGCATTTTTCTTAGTCAATCTAAATACCGCAATGAATTGTTAAAGAAATTTGATATGCACAATTGCAAGGAATCCTCTACACCCATGTCTACTAACTCGTTGTCTAGACTTAGATGAAAAAGGAAAACCCGTTGATCAAACTAAATATAGAGGTTTGATTGGTTCACTACTATATCTAACTGCTAGTAGACTCGACATTATGTTTAGTGTATGCCTTTGTGCAAGATTTCGAGCAAATCCAAAGGAATCACATCTTACCACGCCAAAAGGATTCTGAAGTACCTTAAGGGAACAGCTTAATGTTGGACTATGGTATCCTGAAGGTGCATCCCTTAAACTTGTTGGATTTTCTCGATTCGACTTTGCAGGATGTAGATTGGATGGAAAAAGTACCTCCGGTACTTGTCATTTACTCGGGAGCAGTCTTATATCTTGGCACAGTCCATCAACCTAGTAAGCTTGAATACATTGCAACTGGGAGTCAGTTGTGCTCAAAGCATTTACCTCAAGCAACAACTAACAGATTATGGAGTGACTCTAAACAAGGTACCTCTGGTTTGTGACAATACTAGTGCAATAAACTTAACTAAGAATCCTATTCAACACTCTAGAACTAAGCATATTGAAATTAAACATCACTTTATTAGAGAACACGTATCTAGGGGTGACTCGTGAGATATTATTCGTTGAATCTGAAAAACGAGTTAGTCGATTTATTCACTAAACCACTTCCTAGAGACAGACTTAATATGCTTAGGACTGAATTAGGAATTCTAGATATATCTAGTATTGCATAACCGATTCTTTACGATGATTGTATGCTTTTTAACAAGTTGATAACAAGTTCAATCGATTAATAATTGCATGAATAATCTGGATATTATTTGTTTCAATCGATTGAAATTGCTAAATAATCTGTTGATTTCCTGATTCTTACTCTGGTATTGATATGTTATTAGTTCAATCGATTAGATAAACTTTTAATCGATTTATTTCATTAATCTTGTAGCTCTGCACACTTTCTTCTATAAATCAATCGATTAAATCTTCGATTCAATCGATTGAATTCACTAATGGTACTCTGAATAATTTTCTTTTACAAAAACAATCGATTTAATTTTTGATTCAATCGGTTTATTTCACTTATAAGTATCTACGATTACAAAATCAATTGGTTTCACGAAATATCAATTGATTATTTTTCTTCTAGGGCTAGTTGTATGTACTTTGTCTCTAACCAATTTCTGCAGAGTAAACTGAAAGCATTTACAACAAGATAAACTTCAACTACTCTCTTCAATATCCAAGATATCCAATAAAAGCTGATTGATCCCGATTGGATATCTACCGAGAAGGTAATTAAGTTGTACAAGTAGCAATTTCTTCTCTCTCCACCTTTATCATCACCGCGCAGATAGACAGTACATATAGTAAAGACAAAAACTTTGAAGTCGATAAAGATTGTGTATTCTCATTCCTATAGAATTATTTTCTTCTTTGAACTTTCTCTTTCTCGGTTCTTCTCCGTTCCGCTCATCCCAAAGATCAAGTATGCTCAAGCGCACAAAGTCCGGTAGGAAGAAGTCCAAGCAGAGGCGAGTCTTCTACTCGCAAGGCAAGAACAGTAATGTTGGAGGAAGGATTGAAACTTGGTTCAATGGGGACCAAGAGAAAATGGATTTGTTTATCCATGAATTGAGCAGGAAGCAAGTCAACATTCCGAAGATGTTAAAATTCTCCTGGTTTGATGCCGAAGGATTCGGAGGCATTCTGAAGTTACCGCAACATCAAAAACTTCAGACGTTTCGGAGTTGAATGGTAGAATTTACCCCGACTTAATTAAAGTCTTTTTCACTAACTTGTCCTTTGAAGGTTCCACTCTAATAACTCAAGTAAAAGGAGTAGACATTGAGATAACACCTAATGTCCGGAAGGAAGTTGCTGGAATAAAAGATGTAGGTGTGAAAGTCACCAAAGGGTGTACTTCGGATGTTGAAGAATTTAATAAAGTTCAAGTATTTCCGCTCTTGCTCGAAGAATAGGCATGATTCCGTAAGTTCATTCAACACCGGAAAATTGAAACCGGAAGAAAGGATTCTCGCTTTCATCGTTTCCTGGCAGCTTACACCCAGGGGAGCAATCATGCAATGCTAAATGAAGGAGATTTAGTACTGATGTACTGCATTCATCACAGAATACGAGTGAACTGGGTCTTCGTCATCAAGGATCACATGATCAAAGCCAAGAGACTTAGTGATTTCAGATGCTGGGAGAAGTGAAGAAAGTGAAGAAGAAGAGCAAGAGGAAGGAATCAACACTGATAATTTTCCTGGAACTTCTGCAGCACGTCCGTCTGATCCAATGAAAGAGGTGAATCCAATGGAGATGATTCCATACAATCCACCGCTCGACCGTGGCACTCCTCTCGTCTCGACTCGAAAGAACAATGTTACATCAAATGAGCGAACCGCAAACCGACCAAAGGAGGCATATGGAGATGACTCGCCGCTCCGAGGGCTCTAGCAGCATTATTTGGATGAAAATTTCATTGCAAGGTTCCAGCATATTGATAATCAACTAGAAGACATCTACAACAGGATTGTGGAACTGCAATTCAACCAAGGCCCCGGGGACGAATGAAGATTTTCTTTGTTTCTGTTATTCTGTTTTCTTTTCTTCGTTTTTAATGTTTTGTTTTATATTCGGGGTATCCACGTGGCCCCATTGACTCGTAACTACTACAATCTATTTGATGCGATCAAATAGGGGAGAAGTATTTTGCTTAAAACCGTCACTACACACACACCACAAAATATATGTCTCTCGGTCCGGTATTTTTGTTTTGCAGGTGCAGTGGTTATTTGTCTCCATCAAATAGGGGAGATTGAAGCACTTGGTGGATTTGATGAAGACATAAATATAACTTAGGTTGTGGGTGTGTAGATGATTAGGTTTTTAAGTTTAAGCACTTAATCTCTTGATAGGCCATTATATTTTGTGATAAGCACCTTAAAATATTGCATATCATTGAAAATCATTTTTCTGCATGAAAAACTTACGTTTAAAAATTAAAAGAATAAACTAAGTTTTTTTTCAATCTGTTGAAAAAGATTTTCAATCTGTTAAAATCACTTAACATAAATGGTCATACATAATCGAAAATTCAATTGATTGATTCACTGAATCAACAAGTTAAAATAACTCAATGAATTTTCAATATCAAGTTTCGCATTTTCAATCTGTTGAAATGATTTTAAATCCGTTGAAACAGAAAGACCTTTTTCAGCCTAAGAGTTTTTAGAAAATCAATCTGTTGAAATAATTTTTAATCTGTTAAAACAGAGAGGCTATTTTTTTAACTAAGTGTTTTCAGGAATTTAATATGTTGAAATGATTTTCAATCGATTGAAACAGTAAAGTCGTCATTTTTCATTAAGTTGTTTCAATCCATTAAAAACTCGAATTAATCGATTGAATGGAGCTTTAAATGAAATCAATCGATTGAATCGATGTCTTAATCGATTGAATGGAGCTTTAAATGAAATCAATCGATTGAATCGATATTTTAATCGATTGAAATAAAATTCTGATCGATCATAGTTTTGTTCTGATCGATCATAACTTAGTCTGATCGATCATAGTTTCATTCTGATCGATCATAACTCGGTCTGATCGATCATACTTCAGTTCTAATCGATCAGAGTCTCTTCTAAACTGTTTTACTTTAAACTAATCGATCTTTTGACTCTCTGAAACAGTTTTTGACAATTGAAGTATTCTGATTCTTTGTTTTACTCTATATATACAGATTTGATCTATCTTTTGAAATATACAATACAACACACTACTTGAGAAAACTTGTGAAATCAATCTGTGAAACTTTCATACGTGACTTTCTCTGCATTCAAGAAACTTTTCATATCATAAGGTGCTGTGATCAGAATTGTGGTCATTCAAAGAGAGAAAGTGCTGTTAGAATTGGTTCTGGACAATTAGAAACTTCAAGTCCAGGTTTTTTCTTTCCATATTCTTTTGTAAAAGTTTGATTGTGCAGGTTGGATTGTAATCGCACTTGGTTCAAGAATCTGGATTTGGTTACTTGGGTGGTTTTCAAGATTCTGTCTTGTGGGTTTTGCAAGATAGTTCTTGGGGTAGATTGGTGAGTATCTACTGGTTGTAATTTTCACTTGGTATTAGTGGAACTTGACTGGTTTGTCAAGAACTGGATGTAGCTCTGGATTAGAGTGAACCAGTATAAATTTGTGTGTTAATATTCTTCTTTCATCTCTTTTAATTTCTGTCTTTAATTGTGTTGTGTTTAAATCAAATTACCTTTGCAAAGATTAAATAAAGATAACTCATTCTTCCAAAAGAAAGTAAGTTTTGCGAAAAACTTTTAAAGTTCAATTCACCCCCCCTCTTGAACTCAACCATTAATTCTTTCATATCAGTCAGTCAAAATGTTATTATCAAAGCAAAATGAACACAGAGCTAACTTCATTGGTACGACGGTAAGTTTAACATATCATCCTTATTTATTTATACTTTATTTGTATATGAAAAAATGTTGTGCCTAATTCGTTAATAATTGCAAGAGACTGAAAATATTATATCATCATATTGTCACTCAATGCCAGAACATCACCCTCTAATTGTTCCATTACTAGAACAAGTAGGCTTTGCTCCAGTAGCAAAGCTAAGACATCTAAAGGTTGATCATGTTTTGGTAACAACTCTGGTAGAAAGGTGGAGACCTGAAACTCACACATTCCATTTTCCAATAGGAGAATGCACCATAACGCTAGAGGATGTTGCACTTCAACTCGGGTTAAGAGTTGATGGATTACTAGTCATTGGCCCAACAATGTTAGATTGGGACGAAATGTGTGAAACATATTTGGGCATTGTGCCAGTCAAAGGAGAGTCACTAATTGGCTCTATGATCAAACTAAAGTGGCTTAGGGAAAATATTTTACAACTCCCAGAAGAACCATCAGAAGAACAACTTCATGCCCATTGTAGAGCATATGTATTAGGTTTAATTTGAGGTATTTTGATGCCTGACAAAATAGAAAATAATGTTCATCTTATGTATTTAACTTTATTAACTAATCTTAAAAGTTCTAGGCGTTATAGTTGGGGATCTGTTTGTTTAGCTGTGTTGTACAGGGAAATGTGTAGAGCAACAGATGTAAAGGCCAAAACAATGGGTGGTTGTGCATCACTTTTACAATCTTGGGCATGGCATCGCATGCCATATATTGCTCCAATTTCTAGACTTCCACCAACATACCCATTAGTCTGCAAATGGAGCGGAGGTAGAGTGTTAAACTTTATAAATGTACCTCACAATGATGTTGTCGGGTATAGAACTATGTTTGATCACATTCAAACTGATCAGGTAAATCTTCTTTTAAAATTATTAATTCATTTTTTTTAATTTTGGTTTGTTTTAATAACAAAATATATTTTTTGGTGGAAGTTTTTATGGACCCCATATAAGGACTTGCAAAGATCAATCCCAGTTCAAGCATTTAGGGATGCCCAATTGTGGACTACATGTACAACCATCATTTGTTTTGCAATTGTTGAATGGCACCAATATGATAGAGTGAAGTTACAATTTGGTTTATTCCAAGAAATCCCTTCTCCACCAAATAATTTGGATGACCTACACAACATTGATATGAGAGGAAGACATGACGAAAATTGGATAACAAAACATGCTCATTGGATTGATATATGGAATAATAGACGTCAATTGACATTAGTGGGTCATTCAATGCAAGAGACATTATTTCACATAATAGAATACATGCAATGGTACAATGCCAATTATATTATTTTTCTATTTGTACCACAATTGCTCAAAGATCCAAGAGTCTGCCAATAGCCACGAGCCGGAGCCACTTTTGAAACTGATGCAACTTCCATATCATATTATGAGGAGCCTCAACAACCTGTTTCCTTACCTCAACAATTTGTGACGCCAGAACCAAACACAATTGACAGAAGACATTCTTTTGCAACAACCTCAGAGGATATCTTCTCAAACTTATTTGGAGTAGATTTTTCAACTCCAGCTTCACCTCAAGCTTACATCAATTCTCTTTACCAACCAGATTATGCTAACCAACCAGGTAGTTCCTCAACTACATTCCAAAATCTGGAGGTTCATGAAGAAGAAAACTCTCCACAAATTTCTCCTGAAATTCAAGAACAACCACACCGACTAAATCCAAAACGTAATAGACGTCGTCCTCGTTGTGGAACTCGGACACCACTTTGGAGATTAAAATTTTCTTAACATTATTGTCAATAATTTTATTTTTCAATTTTTATTATCAATGATTATGTTATTTTTAATATTATACATTAAATTCTGTCAATTTTTATTATTTTTTATTTTTAAGTTTATTTTATATTAATAATAATAATTTTTAACTAATTAAATAATATTTTTACTTTATTATTTAAAAAAAATTAATTTTAGTATTAATTTTTTAATATAATATTTATAATTTATCAAAAAAACTATTACATAAATTTTTATAATATAATATTTTTTTTTAATATATTACCTAAATTAAATTTTTATTTATTCTTTTTTTTAAATTATAACTTAAATAATTCATATATTAAAAAATATATAAATTTTAAATTTCCTATTCAAAAATAAAAAAAATATATATATGTAATAAAAAATTATTATTTAATATTTTTAATAATTATTTAAATAAATTTAAATAATTTAATATATATTTAAATAATACATTATTTTTATTATTTTATATATAAATATTATTTAAATTTTAAAATTAAAATTTTATTATTAATATTATTTTTATATAATTTTTTATTTTTAATTATATTTTTATTTGATTTTTTATTTAAAAAAACATAACAAATTTAAGGTTGGAATTAAACGTAACAGTGAAAAGGTTCAATTGAGTAAATATACTCCGTGTATGTATATATATATTATTATAATATTATATCTGTAAAAAAGTCCTCAAATATATATCAGTGTCTGAAAACAATTGTCTACATTAATTAAGAAATTGATCAATAAACATAATTTACTAGTTTTCATGCAATGTAATTAATTATTTAAAAAATTATCTTAAATACAATTTTAAACTTTATATTATTGATCAAAGAAATTGAATTATATAACTGATTTTAGTATATATAATTTGCTTTTATTTTACTCTTTAATTTTATTATTTTTTATTATCTTTATTTTAAAATATAATTTTTCTTTTAATATTTTAATAATTATTGTAACCATTTTTTAAAATTATAACCACTAATTAATTTTCAATTATCTTAATTTAAATTATAATTTTATTTTAATATTTATTTATATAATTATTTTTTTAAACCGTAAATATACAGATCTTAATAACATCTGTATTTTCACTAATAATTATAAAATATTATGACAAAAATAATATTGTTGCGCAAGTTTCTAACAATTTCAAATCAGCCTTCAATAATCAATTACGAGATACATAATAATTGAGTGTAACTTTTTCACAGTTATTTTTCTTTAAATACTTTAAAAACTATATCTCATTTTTCTCTCTTTTTTTATCATTTTTTCCTTTCTCCTTCCATTGTTTCTCACTACGTACCAGGGGACCATTAGCAAAGGACAAGCAGCACAATGTGTGGTGCGAAATTTTCTTTAAAATTTAATTATTTTCATTTTAACACAATTTATCACTCTATTTTTTAATATTACTGTATTATTGAAGATAAAATATTAATTGTTTTGGCCGTTCAAAATTTGTTATATTAATGTCGCTTACGTTTTATTATTTCTTAATTGTTTTAAAATTATTTTACTTTATATCTTACAAAATGATGGTTATAAATGTTACAAATATATATAAAGAGGTTATGCAATTTGATGAAATTTTAAAAACAGTATATACTCATATATATGTATAAAATGTTTTTTTTATTATTATTATTATTATATAATTAAATAAGGGTATTTTTATTATTTTTATTTTCTTTTCTTTTCGTTCATTTTTTCTTTCTTTTCTAAACCAAATTTATTCTTGGATTGTTTTATTTATATATCTGTCTAGGATAAATTCAACCTAATATTTATAGTAAAATTAAAGTGATTTTTATTTTATTGGATCTCATCTCTCAATTAAAATAATTCATGAAAAAAAAAATTAAAATCATATTTAGTTTCTTTTTCAAATTCTACAGCAGTTGTGCGAGTTCTTTTTGTATGTCATAAATAACCTACAAAAAGAAAATATCTTAAAATAAAATGAAAAGTAATTAATCAATCTCTAGGAGAAACATAATTGATTACATTAATATCTGTAATTACGCCACTCATAGAATAATTAGGATCAATTTTCACCTTCAAAATATTATTCATCATTTCAGTGGTTTAAGAAAGGAATATGTATATATAAACTATCATTGGTCTTGACTCCTAAGCAATATGAGTGAAGCGAGACTCTACTCTCGACCCCACGATAGACACCAATATTCCGTCTAAAAACAAGAGTGTCCTGATCTCATTACCCTTATGATAACATCATTAGGGTTAATTCTCATGCCCAAGGTATTATCCGCTTTCATCTGTCACGATTTTATCTTTATAAAATATCTTGGTAGATTAAAAAATGAGGATGTATATAAATTACCATTGGCATAGACTCTTAAGCAATATGAGATTTATAAACGTACCAAAACATAAACCTACAATTAAGGACTAAGATGTATGAGTAGAACGAGACTCTCCTATTGATGTTCACCATGAGGTCTGTTAGGATCAGAGTACCAGCATAAATACACACAACTAAAATAGAGACGAGAAAAATAACCCTGACAATAGGCAAAAATGAAAATTTTATAATGACCACTCTTTCCTTTTACAATTGGAAATTACCAATACTAGGAAAGTAAAAGAGAAAGAAGGAGAAATATTTGGGATGTTTGAAATAAGGGGGGAGGGGCTCCTTTTATAGGAAGGAGGAGAGCCCCCAATTGAAGTTCCCACGGATGTGGGACTTCTTTCTTCACAATCTCCCACTTGAAGATTTTGATGAAATTAATCAAATCTTCACACTATGTCTTCTTCTCTCACATCCATGTTGCTTATGCTTCCGATAGGCCATAGAGGGATCGACTCCATATAAACTTGTCAGCATTAACCGGCTTTGTCATTACATCTGCTAGGTTCTTCTCAGTGTGGATCTTCTGTAAATCTACACTTCCTTCTTCTACTACTTCTCGAACAAAATGATATCTTATTCCTATGTGTTTTGTCCTCGAATGAAAGGCTGGATTCCTTGCAATGTGTAAGGCACTTTGACTATCACAGTACACAACAATTTGTTGTTGCTTGTGACCAAGTTCCCCCATTATTCTTTTAATCCAGATAGCTTCTTTACATGCTTGGGTGACGACCATGTATTCAGCTTCCGTAGTAGACAGTAGCTACCACATCTTGTAACTTGGATAACCAACTTACTGCCCCTCCATCGATGGTAAACACATAACCAGTAGTAGACTTCCTTTTATCCAGATCACCCGCAAAATCCGAATCTACATAGCCTCCGACAACCGCTTCGATCCTCCATAACATAATGTAACATTTGAGGTTCCTTTTATATACCTAAGGACCCTCTTCACATTTTGCCAATGTTCTCCACCAGGATTCCCCATGAATCTACTAACCACTCCCACCGCTTGTGCAATGTCCGGTCTTGTACAAATCATGGCATACATAAGACTTCCCACTCGCTGATGCATACGGTACTCGAGACATTTCAATCCTCTCCGCTTCACCGCTAGGACTCATACTTGAAGATAACTTACAGCTTGACAGGAAGTGGGGTAGAAATTGGCTTGCAATCTTGCATGTTGAAGCGCCGCAAGATCTTAAGTAAATAATTCTTTTGAGAAAGCCAAATCTTCCTATCTTTTCTCGTCTCGGTGAATTTGCATCCCTAAAATCTTGTTTGCTGGTCCCAAGTCCTTCATATCAAACTCCCTAGCCAATTGTGCCTTCAATTCTTGGATTCGAGCTTTGTTAGGGCCTACCACCAACATGTCATCCACATACAACAACAATATGATGAAATCATTTTCTTCAAACCTATCGTGGTAAGTACAATGGTCCGAACTTAGTCCGTAGTATCCGAGGCTAATAATGAAGGAATCAAATCTCTTATACCAACACCTTGGCGCTCGCTTTAGACCGTATAGAGATTTGTTCAACCTCGCAAACCAAGTTTTCTTGCTCTTTGAAGCCTTCCGGTTGGAGCATATATATTTCCTCTTCAAGTTCTCCATGAAGAAAAGCAGCTTTTACATCCAATTGTTCAAGATGTAAATCAAATGCAAGACACATCGCCAGGACAATTCCGATTGTTGTCAATCTAACAACCGGTGAGAATATCTCGTTGAAATCAATGCCTTCTTTCCGAGCATATCCTTTTACCACCAGCCTAGCACGATATCTTTCTACTTGATCATTGACATCTCTCTTGATCTTATAGACCCATTTGCAACCAATGGCTCTGCGACCTTTTGGAAGTTCCACAAGATGCCATGTCTTGTTTTTATGAAGAGCTTCAATTTCTTCTTCCATAGCAGCCATCCATAGAGGAGCTTCGAACCACTCACGGCCTCTTGAAAAGTTGAAGGTTCTCCTTCTTCACTTAGGAGACAATACGCATCATGACTTGCCATCACATATTGTGAATGCCAAGATGGTCCGACTCTTTCTCTTGTTGATCGTCGGAGTTCTCCTTCTTCCACCTCATTTGGCTCATGTTCTTCATGCTCCTCCTCCGACTCGGAGGAATGTTCGAAGTCTTCTTCTCTATCTCGTACTATAGTCTTGTCCTTTTCCGAGTCGTCATTTATCCGCTTGCTTTGCAGTTCATTTTCTCGCAAAGACGACATCTCTGCTAACAATAACTTTGTGGGCAGTGGGATCCCACAAGCGATACCCCTTCACATTGTCAGCATATCCCAAGAAGATGCATTTCCTGGATTTTGGATCCAACTTCGTCCTTTCTTGGGTGTTGTACATCACGTACGCGGGACAACCAAACACATGTAAGGAAGAATAATCGGTTGATTTTCCACTCCACATTTCCATAGGAGTTTTCAACCCAATTGCCGTTGATGGAGACCGATTTATCAAGTAACAGAGCAGTATTCACGGCTTCGCCCGTAAAGACTTTGTTATGCCCGCAGCTTGCAAGCATAGCTCTGGTTCTCTCTAGAAGAGTTCTATTCATCCGCTCCGCTACACCATTCTGCCGAGGCGTGTGTGGAACGTAAAATTGTCTCACAATTCCTTCTTGCTTGCGTAATGCTAGAAAATCTCCATCTACATATTCTCCTCCATTGTCCGTCCTCAAACACTTGATTCTCCTTCCTGGCCTCAAGTTCTACTTGTGCTTTGAAGTCTTTGAACCGCGCAAATACTTCGGACTTCTTCTTGATAGGGTATACCCATAATCTCCTCGAGTAGTCATCGATGAACGACACAAAATATTTTGCTCCTCCGAGAGATAATTCCGGTGATTCCCGGACATCGAATGGATCAAGTCCAAAGTTTGCTTACTCCTTGTGGTGGTTCTTGCAAACTTCAACCCGTGTTGTTTGCTTGTCACACAATGCTCACGAAGGGTAAATCGACCTTCTTGAGCCCGTGTATGAGATCACGTTCCGCAAGAATCTGCAGACCTCGCTCCGACATATGTCCAAGTCTACGGTGCCACGTTATCGCCGCTTCTTCTTGGCTTGTCGACGCAGCTTGTTGCATGATTTTCTTGCAAGGTGTCTCCCATAAGCACATACAAGTTTGCCATGATTTTCTCTCGCTTTCATGACAACTATGTTTCCCCTCACTACCTTTAAGATTCCTCCTTCAACATGGATCTTGCAGTCGAGGTCATCCAATTGCCCTATAGACAATATATTTTTCTTCAAGTCCTTCACATGTCGTACTTCTTGGATTGTGCGAATAAGTACCGTCATACATTTTTAATTTGACAAGTACTCAACTCCAAAGAATCTCCAATGCATGGTCATTTCCCATGAACACGGATCCACCCGAGATAGGCTTGTAGGTTTGAAACCAATCTCGGTGTGGGGTCATATGCCAAGTTGCACCCGAATCCATTATCCACTTGTCATGAAATTCGTTTCCGCCATTAGAGCCGATTCGTCGCTTCGCTTACCGAATTACTCCTTCCTCCGAAGTACTCGCAATGCAACCTTGTGAGGTTGATTCTTCATTCTTCCTCTTCCAACACTCTTTCTTCGTGTGCCCTTTCTTGCCACGAGTAGTAGCATTTAAATTTGAAAGTCTTCTTGTTTCGAGAGCTAGATCTGCCATGATCTTGACTCCCACTTGAGCCACGTTCCGCCGATCTTCCTCTCATCATCGTCAAAACTTCTGCTTGTTTAGAACTTTCTACCTTATTCATTCGCCTGGATTCTTCTTCTAGAATAGCTCCAGCAACATCGTCAAAGTGTAGTTGTCCTTCAATATTATTATTTGTAATGTTGATGATGAGTTGATCATACGAGTCCGGCAAGCTCGAAGTAAGAGCTCCGCACGCTCATTCTCAACTATGTTGAAATTTGCTGCCGCTAATTGGGCAAACAAGGTGTTCGGTTGGTTGATGTGGTCCGTCACCGATGTGGACTCACTCATCCGAAGAGTATAGAGTTTCCTCTTCAGGAATATCCTTGTGTGAAGTGACTTCACCTCATATAATTTAATGAGGGCATCCCAAATCTCCTTTGCAGAATCTTTCTCCGCAACACTGGATAGAACCGAGTCCGCCATTGCCAAGTGTAAATTTGCAATAGCGTTGCCGTCAATTTTCTTCCAATCTTTATCCGTCATTTCGCAGGTTTCCCTCAATCGCTTCTGCGCAATTGTCCTTTCTCAAGATTGCCTTCATCTTCAATTTCCACAACGAGAAATTGTTCCCGTTGAACTTCTCTATCTCGTACTTTTCTGCCATGGTTGTATACAGACTTATGCAACTATCACTTATAAATAGTATTGTCTACCGGAACAATAGTAGTAAACCGTGAACCAGTACACCAAGTAGGTTCCCAGGAAAGAGAGGTGGGTCACTAATGGACACGCTTAAGTACCAAGTCTTTCCTAGCCAGAACTTTCCTCAATAGTACTTTCACACTACCACACCTTTTCCAAGTAACAACTCCTTTCCGATGTGGAAGATCGATTAAACCGCAACCACGAGCATACTCAGAATTTTACCAACACTATTCTAGTGACGCGCAACGGAACTCGAACGCAGCTCTGATACCACTGTTAGGATCAGAGTACCAGCATAAATACACACAACTAAAATAGAGACGAGAAAAATAACCCTGACAATAGGCAAAAATGAAAATTTTATAATGACCACTCTTTCCTTTTACAATTGGAAATTACCAATACTAGGAAAGTAAAAGAGAAAGAAGGAGAAATATTTGGGATGTTTGAAATAAGGGGGGAGGGGCTCCTTTTATAGGAAGGAGGAGAGCCCCCAATTGAAGTTCCCACGGATGTGGGACTTCTTTCTTCACAAGGTCGAGTGTAGAGTTTCGTTCCACTCATATCCCTTATTCCTCGAGTGGGTAGCTTATGTTCTGGTATGTTTACGAGTCTCACATCGTTCAACAGTGGAGACCAAGGGTAGTTTAAATACACCCTCTCTTAACCCATTGAGATATCTTTTAAGGATAAAATCGTAACAGACGAGAGCTCGAAAGTGGATAATACCTATAAATTGATTCTAATAATATTATCATAACATATATGAGGTAAGAATATTTTCGTTCTTAAACAGAACAAATTTAAATATTTTTTACTTTATTTTCAATATCAACTAATATAATATAAAGGTGGATACAAGTTCAATTAGATTTGATAGAATTTGATCAAATTCATCACGTAAATCAATTAATTAATTTTAAATTAAAATATATTATATTTTTTAAAATTTAACCTAACCTATACTTAATTAAATTAGACTGTATTAGATCAATTATATCACATATTTTTTAAAACTACATGTTTACATTCTAATGGTAAAGAAATATATTTTATTTTTTTTATTTTCTTTTTATGACTTTTTTTATGATATAGAATGTGTTCAGTAAAACACATTCTTCAATCAAAGTTAATTATCTTATACTATTGAGGAAGGTAACTTTTAATCTTCAAAGTAACTTTTAGGTAGTATTTTAGAATATTTATAAAAATATCATAATACCTTTAATAAAGTGAGAAGAGAAGGAATTGATTTTAATAATTCTAAAATAATTCTTATGTCTTTAATACATTTATAATCTAATCATCATTACATTACATATCTTTATATTAAAATTATTTTATAAATTATGTGAGCCAAAATAAATTACATGAGTCAATATTAGATTAAAATAATTTAACATTATCTGTTGATTTATGTAATTACTTAAAAATACATATCATATGTTCAACATAACAAGTCATTATCATCAATGGACTTCATCTAAAAGATTGAATCATAATAGTTACAAATTGTTTAATAACAAAATTCTTTTCATTATTACAAATCATCTAACTTAATTTTAATGAAATTATAATATATTTTTAATATCCTTTTAAAGATATATCCTGCCTTAATTTAGTATTAATTATCCAATATAATAAACACTATTAATAATATATATATATATATATATATATATATATATATTTTAATTCAAATAGTTTTTAGATGTTTTTAACTTTCTTTGAGATATTAATGGCAAAGTTAAAAAATTTATTTTATCATATTTTTTATTTTTGTTATCATTATATCTCTTTAATCTTAAAAGTCTATGGTTGAAATTTTTCTATCCTTTTCCCTACTTGTCCCTTGGACAACCCATCCTTCTGTATAATCCCTGTTTGCCTCTGAACATCCACCTTTTTCCTCTCCATTTTGATGCCAAAGGAGGAATCACAAAAACATGGCAACATTTATTCTTCTCTTCAATAATTTTTCCTTTCGTTTGAATCATGTTAAGAGTTGTTTTCCAAACAAATACAATAACTAGAGGTGTAGTACTCACAATAACCTTCAAAATCCCTTCATCCTGAGATTTTACGTGTCCATGAATCACTTTGTCCCCTATTTTCAACCTCTTAGCCTTCCTATTTTAAAATTGGCACCATTTTTATTATTCATTGAGGAGAATAACTTTTAAGTTTCGGTATAATTACTACTTTCACATCATTTATATAGATCTTTCTCTCAATCCAGCGAAATATTTTTCAAAGAAAAAATCGTGAGAATTCAAATCAGATAATATGTTAAACATAATCTCTAACAAAATGTATTTTATTAATTAATTGTCTATCTAACAATAACAAGCTACTTTCTCTCTCAATATATGTATATATTCACTCTCTGTATACACATTTTCTACTCTATAAACTACTCATTGCTGTGCTAGTTTGGATATCTAAGTCTCAATACATAACCACTATATTTGCACGTTATCAGGTTGATGAAGAAACTACATCCACCCCTACCCTATTTCCAACCACAACTAGTGTCACATGAAAGCTAGAACAAAACGTTCATGTTATAAATATTTTAAAAGGAAAACTCATAAAATTACTAGTAATTGAAGAAATAAAAATAAAAGATAATAAATTCATAAATAACTCAAGATATAAAAGACAAATATCGATTAGAAGTTATGATGATGACACTTTATTTCTTATAATTAAGAAAAATTCACTTGTTTTATTTGATGAAAGACTTAAAATGTAAATAAAATAAACTATATAGCAAATGTTACATCCAATGTAATGAATGATTTGTTAGAAAGAAGAAAAAAAAGACAAAATAAATGTTGTTCTATACATTATTATATGAATTCTTGTATAAATAAAACAATTATTTGTTTTCGAAATAAAAGGAAAAAACTCTAACTTTAATAATTCATGTGTGATGTAACTTTTAAAGAATAAAATAAAATAATCCATTTATTAATAACCATAGATCAGAAAAATTATAACAATTAAAAAAAAAATCTGCAATGAAACATAATTAAGTTATTTAAAAAAACAAGTAAAATTAAAAAATAAAATAAATAAAAATTGCATTACGTATTCTACATTTAATACTTTAGTCACCTAACATAATAGAAATATTTCTATTTTTACCTAAATTAAATAAAACTTTTTTTCATATTTTCATTTATTTTTGTTGAATTGAACCCAAGAAATATATAACTTTTCAATACAGATAATTTTATACAATCCTTAAAAATGGTTAAGAAAATAAATTATTCCATTCATACAATGTATTTTATTTATTGTTACCACATTTGAGCGATGTAATTTTCATAGAGTTTTTATATAATAATAAAAACATATTAACATAAAGAACCATCTGTATTCTTAAAAATATTACAATAAAAAAGAAACTCAACAATTTTACGTAATATTTTTTCTTTTACTCTATTAGATGGATCCCTGAGCTCAAATACCATAACATGATGGTATTAGAGGAAAGAATAGACTTCTTCATTCAATTATTGATTAAGAATGAAAAGAGAAGTATTTGTACAATTTTGGATTGCATTACTTCAATAATCTAACTACCACTACCACCAATACAGTTGCCGCGTACCTAACTGATTATATCACTCTCTGTGTATTAAATAACTTTGCAACAAATTGGTGGGTAGTGGAGCAAAATTTCCTCACTTGATTGTATGTTTAGGTATGAGAGAAAACGTTTTATGATGATCTGAAAATGGTGTTGTTGACTTAGGCATGAATTATGTGGTTGGAGAGGGAGAAATATGATCAAGTGGTGATTGCAAAGGACTTCATGCCATGGAGATTTTCAGAGACAGATTTGGCTCCTCTGTGAATCGAGACTAGTACTGACATTCTGATCAACTAGATAAATGCATGTAGCATGAACTTGTCTTGGTGTTTCCGGTACAAATAATCAATGAGATTTGAGGCTGGGTAGGTATTGGTATCGTCAATTAATTAAGGAAAATCTCAATTTTATTCATCCAGATTGTAGAATACATTTATAGAACTTGTGTTAGACTAATGACTAGAGATAAGATGATAAAAAAAAAAAAAAAAAATCTATCATAAATCCTAAATCAAACTAACGAGAAGAACTGCATTTAAATTATAGAATAAGATACTAAAGTTAAGATTTTCAACTAATATCACATAATCATGAATATGTGCTAGTTAGCAATAATTACTACTATGTATGTTCAGTTAATTCTTGTTCTCTTGTTAAGAATATATGATGAGTTGTTTGTATGGGCATGGAACTGAAGCGCTTGTCGCTTGCATTGGATATATATCCTTGTTACAGGAATAAATTAATATTCATTTATGGTTTTCTACTATTTTGATTTCCTTGAACCAATGACCATTATTGCTTTCGTAATGCAGCGTTTCAGTGGGTGGATGCATTAGTTATTAGGTTTTTATGGTGTGCAGACGAGTGAATACTACCTTGTTCTTCTGGAGTCAGCAAGTTGTATGACAATGTTAGGTTGTTGATGGTGTTTTGATAGGCAGTTAGGGAAGGATAGAACCAGTGATCTCATGGACTCAACTGAAGTAGTGATTACGGTAGCAGTGGTTACGCGGAAGGGGATTAAAATACAAAGGATTGAACAAAGGAATCTTCCACATCTAGTGAATTGACATTCAGTTTGCACAAGGGACTAACCTGTTCTATGTTTTGGTTGTAGCTATCCAATTCACAAGATACCAATCCGTCGAACATTGGGTGATCTCAGATTCCTGATGCTTTCTTTCTGACAGTCCAAAAAAGATATTGGATTCTCTTTATATGCCAGTGGGAAGTAGAATGATTTTGCTTCATTTGTGCTGTAGTGATGAAACCACTGACAACCTCAAAAAGTTTTCTCAATCAAATAAATTTCATATATGAAGGTGGTTGTTAAGGATGCTTGAAACAATTTCAAATATTCTCCAATAAAGATAAACATCTCCCACTAAAAATCTCTACAAACTCTCTTTGGATATACAATCAGGTTTTTCAACGGTAATAATGATTTAGAGTGCTCATTGATAAATATCTCAAAAAAAGTAAAAAGTTACTCTCTTTGGATTTGCTCAGAATTTTCTTCTAGTAAATACGCAATAGTCCGAACATAATCAATTTAAAGGTGAGATTATAGGATGTTGTGTACTTTCTAAGCAAGTAATTTGGATTGAATACACTATTGGGCCGTAAATCTTCCTCAAACTGTCAATTCAACCCAAACTACAAGCCGATAATATAGGTACAGGTAAAAGTACGATGTTCTTTTATATAAAGGTTATATCCACAGTCCTATAAAAGGTTATATGGTTGAGTCATTAAGTTTCTATTAGTTTCTATTAGAAGGGTAGTCTTCAAACTATGCCCACCCCACAAAGTACCTTTTGGGCACATCGCAATTTGCACAAGGTATTTTCAATTCTTTTTAATGTCTAAAGACTATTAAACTAAGTTCTCATTTCTGTTTTTATTATACCTATCCCTCACAGTTTTTAGTAGTTGGGATTACTTCATTTTGTTTCCTTCTCTTGATATCAATGTCTAGTTAAAAGAAGAACATTGATTGAAATAACAAATCCAATTATGAACATTTTGTCGATAGTTCAAACTAATGCGTTTTAAAAAGGAAAATATTAACATTTATGACTTGTGTATAACATATTATTCTATAAACACTTGAAAAAAACATAAAAGTGAGATGGATTCAACTTCTCATAAATTACAATCTTTTTATAAATTTAACTTCTTCGGAAAACTAAAAATTAAATCACTTTACCTTTTAAAAAACTAAATTATTTTGCTCTCAACTGTTCATTAGATTTTATGAATAAAAACAAATTCTCAAACATCAATGATTGTGATCCATTGATTTTCGAGTTGAAAGAAGAATAAAATATGAACCGAGTATAATAAGTGTTAATGTTATTGTACTTGCATACTTCACAAGCGAAACCGGATTCATCTAATCCCACTTTTAAAATATCATTCAGAAACTACAAGACCATTTTTTAAACAAGTTCAGCCAATGTGAATTCTACAATAATCTAAAAGAAAGGATGACTATAAGAATTCAAATACAGAGAGTTTGGGGCAATTCAAGCATGAGTACATCTAACATATCCAGTAAAATTCCCCAATAAATCAAAACTAGGTCCTATATAACGCATCATCAGGACAGAAAAAAAGTAGCCTGTTTTGTTTTGTTTAACAAAACCATACCAACACAGAAGAAGCAACCGATGTTAGCAAACAAACAAATCAGCCAGCACTTGAGAAGCTGCTTGTCAATCTGTACACATCCAGCAGGAACACATTCTTAAAGTAGCCTCAACACTGCCAATCGTCCCAAGCTTCCCTATTCATTTACTTATTATGGAAGCAAACAATGCAGAGAATTACAAAGGACAGTGCTTAACATCCCTTCTCCAATTTTCTTTTCCTTTTGTCAAATAAGTTATTAACTCCAACTTCGATCAAGTATAACATCTAAGAAATGAACCAAAGGAGGCACTGGCAAACACTAAGGACCAGTTTTTAAATAGCCAAAGTATAATATTACAGTCACCTTAACATCATCAACGGCTAAAAAACTGGAAATCTGGGTGACTGACTTGAAGCAGTCTTAACAAATCATCAGCCCGCTGCAAAAGAGAGCTAGCTAATTGGCGTTCATGTCCACCATTAGGAGTCCACAGAGATCCTTTGAACTTGTATGAAGCAAGACCAGAAACAGGCAAAGACATATGGACATTGTCCATGGGGGTCTGCATTCTTTGTGTACCTGGAAGAAGAAAGAGATCATGTTACATAATAATGGTTATCATGTGCGGCATCTCACGATAATTTTCAAGAAAATAAAAATCGTTTTAGTAGTAAAGAAGCACAACAAATACAGAATCGCATTCATAATCCGAAACAAGACATAAAAGTCGCACTTTCAAAATTTTCCAAATATCTTTATAGGCAAATAAAATTGCAAAAATCATCAAAACAAAGCAATAAAATGATTCACTGTGGTACTCCCTAATAAATCTGACGAAGTAAGAAAAAAAAACAATGAAAGAAAAAAACCACAATAAACAGGTACGAAGACATAAACCATATTACTCATAAAATTGTAAACTAAGAAAGCCTGTGGAAACCAAATATGGAAGACACATCAACATACATCCTATCCAGTGCATAAGGAGATTCTAAAATAAGATTTGTGTACCATGTATTAGGGAAAGGTTCTAAAATAACATTTAGTATTAGAACTTCATATTATGTTAAGGGATGGATGCATATATATACCCTTGATTCCAAATTAATGATACATTAGTACATACAGTGTAAACATAAACAAGATAAAAATTCATGGAGTCATATGACGCATGTACTCCAGACTTCGTAATAGAAAAAGGCTTAGTTGTTGAACAAGACAATTTTGATGCCAGCATCCTAACACAACAAACACAAAAGAAAATGATATTTATTAATGTAAGAAAACTTACTTAATGTAATACATTGCATTATTATTTATCCCAAACTTAGTTATAAAGCAACCAACACCCACTACAGCAGAAATGATGCAAAAGATTATCTTACCTCCCATAGGAGTATAGAGATTATGGTATGTCAGAAAACAAGCATCAAGATCTTTTAATGTTGGGCCGGTTGGTATCCTGTAAATTGGATACCTACAAGGAAATCATAGAACAGGTGAGTTCACTGTGCATGTAGAAGCTGAAAATCAAAACACATGCGTAAAGAAGAATACCAGGCTACAGATATCCAACTTGATGCCAGTATATCACAACTTCTAAGGGACATCAATTCAGGAAAACGAAAAGCAAGGTCCATTATCTATTCACCACATAAAAGAAAACATAATCAAATTACTCAACAAAGAAGGACCAGAGATAACAAATTACTGAACTTCTAATCCAGTACAATTGGCGACAGAAAGAGGTAGAGTCAGTCAGCACACCTTGTCAGCCAAAGGCTCACGGCTGTAAGGAGGGTCACGTTCAAGATACTCAAAAATCAAGTAACCCCGAGAATTGACAGAATCTCCATCATCACTAGAAAACCCGTCTTGTGGAAGGGAATGGTGGTCTCTCAAAGATAATCTACCCATGCGTTGAGGTACCTCATCCAACAGATGGGGAAGATTTCTTTGTTCCCTCACGTATTTCAATTCCCTTCCATGTACGGGTTCACAATCACTGCTACCATCACTACTTGAGTCCCTGAAATCGCTGTCACTATCCTCCCCAAGTTGCCTATCAAAGAACCAAACAATAACATTGTCATACAAGGGGCTAACCCTCTGAGAACAAGGTAGCATCGGCGCAGCACACCATATAGTTAAAAATACAGTGGACAACTACATCATGCCAGCAGTTAAAAATATTGTTTCAAAGGAAAATAAAATGATAGAAAACCAAAAAATGAACATCAATTTAATCCTGGAACATGCTTAAAACCCATAGACAACCAATGGAATATGCAAAGAATCAACCCAAACCACCCCATTGTTTGTCTTGCATTTTCATTTTGCACCTTTTCAATTAGCCACGAAATTCAATCATCTGTACAAGGTCCAAAGCATGCAATATACCTTGACTTTACAGTTGGCTTCGCATTCTGGGAATAAATTTGAATTCCAGAAAGATACGGAACGTAATACTGAACAACACTATCCTTGTCATTTAGTACAAGCGGAACTCCAGCGCCATACGCACTCCATTCCCGGAAAGACTCCCACAAATCACCAAGAATAAAGTACGGCTGAGACTCCTCATCGCACGCCCTAAGGCCTCTCGCCGTCCTCTGCAAGATCCAAGGAAAACTTTCACACTTAACAGTTCCACACACACATAGGTAAAACATAATTCATAAAGATTGCAATATTTTTTTTTTCTTTTTAAGCACGAAAACTAATTCATATATAAAAAAAAAAAAAAAAAAAACCCTTCAATCCATGGTCCCTTCCATAATTAAACAAGGTCATAAAAGCCAAGCCTTCCAACCGTTGAATGCAGCAGTGATAGGAACTCTAATTCGAATTTCCAATAGCCCAACAACCCAAATTCTAATAAAAGAAACACGATTACACCAACAACCCCGTTAGAAACTTTTTTAGAACACTTGCTACAGTAACTCAAGAGCAAACCTTAGGGTGATACTGAGCAGGCACGGAGGGCGTGATCGCCTGCAAGAACCGCTCCAGATTACTCAACCGGTTCACAATCAGTTCACACGAAGGCACCGCACCACCCTTTTTCGCCTCCTCCTCTTCTGACCCGACCCGGTTCTCCGGTACCCGGCTACCAAAATCCACCGATTTGTCTCTCCCGGTGACGTCGCTGTGGGCCCTACGCAGCTTGTCATTCTCCATGGTATGAAACGACCGGCGAACTTTCGCCGGAGAATAGAACCGATCCTCTCCGCGAGCGGGCCCGAAGTTCAAGCCAGTACCCAACATTCCTATACCCAATAAACGAGAAGGAAAAACGGACCCAGGAAACAAAAACGGAATTTTTTTTGTTGGTGTTGGATAAACCTTGAGTGTGTGCAACGGTGCTTGGGATGAGGAGAAACGGTGGGGAATTGGATGGGAAACGATGAGGATCTGTGTTGTGGCGATTTTAGGGTTTGGGGAAAACGGGGAAAAGGTTGGGTTGTTTTTGTTATGAGGAAGAAGGGTTTGTGAGTAGAGAGGAGTTGTTTCTGTGAATCGGAAAGAAGGAAGGAAATAGAATGGGATGGGTCTTCGAGTTA
Organism: Sphenostylis stenocarpa; assembly: GCA_963425845.1. NCBI lineage: Eukaryota > Viridiplantae > Streptophyta > Magnoliopsida > Fabales > Fabaceae > Sphenostylis > Sphenostylis stenocarpa. Next base: position 14,572,241 of record OY731407.1, read on the forward strand.
TATAAAACAACCATTGTATTCCAACATTTCCACTATTTTTTTTTTCTATTCTTTTTTATCTTATTTATTCAAATGTTATTTATTACATATTTTTATTAAATATCTTTCTATTCTTTCCAAAATGATAACTATTACTAAATAAATAATAACACGCTTTCTGATTAATTTTTATTATTTACCAAAATTATACTTATTAATACTATGATAATTATTATTATCGAATCGCATTTTTTTTGTCTGAATAAAGTGGCGAACGTGGAGGCAGTCAGGAAATGGATCTGGTCGTCGGATGCTGGAAGAAGCAGGTGGGCAAAGGGTAGAATGGTAATTTCAATAAAGGGATAAGTGGAACGGATGCGAGGGACCAGACGATTGAAAACGGAAAATATGATTATTTAATGAATCTGTCTCAGAATAGGGATGACCGACCATATACCCCAACCATTTCTTTTTCTTTTATTTATTTTATTGTTGCTAATTTTCAGTTTCTGAAAAATACTTCCCACGCACTTTCTAAAATATTTTAATTTGATATATATTTTTATTTATAACAAATATGCAGTAAAATACAAAGTTAAAGCTGATTTAATTCTAAAAAATAATGCTTGTAAAGTGACGTTGCTGTGTGAGGTCAATATTTACATAGGTTATTCACATAAAAAAAATTTAAATACGTTATTAATACCATAAAAAATTTTAATGAGTGATGAAAGTATTTAATGCTCACAATAGTTATTGACCAATAGAAAGAAACTCAAGAAATTAAGTATTATTCTGTATTTAAATTCAAACATTTATTTAATGTTAACTTTAAATTTATGGATGAAAGAGTACGTAATAATAAATATTTATCCTTCAACTTGTGTTTTTCTTTTCTTTATCTGAGGTGGAAATCATAAATGTCTTTATTAATATTGTTTTTATTTATGATAAATGTATATATTTAATTTCTTTTAAAATATACAAAATTAATTGCTTTTATTTTCACATAAATTTACAGAGGATATTATAAATCAGTAAAATTTAATATATGTTTGAAGTTATTTTTTTATAAAGAAAAAATAGATGGAGTATTATATTTTTCAGTATTTAATTTTATATATCAATTTGTGCTTAAATTTTTTAGTAGGATTGCTTGAAATTTATTAAAATTTATAGTAAAGGTATGAATATTTACATTAGTTATTTAAATTTTTTAGAGAAAAATAAATTAAAAATACATAGAACAAAATGTATACTTCTAAAAAAATAATACACACAAAACGACGTTACTTTGGAAATGGAATGTTTACATAAATTATTCACATAAAAATATGATAAGAATTTATGATTTATGAAATAAAATTAAAAACATTAAATATTTTTATCTTAGTATTTAATATTCATGACACATGTATTGATAAATAAAATATAAATCATTAAATTTAAAATTTTAATGCTCATCTTTAATATAAGGTATAATTTAAAAATGATATTATATATATATATATATATTAGTTTTTATAGTGTATTAATTTTTCTTATTAGATATTATGAATAGATGTATTTTATTAATAATCAATGATAATGAAATTTAAAAAATCATTAATAATGAAGATAATGTATTAATAAATATTGTTTAAAAAAATGAATAAAATATTAAATATTATTATTAGTATATGCGTCGATATTCCCTTATATTCAATATCAAAGAGGTAGATTAGCATTGCCATGTTTTTAGTAATATTAAATATAATATAGATAATGTTGTACGTGAAATAATGATGAATTTTTAAGAATTTAATAAAAACTATTTAGATATATATATATATATATATATATATATATATATATATATATATATTAGTGTTGCAATTTTTTGTAAAGAAGAATAGTGAACATCTCAAAGTATGTAGAAATTTATAGTTAAAATAATATTAAATTGAAATGTAATTTTTTGTTTCCTAGTCACTATAACTTATAATGTTGCATGTCCTGTTAGTCATGTATAAAAATAATAACCTTTAGTTATTATATGTTTTTACATTTATAAAAAAATGCATGTGATAATATTTCAATTAATCATAATTTTGAATTTAGTAATAATTTATTTGATGGAGATATATTTTAAATTTTTGTGTATGATATATTTTAAAATGGACAATATATGTTTTAAATTTTTTTGTTTTAAATTTTAATTTAATATTTTTATAAATATTTTATTTTATTTTTTATTATAATAATTTATGTAAAGTAAATAAGTGGTTCTAAAAAATTGATTTTTGTTAAACGTTGATACTTTTATGTAAAAAATAAATATATTTCAAAATACTTTTACATTTGTGGATGTAAGAGAATCAAATTGTAATATTTATCCATCAATTTGTTTTATTTTCTTTATATGAAGTGGAAATAATACATGATTTTATTGTATTGTTTAATTCAATAAATATCAATTAGTTTTTTCTTATTATGATAACTCGTTGAATTTTAAAGTGAATTGAAAAAGAGGCCAACACGCTTGTCAATACGGTACAGCGTTTGTATTAATTATAATTTATTTAAAGAAGTAAAAAGTAATGTGTTTATTATACAATGTAAAAGTCAATAATTTTATGGTCTTTAGTGAAATTTAATTAGTATGCATGATAATGTGTTTATAAAAAAGTTATTTTAAAATAATAGAATTGATGTTAATATTAAAAAGCAAAAATTAAAGGTAAACTATACCTACAAAATTTATGTATGCATGACTTAGATGCCTCCTCATTCGGAATTAACCATTTTTATTATCTCTAACTCAATTTGAGGTAATTCTAAAGAAATGCATTTTTTAGATAAAATGGTGCAGATGAGATGGATCTTAGCACATTCTCAATTTTAAAAGATATTATTTAATTTAAAATATAAATACATTTATGTATTTATTTATTTATTTTTATTAAATTTATTTCACGTTTTTTAAATATCAATTTAATTTCCCTCTGTTATCTTAAAAATGAGTTAATACTATACTGAATAAATAATATTATAATGCTAATGGTATAATAATATTGAACATGAGATTGTCATGACGCTCACGTGTATAATATAACTACGTTAGTAATAACGTGTATATATATATATATATATATATATATATATATATATATATATATATATATATATATATATATATAAAAGTATTATATCAACGAATGATAAACTTTTACTTAACTATTAAAAAATATTAACAGATAAACCATAATAAATTATTATTTTTATATAAAAAACAATATATATATATATATATATTAAGAAAAAATAGGGATCTCAAGCTCCTTTTAACATTAAAGAAACTTCAACGTCTGTTAAATAATTAAAGGTTAACATAACTCACTTTGACTATCATTAGTTTTAAAAATAATAGTAAAACACAGTTAAAAATACAAAAATAATGAAAAAAACTTATCTATCTGTTAAATAATAACTTTTTATGTATAATTTTATTTGATTATTGGCTTTTACATTTTTATACATATTAATATATATTCAGTTGGATAACCCATAAGTCAACCCTACCTAGGATTGAGTTTTTTATTTTTTTTATTTTTTTATAATTAACTTAAACTTGATCCAACCTGCAAAGCTTTGTAATGCATGATAGATTTTATACATTGAAATAATATCGAAATCAAACTCAGATTAACCTTACCAAAATAAGAATAATAATAAAAAATATTTAATTCAATTATTTATTTACTAAATCAGAGTAACATTACGGCATATGATTTGTAAATTTCAATAAATTATAGCTTAAGCTAATATTTGAAGTAACAAAAACAGTGTTTTTATCTTATAAAATTAAGGTGAAATCATAATAAAGTAAAAAACCCAATATTTATTATCTAACTTCCTTGAAATATTTAAATTGATAGCTTTTTTGGTAAAATGGTATAAATCGTGCATTGAAATAGGTTTTGATTATTTGGATATTGAAAAGACAAAAATAGGCTTTGGATGGTGAAAGTAGCACTGGAATAAAGAGTTTTGATGACGATGGATAGAGGGAAGCATGAACGTGGATCAAAATATCCGAAATTGACCAAGGCAATAGGGTGATTTGTGATTGGTGGAAACGAGGGCACTCGGATTCCTCATTAGGAATAAGACACGTGTCGTAGAAAGACCGCACAGTACACGTGGACGTACCGGATTCAAGAAAGTAACACCGTGGAAACGGTCTCTTTCTTACTTTATCCTCCTCTTACATTTATTTAATTTTAAAAAACATAAAAGAAACTACTTTCGCTGTAAATTCGGACCAGCGGGAATTTTACGTTTTTGGGGGAATTCTTTTAATTGTTTTATATATATATATATATATATATATATAAAACGAGTAATATTTAAATAAATTATTCAACGGATAACTTTGGTTTTATTATCTTTTGTTTTTCAAGATTGAAGGTGTGCTTCAATTCATGTCGTGAATTATTCTTTTAATTGAAGTAATAATTTGAACAACAATTTTAATATATAAAAAATAAAAATAACGTTTTAAAAAATATTATTTTATTATAAATTTTTAAAATTGGATTTATCTTTGTATTTTATATTAATTATTTCATTTTTTTTAAGTTATCCTAAAAATATCGAAAAATCCAAAAATTCACACGTAAACACTAGAATTTGATGTTATTTTAAAGTTTGAAATTTTTTTCTTTTTATGAAATTACATTTTCAACATAAATATACAACTCACATTAATCTGAACAAAATAATCACATTTAAGACAATTAAATATGTGATTTTTCACTTTTAGTTTTCTTATTTACGATTTTAGCTTGCTTAATTTTTACGTATGTAGTCCTTACATTTAAAATTATTTTTATTTTTATTTTACGTGTTTTTATTTTTATTTTTGACTAATTGAACTTAAAACCTAACACATTTATTTTAAGATGACAAATATTTAATTAACTAAAATGTAAAAGTATATGAAAATTTGAGAATCAAGTTAAAATTGTAGGATTTTTAAAATATATTGATCGAAAGCATAAAATGAAAACTAAAATCACAATCACAGATTAAGAATTAGATTGGACTAAAATTTATATTTAACCCAATTAGTTTTATCAAATTTTAAATAAATTAATACGAGGTCACGCACGCTGAGAAACGTAGCATCATAACTTGTCCAAAAACAAAAGTGAAAGATGGGGTTGCAGACTTTTCCCTTCACTTTACTTTGTTTTATTTGAGGACACAATTTTATAAACATTAGATAGTCAAAGTGTCTCTGTTGAAAAAATAAGGAAAAATTTGTTTTTAATAGTGTATTTTTTATTTAATATATTTTTTACTCTTATTTATAAATTATTGAAATTTTAACTTTAAAAAATATTTTTTTAGTTATCTTTGACGTAACTCTGGCTAAAAATAAAATGTACCTATAATATTATAATTAGTTCATGATTTTTTTTAAATATATTTAATCTGATTCTATTTGTATTTTATCTTTATATATATATATATATATTTTTTTTTGTGACTATTAAGTTTAAATGAATAAAAGTATAAGTGATTTGATGAAATGAAATTTAAAATTTTATTAATTAAGTTAAAAAAATTATAAATAAAAAATATAAATTATATAATTTTTATAGTTACAAAATTACAATTTCTCTTTTTTCAGTTTTTTTTTAATTTAAATACGTTTTAATGTTCATAAAGTAAAAAAACACTTTTAGTCAATAAAATTTTTCACAAAAGTAAATTTATTTTTATCAATTTTAGAGCATTTTTTTTAAGTTTGTATAAGTAGAGTTTATTATGCATGTGTACTTTGTTAGAAAAATATAAATTTTAATTAATTTAGGAATATTGTAATAGGTTTGATTAATTAATTAAAATTTTATGTTAGTAGAATTTGACTTCTTATGATATGAGGAGTTTTTTTTACTTTTTTTTAATTAAAAACTCTAAAATTAAGTTTAAAAAGTTAGTTATATTTCAATTTTCATAATATTTTTATTATTATAAACAAATGATTCAACGACAAAATTTATAAATTTGACAATGATTATAACTCATGTTTGTAAGTTACTAATACGACAATAATTATAAATATAACCAACATGATATGTTCATTGTCTCAAATCTTACTTCATTATAGTAGATCTTGTTTTGTCTAACAGATCTAGAATGTTCCACTATTTTCTAACAAAAAGTACATCGCCGTAATAGATTTTGCTCCTCTAAAATAAATCCAAAAGGTTTTAATGCTCTTTACCCGTCTTCCACCTTTATTCATCCTCCATCTCATACTCTTCTTCCACTTCGTACTCATTGTCCGTCTTGTGTGTCTTCTACCTCATATTCATTTCCTATCTCCGACTGGTCTTTCATTTCATACTCATCCTACACAATAAAAAAAATTGTGACGGAGAATCATGTTTAGTCAAAGAAAGAAAAATAAACAATAAAATAAGGAAAGTTAAAGGAAAGAGGGAAAAGATGCAAACTTACCACATAACTTTAGGTAGATATCACGAATGATCCATCCAAGAGAATAGTTGAAGAAGAATAAGAGAAAAAAAAAAAGGAGAGATTAAGTTGCAGAGAAGAAATACAATGAGATATAGAATGATGATTATTTTGTAACTATTGTCATACGTGAGATACAACAACGATTATAAAGTTAGATATACAATGATGGTTCTTTTATAACCATCATATATCACATATGACGATGGTTATAAATGAATATTAATTAAAAATTAAAAATATTTTTAAAATGTGTTACTGCACCTTTTTAAATGATAAATCATATATAATTGTTATTAAAATACGTCATCTTTTGTTGTTTTTATACTAATGCCTAAACTAGAAGATTTAGAATGTGAATATGACTTTGTTACATTATTTGAATTATAGGATATTAGATTGTGTTATTGTATTTGTGTTGATTTGTGATTATTGAAATTGAATATTGGATGCGAATGTATAATTAAATTTTATGAGATTGAAAATAATAGTATTTTATTTGAATATATTGAACTTATATTGAATTTAGGAAATTGTTTTACAATTTGGAGAATCATGTTTATATTTAATTTGATTTTGAATGTTAAAAATTGTGTTGGGCAGATTATGTAGCCTACTTACGAATAAGAATCCACCTACCATATTTAATTTTTCTCAGCCATTTTAAGATAGTGTCGAAATACTCAAATTTCACTCTACACTTTTAAATTCGTTCACGAGATTAGGGCCAATGTTGGCAGTTGAATTTTGTGAAATTTTCACTTAGTGAAATTCTATTTTATTTAGTGAATTTTTGACAAAAATGAATATTAAAAGTGTTTGTATAATTCGTTTAGTCATTCAAATTTTGCTTAATAAAATTGAATTAACTAAACACTTTTAAATTCACTCAATTATTTAAAAAAACATAAAAAATAGTTTTTTTTTATTTCAGATTAAATATGGAAATTGAAATCTAAAAAATAAGAAATTTAATAAAATAAGAATTAATAAGAAAAGATGTATACAAAAAAGTATCATCAAAAGAGTAAGCAAAAGTTAAATAAGAACAATTTTATATTTTGTTACAATGTGAAAAATGATATGTATGTGACTTAAAATGTTAAAATACAGGGTAAGAACATTAAATGAGGTGTATTAAATCCGATTATATGTTTTGAAAAATATTGTATTATAATATGAAAATTATCAAAACGTAATGTATGAATATTAATTTGAGACTCGAGAAGATATTATAACTCTACTTGGTCATTGAAATTATGTAAATGAAATGACTAGGTGGTGAGAGTTGAAAAAAGTTTATAACGACATAACTTATATTGTAAAAGATATTGTGTCTTGATAAATTATTTATAAATTGAACTTAAGTAGGTGATAATATATATACCAAGTTGAGTGTTCTTGTGTTAACCACTTGAACACTTATTGTGTAATAAATACATATTTCGATGTCTAATTTAATATCTAGTTTTTTTGTTTAGTGTGATGTGATTTTATGTAATATATAAGTACTTGAATTTAAATTACGTTATTTTATATTAAATTTTAAATTCTTAAATTAAATTATTAATTTATTTTCAGTAGATTTATTTTATTTTTTTATTATTATTATATATATATATATATATTTCTTTTAAATTATTGTATGAATTTTAATTATACATACATATAATTTTAGGATTATATATATATATATATATATTAAACATGAAAAATGAAAAAATATTTTAATCATAACTTATTATAAAATAATTATTCTTATTTTAATAAAAAATATTATATACATTAAAATATCATATATATAATTACACATACATTTTTTTCTTTTTTTTTATAAAGATGGAACCATGCGCGTTTATACTAATTAAATTTAAACAAATATATATATATATATATATATATATATATATATAATTGAAATAAAAAATATTCAAATAATAAAAAAATTACAAAATTTTTCTTATTTCAAATTATATTCCAATGCTACTTTATTAAATTTTATATTGATTTTTTTATAATCAATAGTTTTTTTTACTGATATAGTAAATAATAATCCATAAATTTTAATCTTTTGTTTAATTAACGTTAAGTTTAATTATTGAATTTATTCAATTTAAACTTCTTTTTTATTTTCATCGTTATCTTTTCTACCCATTTCCATATATTGCCAAAAATCACAGAAGCGAAACATGTCAAACAAAAACATATATAACATGTGGACGAGGTTGAGTTGTTGGGACGTGTTAATCACACGCTTGCTTGTGGTTTAGTGAAGAATATATATTGCGTCTATCATCCAGTACCATTTGTTTGGTCGTTAATAAAACAAATATTCAAATTTCCAGAGGTTCATCTGACTTTAAAATTCCTATCTTAGTAAATTCAGAAAATAACTACATTTTAACTATCACAATTTAAATATCACATCGAATGATTCATCAAACCCCGTACAAAATCTTAAGTAATGCCATTTTTTTCAAATAAAAATATTGTTATTTTGCTTGGATTATACGTTAAATAGAAAGAAAACGTGATTACAAAATTTTGCTATTACATTCTGTTTAGATTAGGAATAAAACTTAGACGAGATAAATAAAATAGATGTGTTAATTACATAAATAAAAATAAGAAAAAATTCCTATACTTATAAAGAGAATAAAAGAGAAAGAATTAATTAAATCATATAATATTATTTTATAAACATAATAAACAATATTCCATATATATATATATATTATTAAAATAAATATTTTATTTTAAATATACTTTGTGAGATAGTATTTATTTAATGAGTTGTACATAACTTTATGAACATCGTGTGGGTATCTGAATCTTTAAAAATTATTATTTATATTAATATTTCAAGTATTGTTATCTTATAAATATTAAAAACATTGATGGTAAGATTTTTTCTTAGAAATAAAATAAATAAAAATATTTTAAATTACTGAATGAAATGATTAATAATCATAGTTAATTAAATGAGATTAAATGGCTTAAAATATAATCAACATAAATTAAAATAAATTTTAATTTTAATATTTATTAATATTTGTATTATTTTAATACTTTTTTAATAAACAACTTTAAAATAATTGATTATATTTTTCTTTATAATAAATATAATTAATTAAAAATCAATTAACGTAATCTTAGATTTTTCACAACGTACCACCAATCAGTCGGTGTGTGTGAGAGGTAATATAAAATTTGAAAGATGTGTTGGTAAATAGTCTAAAAGTGGTTCACGTGTAAGTGCAGCACACGCATCCAAATAATTACTAAGTTCAATGGAATAACCAGCAGATAATATCGTAATTTAGTAACAAAAAAGATAACATAATAAATAATGTTCCGTCACATGCTCATATTATATATATATATATATTACAACGTTGAACATTCGTATCTTGTTTGTTTTGAACAGTCCTCATGGACGTTGGATATGTAACTTTGTTCCACCAATTTGATTGGGCCATTGCTAACCCAAACCAGTACACTTTAATATGTTGCGTCCAATTTTGACCAGTCAAAAACACTCGAGAACGAAATTTGGAAGAAAAAAAGAAGGAAAGGGACAAAAATTAAGTACAGAAAAAAAATTAATTTAAATTTTTTAGAAAAAAAATTGTCTACATAATTTAAAAATTACTAGAAATGAGACCCAGAAGAAAAGATATTTCAATTCCGTTTTCATTGTTCTATATTTTTAAAATCAAATAAGTTTATTAAAAAAACCACTCTATCTGTTCTATTAAACATATTTTATTAAAATATAGAAATAAAATGTAAATCTTATTTTATAAGTTAAATCTAGAAAATTAAATTAGGTTTATATTATTTTTTAATATTATATTAGAATCTATCGGTAAATCTTTAAATAATAATTAATTTATAATTTCTTAAATTAATATAAATATTTTTCTATTATATAATAATTTTGACACTACTTTTTATTTTGTTTTATATAAGGAAATTGTTTGAATAAATTCCTTTAAAAGTATTTTAGAAGAAATAAATAAGAAAAAAAGAGATTTTTTATAAATTAAAATCAATTTAAACAAAAATTGAAAAAAAATATATAAAAGAACTCATACAAATTATGAGCAACTTAGATAAAATGTATTTATAATAGAATGGTTTCTAATTCATAGATATAGAAGATGAGGATTTTGTTGTAAAGATTTGCTAAAGAAGTAGGATACTTCAGAACTTAAAACGCATTAATATTTGTTACTTCCTAATGTCCTCCCAACTACTCACAAGCCAAGAGAGTTAGACCTAGACAGTCAGAAGTTGGTCAACTTGTTGAACTTTCACAATCTTTGATTTAATATTTTTCTCTTCTCTGTCTTCGTTGATCACCATCCACAACTAGAAAGAAAACCCTCCGACATGAACCAAAACACCCTTTTCTTTAACCTCAAACCCCTCTCCTCTCCCCTCGTCCATTCCTACGTCATCATCTTCTATCTCCTTGCCCAAATCACCTCCTGTTTTGTCGATCATCAATTCGATGCATGTGCACCCAAATCTTGCCCCAACAGCAACCAAACTATAAGCTATCCTTTTTACATCCAAGGAACACAAGAACCTTATTGTGGTTACCCTGGCTTTCAAATCTCTTGTGCCCCAGATGGCATCCCTTTCCTCAATCTCTCTCTCACTCAATACTTCATTCATCAGATTTTCTACCAAAATCAGTCCCTGCGAGTGTCCAATGCTGCGTTCTCAATCTCGCAATCGAACACCACCAAAGGTTGTCTTTTTCCTACCCACAATCTCACTCTTCCTTCAAGTCAAGTGTTCCGTGTTGCTCCGAATCAAAAGGACATGCTCTTGTTCTACGGCTGTGACGCAACTTCACTTCATGAGCACAGAGTTGGGTGTTATGCAGTAAACGAAACGAGTTCAGTTTTGGCATTGGATAAAAGAGATACAAATATAAGCTTCGTGGCACAGAATTGCAGGGATGGATTTGTGGATACGGTAGTGGAAGATGGAATAGGAGGGGTTGAAGAAGCCTTGAGAAAAGGGTTCTTGCTGACATGGACGGCGAGTAGCTGCACCGTGTGCAGCAGCACAGGAGGGAGGTGTGGTTTCGATCCAGATTTGTACACTTTCATGTGTTATTGCCCTGACAGAGCTCATTCTGCCAAATGTGGTGCTGATGATCCACCATGTTAGTCTTTCTTCTTCTCTCTTTTGATACACATGCCTCGCTAATATGTTAAATATGAGTGAATTCTTCTTCATTGTTCCAATTTTGTGTTTCAGGAGTTATGCTCCAACTTACTTTCTCTTTCCAATCTTCATTCTACAACAATTTCAATGGAAAAACATATATGTAACCTCTCAGTATGATTAACTAAGCTAAAAACCAATTACTTGCATACCTAAATTAAATTCGCCTAACATTACTCTAAATAAATAAGAAAGTGAGAAAATTGCGGAAATATGATTTTAACAATTGGGTATTAATTGTGACAATTATCATTTTACATTAGTAATTTGTTGTAGGAAAATTGTTTCGTGTTAAAAATTAATCGATACTCACCACTTATCATTGTTAATTCTTTTTGTTTTTTCAATCCTCAGAATATTTCAATTAAACTTGAAATATGATGATTAATGTTTCTCGAGGTCAACATTTGTTATGGATCTTTCTCTAATAAGATATTTATAATTTTTTCTTGATAAATTTATATTTTTAATATTATTTTTAATATTACTTAAATATGGATTTTTCTTATTCATTTGATAAAGATATTTATAGTTTTGCTTGATAAATTCAGATTTTTAATATTATTTTATATATTACTTAAATACTTAAGAATTATAGAAAAATGTAAAGTGTTCAAAATCTAAATTATTAAAAATAAAAGAAAAATTAGTAAAGAAATTAATAATAAATTACAAAGAATTTTATTAAAATAATTTAACATCATTTAATACAATACAATTTGTCATCACTATTTTTTTTACTTTCGTTACCTCATATAATATTTTGTAACTGCTTGTGATGTCATAAAGTTGTAAGCGTTTTGTACTCTACTTAATTCTTTGTAATTCTCATGGTAATAATCTTCCTAAAATTCTCTCCTATCATTTTATCTTTTCCTCAATTTTCTGATCGCTCGATTTTCTCGTGCCACAAATGCCTTTCACTCAAAATTGAACCACAAATGCCTTTCACTCAAAATTGAAGCACCTTGACTCTTTTTTTCTCGCTTATTTTATTTCAACTCTCTTATAACTTCAATTTCTCTGATTTTCCTCTTTTAATATTTTATCTTGAATCCTCTTATCCTTTTCAATTTCCTTCTTCTCTATCCACTTTCAAACTTATATTCTTAATCTTAATATTCTTCTCAAATTAATTTTTATAAGGATTAAGGGGAGAAAAAATATAATAAATGAAAAAATAAAGAATAATTAAAGATGTTCGGTGAAAGAAAAATAAAAAATAGATGGGAAGAGGCTTTAAAGATTATAATAAAAATAAATGAAAAATAGAGTAAAAAAATACTGTCCGATTCATTCACTCTTTAATGCTTTCCTAATTTTTTTCTTTATGTTTTTTCTCAATATATATAGCCAATCATAAAAATATGAAGATGATTTTTGTGCTCAAAGGCACAAACTTCACAAGATGCATTTCCAATTCTTCAATCCATCTGGTTAACAAATAACACGTAATTCAGATGACTAGAGATTTTGTGATATCAAGAGATTCTGGGTTGGCTGTATGAATTTTGAATAAGATATAACTTTTATGAAGAGTATATATATATATAGTTCTAGTCAAGCATACAACACGAAAAAATTATTAAATGCTAAAAAAATGTGATATATTACATACTTAAAACTTATTTAAATGTAAATAATATATACAACTTTTCAAATTTGCTTATATTTTTCTTTGTTATCTTCTGCAGGGACAACCAAAAGGAAAATTACCACAACAGTGAAAATAGGTACTACACTACAAACACACTCAGTTCAGTTGCATCATCGTGTTATAATACAAGAGCTCACCATTTAAGCATGAATCTAAGTATTAGATAGATTTGTACGTTAGATTGGTTTTGTTCAAAATAATTTATCAAAATTTTTAACAAGTTGTGACTTATAAATATTGGTCGTTACTTACGTTGAACATTTTCCATTTATATTACAAATTGTCCAGCAGCTTCAGTGGGGGTTGTTGGAATTGTAGTGGTGGTGGTCTTGACTTGGTGGTTTAGGACAAAGATATTCTTTCCCTCGTCTCTTTTATTTTGGAGAGAGAATCCAACTCATCATGTTATTGAGGAGTTTTTGAAGGAACATGGACCTCTTCCTATAACGAGACACAATTATTCAGAGATTAAGAAAATGACCAATTCTTTTAAAAACAAATTAGGGCAAGGAGGCTTCGGTAGCGTATATAAAGGGAAGTTACATGATGGACGTGTTGTTGCAGTGAAGATTTTAGGTGAATCAAAAGGCAACGGAGAAGAATTTATCAATGAAGTGGCAAGTATTAGTAGGACCTCACATGTTAACATTGTTAGACTTCTGGGATTTTGTTTTGATAGTTCTAAACGTGCTCTAGTATATGAGTTTATGCCTAATGGATCTCTTGACAAGTTCATATACGAAGAGAAAAATCCATTGCAGATTGCTCATCAATTGGATTGCAAAATGTTGTATAATATTGCAGTTGGCATTGCTCGTGGATTAGAGTATTTACATAGAGGGTGCAACACTAGAATCTTGCATTTTGACATAAAACCTCACAACATATTATTAGATGACGATTTTAGTCCAAAAATTTCGGATTTTGGACTTGCAAAAATATGTCCAAGAAAAGAAAGTGTGGTATCCATCAGTGGTGCTAGAGGAACTGCAGGTTATATTGCTCCAGAAGTTTTTTCCAGGAATTTTGGTGCTGTGTCACTTAAATCAGATGTTTACAGTTATGGAATGATGATCTTAGAAATGGTTGGAAGAAGAAAGAATATTAAGGTTGAAGTCGATCGTTCGAGTGAATTATATTTTCCTTATTGGATTTATGATCGACTTGAATCAAATCAAGATCTTGATTTACAAATTGTAAAAAATGAAAGTGATGACAGAATGATGAGGAAAATGGCCATAGTAGGCTTATGGTGCATACAAACCCACCCTTCAACTCGACCAACCATAAGCAGCGTGGTGGAAATGTTAGAAAATAGAGTTGAATTATTGCAATTTCCACCCAAACCTTTTTTATCTTCTCCTTCAACGTCTCCGGTTGATTTGTCACACGAGACACACCATAGCTTGTGAAGATTAAGATGTGGTCCATGTGTACTATATTTATTATAATTATCTTTTCTTTTTAATTTGTTAGGCCAAATCGTGTTCAATGTAATTTAAATCACTTTATAATTTTATACCAAATCGTGTTCCCTGGTAGAATGTGTTTTTATTTTTAGTTTCTGACTACATGAGCCAGAATCTGGTTTATCTATCAATGACTAGTTACTATAATCAGTCACCACCACCATATATAATATAACATGATAATATTTACATTTCCATTCTTTTGCTATAATAGTAATTTTGCAAGCAAAATCCAATTTGGTAAATAGAGTAATGCGCATCAAGTATACGACAAAGGAAGGGCTTTCATGAATTTGTTTTTGTACGTGTGGTTGTATTCTGAGAAAGTGTGGTGGAAAATGGAGGTGAAATGCTCCCATAAGGACACAACTTTTATTCTGTGCTGAACACTAGCATCGGGTCATTTGGAATCATTCATATTCACATTGGACCATCATGTTTTCAACCATCAAATTTTGAACAAATAAACCCTCCTACCGTTGGAGCGTTTTTGTCTCATTTATATGTAATATTTTAATTATATAAACTAACCTGTTTTATTTTTTTCCCACAATAATTTCAAGAAAAATGCACGCATCTTTAAGTCAAATAAAGAAAATTCATAACATTTACAAAATAAACAACTTGAACGTAGAAAATGTACAAAACCCAGCCTACGATCATTGTGAAACCAGAGATTGCTCTGAACGTGGAAAGGCAAGAAGCAATTTTTTTTAGTCCATGCCCGAAACTACTGTTTCGTCAAATCTTGTGATTAGCCATAAACAGTTGACATGTTTGACAAAAGAATTTTGAAGGAAAGACAAGTTTTTGTTCTTGATTTGAGAGTTGGAGAATATTTATGAAAATAGTAGAAGATTAAAGCATAACTTGGTATTGTTAATCACTTTTTTTAATGAAAAATAAATAAGAAAAGTTTTGAAAAATTTAAAAAAATTGTCTTTTTTGTTTTCTTCAGAAGCTCTAAATGTATCAGGGAGAGAAGGTTTTGACGTGGGGATGAAGGGTATGTATCATCCAATAACTTCATTGAAACACACTTACCTACCAAGTAATCTGATCAGAATCTGTTTCATATAATAAAATTATTGTTTCTTATTCTATTTTTTTATTGGTTCCAACATAAAATTTCTAGCAGGAACAACACGTGACAATGAAATTGTATTACCCAATTATGGGTTCAAACCTCCCCCTGTGGGATCAAATGTCGTACGAGGAGTTTTGGCCTTTTACCCATCTGTATGTATCATTTGATTTTCCTTTGTTTTGGGTCAAATGTGCGTCATTGTCCATAATTTATATACAAGTCAGAGGCCCAGTTTAGTTGCTTTTTTTCTTCGGTCAAAAGGTTAGGCCATATTTAAGATGCTACACTTTAGATTTGGCCCACAATCACTAAAGTTAATCCAATAAAAATCTCCTTAATCCTTCACATTATTCATTTTCATCCACGATAAAAATTGGTGAACGCAGAGGCCGAAAGTTAAATCAAAGTAGTAATTACTATAAAAGAAGAATATATTATTTTATGTGAATTAACCACATAATGTATTAATTAACCACAATTTGCCAAATCAGACGTACACAAGGACAACAATTTAAAGTGGCCATGATTATTAATGATAGGCATTTTTGGAAATTAAACAAAAAAGTAACGAAACTTTAAAGTGGTATGTTCTTTCAACATGCAGTGCTCCACTAAATATGAGATCTTGTAGAAAGGTAACAGGTAGTTCATAAATAATTTATTATTCACATAACACTATTTTACAGTACTTTTTGTAACACCATTCTCCGTTATTATCTCATCCAACACTTCTCTTTCTATCATGTATTTTTTTACTTTTTTTTTTTTTTTTAAAGTTGTATATATGAACATAATTGTTTATTTGATACATTATTATTTAATGAAAATAAAAACTTCCCACCAATTATATTATATTATATTATAAATCAGCATAAATGATTAAAATAAAATTATAATTTTACTATGAAAACGTTACTGTCAAAGCATCCAAGTTTTATCTTTATTTATGGAAATTTTAAATTACAGGAGGATTCTGTTGTCAAGATTAGCATAACAACTTGGAAATTTCTGCAGTTAAAAGGCATTAATCTTTCTCGGTATCTAAGGTGTTTCCCTCTAGCCAAAGCCGAGTCCAAGTCCAAATCAATTAAACAAGTGGTGAGAGAGTGGGAATGTGGTCAACTTTTTCAACTGGTTCCCTTTTTAAAATTGGTAAGTGTCTGTGGAGACGACGAATTCAAAGATAAGTGGCAGAGACAACTAGACATTTCATTTTCACTCAAAGATGTCAGAACCATCCCACTCGATTCCATCTTTCAAGGTCAAACCCGTAGCCGTAGGCGGCCATAATCACACTTTTCATACTTTTTTGGTATAACCAACTCTCTTCAATGATCTCCTCCATCCACATCTAGAAAGAAAACCCTCCAAAATGAACCAAAACACCCTCTTCTTTATCCTCAAACCCCTCTCTTCTCCCCTCATCCATTCCTACATCATCAGCTTCTGTCTTCTTGCCCAAATCACCTCCTGTTTTGTCGACCCTAAATTCGATGCATGTGAACCCAAATCTTGCCCCAACAGCAACCAAACTATAAGCTATCCTTTTTACATCCAAGGAACACAAGAACCTTATTGTGGTTACCCTGGTTTTCAAATCTCTTGTGCCCCAGATGGCATCCCTTTCCTCAATCTCTCTCTCACTCAATACTTCATTCATCAGATTTTCTACCAAAATCAGTCCCTGCGAGTGTCCAATGCTGCGTTCTCAATCTCGCAATCGAACACCACCAAAGGTTGTCTTTCTCCTACCCAGAATCTCACTCTTCCTCCTAGTAACGTGTTCCGTGTTGCTCCGAATCAAAAGGACATGGTATTGTTCTACGGCTGTGACGCAACTTCGCTTCACGAGCACAGAGTTGGGTGTTATGCAGAAAACGAAACGAGTTCAGTTTTGGCATTGGATAAAAGGGATACAAATATAAGCTTTGTGGCGCAGAATTGCAGGGATGGGTTTGTGGATACGGTTGTGGAAGATGGAATAGGAGGGGTTGAAGAAGCCTTGAGAAAAGGGTTCTTGCTGACATGGACGGCAAGTAGCTGCACCGTGTGCAACAGCACAGGAGGGAGGTGCGGCTTCGATCCAGACGAGTACACCTTCAAGTGTTATTGCCCTGACAGAGTTCATTCTGCCAAATGTGGTGCTGATGATCTAGGTTAGTCACTCTTTCTTCTTCTCTTGTTTAATGTTTTCACTTTTCGAATTTACCGTGAGTAGAGAAAATGAATACCATTTATTTGATTGAAAGAGATCCCAACCAAGTAGGGACTACGAGTTAAAAATAATGATAGTTAAACCTTATTACAGTTATTCAAAGTGATTTAGTTTGTTCGTTGTTGTTATGAAAATCGTATATGGAGACATGTTAGCTTTACTCAAACTGCATAATAGCAATGGCTGGATGGTTAGAAACGGTAATTGGAAGTTACCTATACAGAGACTACCAGAATAATCAAATTTGGATTAAAATTTACAGATTTTTTAAGTTTGCAAATACTGCTTTTACAAAACTGAGTTTTTAGGCAAGATTGAATATTCAAACATACTTTTAAGGATAATTAAACACCGTACAAAAGTGAGTTTCCTCTCACAGATGAGACTTGAACACTCCGAAAGAAGATGCAAACATAATAGATGATATATGTTTGCATTTGGTGTGTTTTCTTGGTTTCTCTAGTGTGTTGTTTGTGGCAAAAAATAAAAAAATAAAAAACGAAGAATTGAGACTATACAAGGGACACTGACACAATCAGCATGATTGGTTTGTAAAAGAGCTGTGACAACTCCCTTAAGTTTAAAATACTAGTTGAGTTTGGTTGGGAAAAGAAAGAATCTTAATAAATCTCCAGTGATGGTTTATGTTAGTGAAAAAAAGACCTGGCTTTGAAAATAACTACCCAACGTAATTAGTCAAGTCATAGTTGTATTAATAAGTACAATTATATTGTTAATGAAAAATACTACTCCTAGTCCCTAAAACTAATTAATATAAGTACATGTACCAAAAGTTATAATTAATGTCAGTACAGTTTTGAAATAGAAAAGTCGATTCTGTATCTTTAAAATAGTTGACTTAGAACAGAACTTGAATATTCCAATCAACTTCTTGTGCTTTTTTTTTTTTTATTCAATTCCATGATTGATGCATTATCAATAATCTAGGACGGTGTTCTTATTGGCTACATTTTTCGGTGCATAAATTTAATTATTAGTTCTATTATTGAGAAATCTGAATATATTAACTAAAATATGTTAAGGGTTATATACTTCGTTAAACATTTAATTATTTTTGAAACTTATTAAATGATTTTTCTAATCTTTTTTATATAATATTCTGTGATGGAATTCTTAAACTATATTCCCTTAAACAATTATTCTTAACATATATTTTTTATTATTGGGGAATGCTGGTAATAATAAGCAATATTTTTTTTCTAAGTCAGATCAACACAATTCTATTATACTCTTATTTGCATTTTAACTGGAAACTTAAATACTTGTATGATATAATTACGTGATTCAAAATAATTGAAGTAAACATTTCAAAATATTAAACAAAATTTCTTTCTAGATCAAACTAGTCTTGCAAAATACATTTTAATGCTCGCACTTTATTTATTCTTTAACAATATTTTAATAAAAAATATATTGTTATGTTATTACTTTTCGTATTTTTCAATATTATGTTTTACCTTCAATGTTTTTGAAATAGAACTTTGTTCGATGTTGTCGTTACCTGTACTAATTTTTAATAACAGTTAGAACTAGATTTTTAATATAATTTTCAAACTGTGTTTTTTTTTTTTCTGCATAAAAACTAATTATCAAATGTTGAACCGTTATTTTTTACTATTGGGCCGAAGTTACTAAGTTGGGCCATTATTAGGCTATGTTTTGTTTTTGCCTTATGGCATGATAATTGCCTTTTGCACCTATTTCCTACAACTTCCATTACAATGAAATGATAAATATAATTTTATTACACTTTCTGAAAAAGTTCTCCAAAATATATTATAAAAAATTCCGATTATACGTTGGGGAAGCATTTTAAAATATATATTTAGTTGTAATGGATAGATGAAGGAAATAAGTATGGGTGATAAAGCAATTGTTTATATTAGTTTTTAATATAAATAAAAAATAAAAAAATTTGAAATGTCAAGAATGGGATTCGAACCCATGCCCTTTCGGACCAGTACCTGAAACTGGCGCCTTAGACCAACTCGGCCATCTTGACCTGGATATTAATATTAGCCCAATGATATTTCATAATAAAAAATATAATATATTGGAAAAAAGGAAATTTCCACAAATTCTTCCAATCTAAATCAATAGTCTTTGATTGATGTTTACTTATTGAATTACACAATAAGAGTTTTCTCTTTCTAGGTCAGAGTTTCTTATTT
Organism: Sphenostylis stenocarpa; assembly: GCA_963425845.1. Lineage (NCBI taxonomy): Eukaryota > Viridiplantae > Streptophyta > Magnoliopsida > Fabales > Fabaceae > Sphenostylis > Sphenostylis stenocarpa. The sequence continues at coordinate 14,592,612 of OY731407.1, forward strand.
AATTTTATTTTAAGACAATCTAACCATGAGTATGTTTAAAATATCTAACCTCTCCCTTTTCCCCACTTAAAAGATTTTAGATTGTTTATTATCCTTTAGTGCTTTTATTTAATTAAAATTCAAAGGCTTTAATTCTTAATTGAATGTTACTATTAACTTTTTTGTTGTTGTTGTTTAGAATTATGATAAAATATTTATTAATGAGCATTTAATATCTTCACTCTTTCACATGACAAATTTTGTTTTTTATTCAATATTTTGTAATTTTAATCATTGCTGGGATACTTTGTTAAACATTTATATAATTTTAACAAAATTACACATATATATCTTATGATTTTTAAATAGACATTCACTTTCATCATATTTTTAATAAATGCTATTGATCTCGTTTTTTTTATAAGCACACTTATATCCCTTATTTTATTTAAAAATATCATATTAAATAAATAATATTGATAAAAATTTGTCTGGATTAAACTATTTTTAAGATAAATATTGTTTTTAGATTTAAAAAAAATATTTAATCAAAATCCAATTAATTGGTTTGAATTTAGAGTAAAAATATATATTTAAATTTGAAATGAATTCATTAAAATCAAATTAAAGTGATTTAAATAAGTATAATTATAAATGAAATTTAAATATTTGATTTTTTTTTCACACCTCCTACCCTTTACTTATACTTTTCCCCCTTTCCATCATCCTTAACTCTGGAATTTTCAGTGTCTTTTCATTTTACTTTCTTATACCGATTCTCATTTGGTCAAGTCTTCCTCTTGATTCTAGTCCTATATCAACCTGTAAGAGAAAGGATAAGCGTTGCCAACTAGATTAGAGACATCACGACAATTTTTTAACCAAACAAGTCAAAACTATGTTTTTAAGAAAATAGATAACATTTCAATCAACTTCATCTTTTTCATTATAATACTGTTTCCATTGTGGTGTTTAGCGTAGGATGCAATAGGTTTTGTTTAAATAAATTCTCCAAAGTTGTCTCATTCTTACATTTCAATTTACACAATCTCGTGAATTTTCCTCTCAAAGAATTATTTTGCATAAAATTTACTTCTTAATTCACGAAAGAGCCTGAAATACAATCAGAATAATTGGCTGCAGAAGATACTAAATTTTATAGTAAAGTTGTCAAAGGACCAAAATTGCTGGGCTAAAACTAAACATGTAATTAATAATTGGTATAGTGATCACTGATTAATTATTGATGTCCACCCTCTGCGCTCATACGTTGATCCATGCAAAAAAGAAAAAGAAAAAGAAATAAATGTTTAATTTCTACGGTGTACTAGAATTTGTCGAAAATTGGGACAAAAAAACTCGACAGGTCCTTGAAACCTTTGTTTCATAAGTTCACACACAGTACTAGAAAAATGATTGAAACTTGAGACAAGAGAAATGAGGGTGGGTGCCCAGAAATTTGAAGCCATTGATTATGACAGTGAACGCGTTTTCTCTCTGGCCTAGTTGACTGTGAAGTGTGAACCTTACCGTTTAAAAGCACCTAACCATTCCTTAACCTTGTCTTATTATTATTTCTCGCACTCCTTCAACGTCATTTAGTGCTCTTTTTTTCTACTTCTTCATATGTATTTCAACCAAATTGGCCCACTGCATTTCCAAACTCTTCTGGACTCTGGACCTCCTCTTGATATTTTTTTTAATCTTCATTACCATCCACCCTATTGTTTTTCATTCTGCTTTGCGTCTCATACACGGTTCAGAGCGTCCTGGACCAAGAGAAGTTTCAGTTTTGAAGCAGAGTCAGCTAAGAGATTATAAAGTCTTTGTGTTTGTGTCAAAAGGCGTAAGAATTGGTCTCACTCCCCTAATGACTAGATATGTGTGTATGTAGGAATGTCTTGGTTTCACACTCCGTCTTCCATGGAAACTTTTTGAAGGAATATTCCGTGAATCGGTAGTCATTTTCTAATTCAACTGACGTATCCAAGTGCTTCATGTTGGTGCTATATTGGAAAGAGTTTAAAAGAAAGTAAGATCACTTCAGCCTAGTTTGCTGAATCACATCCTAGTTGAATTCTATGCTGTTTTGCTCATAAAGGTAGTGGGTGGTTGATGAAGGATGAGTCCAGTTTACGAATTTGTGTTACTGCTTTTGTTTTCTAACCTTATGCCACTTCTCTTGGCTGCTGGGTTCCCACGAAAGTGTCCCCCATCATTTCCTTGCGGATATCTTGGCGACGTCAGTTTCCCTTTTACTAAAGCAGAACGCCAGGACTGTGGCTTCTTGCCCATACGAAATTGTGATGATCCACTTAACCACAAAATGATCCAACCACAGAAAAATGGTACATGGTTTCAGGTTATACGTGTAACTCAGCTTCTGAGTAATCCTACTACTCCTTTCACAACTTTTCAATTTAGAGACGAAGATCTCTATGCCCTTCTGCAGAACCAAAGTTGTGAAGCTTTCAGAAGCAATTATACTCTTCCTCATACCTCTCCCTTTGCTTCTTTTAGTTTCGCATTCACCACAACTCTGTTCAGGTGCAACCGCAGCCTCCCATTCAACCCTCCCACCAACATGTGTAACTATACAAAGTGCCATGACTACAACCTCTACTTCGGCTACAATCACTCGAGTTCTTTGACAGCATGCACAGAGGTCAAGCTTCCAAATAAGGACGTGCCTGACGGTATCAACCCATTTGCATTCCTCACTGCCGATGTACTGATTAAAGTAGAATTAACTCATGAATGTTTAGATTGCATCAATCGCCAACGAGGGCTCTGTCAACTTGACAGCACAGAGAAATTTTGTTGTGCCAACAAGGGTATGGGTACGACAGAATTCCTGGAAACACAAGCACCCATGAATGCAATGCATTAATACTTGTTGTTTTTATCTGCTTTTCATATTATAGGTTCTTAAATGTTTTCTTCACAATTTGTGGAACATAAGTCTATTTTTCTGTAGGATGGTCCAAGCTCAGTTCACTCTCCTATATCACAACAGCTCAGGGGAAGTGACATTGTTGGGCTTAGTCCAAGTTCTCTCCTTGTCTTAAAATTTCAAATCTAGAATTTAGTACACTTGGATGGAAAGAGCTAAGTTGCTTTGGTTGATTGTCTAATGTCTGATATATTTTGGTGCCACACTCACAATTAACATGCTATATTTTTCTCTGCATAGCTTTATCTCCACACTTCTAATCTGTGTTGTTCGCTAAAATGTTTCTTGTAATAACTGCAGATACGAAAAAAGGGTTGAGTCCTAAGGACAAACTGGCTTTAGGTAATGAACTGTTTACATAACTTGATATTATTTTTCAGCATATGATTTTCAAAATTATTGATTCTGAGTGTCAAGGTCCATCAGTTTGTTGAATGAAGAGGATCTTCCGATTCCTTATTTTTACCTAAAATGCTAAAAACTTGAAAATTTTTGTATAGCTCTATCAATGCTAATTTCATTCTAGTAGGAAAGTAGCAGCTGTCACACACTTTGTTGTGTCTCGTAGTGTTTTAATTGATATTTTTTTTTGGCGGGTTTTCACAGGTTTAGGTATAGGTATTGGAATCCCATGCATGATGCTACTTGGGTTTTTGTTTTTCTTTATACGCAACAAACGAAAACATGCTACCTCAGGTGGACAATTGGAGTCAAGAGATTCTTATTCTGATTCCTCCTCGAATCCTCATAGAACAAGTAGTGGCGAATACTTTGAAGTTCCACTCTTCTCCTACGCGCAGCTTAAAGAAGTCACGAACAATTTCGACCATACTCAGGAACTTGGAGATGGAGGCTTCGGTACTGTCTACTATGGTAAGCAACTTCATCAAACACTGCACAATTAATTGACAGTTTGACACACAACATGTTATTGTGTAGTTTAGAACTACTACTACATGTTCATTGGTCTTAGTCAATTTCCTCATGTCCATCATCCAGAACTAGGCGTATGTACTATAGTCCTGATCAATCTCTAAAGAAATGATCACATATCAAGTGGAAATTGGATAGAACTTTGAATGTGTTCAGATGAATATAACAATGAATACATACTATGTTTTCTACAAACTTTTCCATAAACATTTTTATTAGAAGAAAAAAAAAAATGAACGAACTTTTTCAAGCTAAAATTAGTTGAACTATATAATATTTCTCGTGTAATTCTTACTGTAACACTTAGACCTAGAAGTGAAAATGTAATTCTTACTGTAACACTTAGACCTTGAAATCAAAATGCAGGGAAACTCCCAGATGGAAGGGAAGTTGCGGTGAAGCGCTTATACGAGCACAACTGGAGGCGAGTAGAACAGTTCAAGAACGAAGTTAAAATCCTCACACGTTTGCGTCACAAAAATCTAGTGTCACTCTATGGCTGCACTTCACGTCACAGCCGTGAACTCCTACTTGTGTACGAATACATTTCAAACGGGACTGTAGCATGTCATCTCCACGGTGATTTAGCCAAGCCTGGCTTGTTACCATGGCCTACACGTATCAAAATTGCCATAGAAACTGCTAGTGCATTGGCTTATCTTCATGCCTCACGCATCATCCACCGGGACGTGAAAACAAACAACATTCTCCTGGACAGCAACTTTTCTGTTAAGGTAGCAGATTTTGGGCTTTCAAGAGACTTCCGGAACGATGTCACACATGTCTCCACAGCTCCACAAGGGTCCCCGGGCTACCTTGACCCTGAATATTACAGCTGCTACCAGCTTACTAGTAAGAGTGATGTGTATAGTTTTGGGGTTGTGCTTATTGAGCTGATATCATCCAAGCCTGCAGTTGATATGAACAGAAGCAGGGATGAGATTAACTTGTCAAATCTAGCAGTGAGGAAGATTCAAGAAAGTGCAATTGGTGATCTTGTTGATCCTTGTCTTGGTTTTGATTCGGACAGTGGGGTTAAGGGGATGATAGTCTCAGTGGCAGGGTTGGCTTTACAGTGTTTGCAGAGGGAAAAGGACTTGAGACCTTCTATGGATGAGGTGTTGCATGAACTGCAGAGGATTAAGAGTGGGAAGGATGAGGTAGATGTTGATAATGTTAGAGTTTCAGATAGTTGTGCACATTCACCACCACCAGCCTCACCAGAGTGGGATGAAGTTGGATTGTTGAAGAATACAAAGCCTGCTTCACCAAACAGTGTGACTGATAAATGGGAAAGTAAATGTACAACACCTAATATAAGTACCTAATCACTTCCTCTATCATTATTTCTTTATGATCCCATTTTAACATACTCATTATTAGTTGAGTCACAGTATGCTTGGCACATTGTATGGAGTTAAGGTGAGGATACATCAGTACATATAAATATTACAAAAATCTGCACAAACAATACTGGATTTTCTTTAATAAAATGATACACACGCATTCTAATCCAAGTCAAGCCAAACTATTTAATTAGATTAGGGTATATATATATATATATATATATATATATATATATATATATATATATATATATATATATATATATAAAGATATTTTCAACCAAAATTATATATAATTAAAAATATGAAAAATATTAAGAATCACCATTTTTGTAAAATTCAACAAACAATAAGCCTTAATAGGAGGACACAAATTCAACTCCAACTAGATATTGTAAAATTGTTAATACTTAGGAGATCTTGAATGAAAATAATTCACATAAGTTGTTTTATATGTTAAAAAATATAATTTATAGTTTTTACTGTAAAAGAAATTTGTTGTTGAAATAAAATAAAAAAGAAAGACGTAAAATATAATCGGAGAACAAAATATGTTTTATTAATTTGTTAAAATTAACCTATTGGTAGATTATCCGATTAAAAAATTCAAATAACTTTAATATTAAATAAATAAAAAATAATTTGAACGAAAATATTGTAATTATTCTAGACATAATTTTGACAAAAAGCATATATTTTTTTATTTCTTTTAAAAGATATATAGACCAATTAAGTTGTCATTATCCAAGTGTTCTAATAGCTATTTTGTGTTATTAATAATCATTCATTTTCTCTTTTTTTTTTTTTAACAGTTTCAACTAAAACTGTGATAATTAATACCGTGGAGAAATTTGTAAAATCGTGAAAATTTTAAAATAATTAAAAAATAAAAATTACTTAAACATAAAATTTTAATATATTAATTTTTTAAAACTACATATCAAAGCGTTATAAAAAAATTGTAATAATGATTCGTAAAAAAACTTCTTTTTTTTCTTTTTTTTCTAAGAATTTAAAATGTTTTTTTTTAATTTTATATATATGTATATTTTATATATTAGGTGGGGTTTATTATCCTTATATTTTATTCAATCACTCATATATTATATATTATATTATATTATGTATATAATATAGTAAAAATATAATAAAAGATTAAATACTGTAATATATTTTTTTAAATAATATAAAAATTTCTTAATATTTAATTTAAATAAAGATAGTAAAGTAATATTTTTATTAAAAATACAATAAAAATAATTTAATTTTATTTTTTATTTAAAAGAAAAACATATTAGAACACATGGTAATTATTTTACTCCAATTTAAGGTCCAATTGTGTTTTTAATGGTGTAACTTTAATTTGAGTTTTCAAATGAAAAAAAAAATCTTAGTCTATTTTTGAATTGAATTATAATCTGGAACCAGTTAATTTAAGAGATTAAATCCAACTATTCTAATAGTTAAATTTGATGTTTAGAGAATTAAAACCATATTTTACTAATTCTGAATGACTTAAATACTTTTTAATTTAAAATATTAAAAAATATTGATCTCAAGATTAAAAAATAAAATATAACTATAAACCCATATATATATATTCCATTTTCGGAGAAATGATCTGGTTTAGGTTGACATGTCCATCGTATCAACCGTCCCTCGTATTGTAGCCTCAGAGTTAAATTGAAATGAGTGTAGCGAAAAATCTTTGAAGCAGTGCTCTGCAATTATCTTCTCATTTCCTTCCTGGGAAATCCTGTGCCAGGAAATGCGAAACCATGAAAATTGCACTTGAGACTTTGTCAAGACGCGTTTTCCATAACATGTATACTCCTACTTTACCCGCCCTCACTTTGACCTCAACCATTTCCCACTATCTCCTCCTATTTCATTACCACATGTGCTAAACTTAATCTCATTTTCTAATTATTTACCAAAATCAATAATAAAATACATACATAAAAAAGAAAATCAAACTCTTGATTTCGTCACCTTCTTTCAACTGTTTTTTTCCAAAGTCCCCTTTGCTTGTACTTCTAATTGCCACTCTGTTGTGATCTTCACTACTCAAGTTGTCTTAAAAGTTCCAATCTGTCTGTGGCCATTAGCAAATACTGACGTTCAAAGTTTCACCTTTGAACTTCAAACTGGAAAATGTGTGGACTTTGGAAGAGTCAATTCCAGTCCTGTCTTATTGCCAATAAACTGTATATAGTCAATAAAAGAAATTGAAGGGAAACCTTGTGGGTCAGGCTTCATTGTTGTAATGATGAAGACAATAGAACGTTTGTTGTATCCACATTTATTTTTCTCCAGACTTCCATGCTCATTTTCCAAGTCAACTTGCGAATCAGAGACGCGTAGATTAATTGATTCTTGACATGTATAAATTGTGAATGCGGTGTAACTGTGTGAGACTAAGAATACTAAGCATAATATCATCAATAGAGAATCTGGTTATTTGTTAAGAGAGTTCATCACCTGTTCCTCAAAATATTGTTTTATCACCTTGTCACAAGTGGGAAATTGGTATGGCTCCAGTAGATTTGTTCTGCTTCCTCTTGTTTTATCACCTTGTACTCATTCTCTGTGCTGGTTATGGAAATGGGCACCAAGGTTGTCCACACACCTTTACTTGTGGCCATCTTGGGACTTTCCATTACCCTTTTACCAAGGCAGAACAACTAGACTGTGGCTTGCTCCCTATACATGATTGTGATAATCTTCATTCACCCTCAAAAACGATCCAGCTGGAAAAAAATGGAAAAAAATTTGTGCTTACAGGCATCACTCAGCAGGATGCGATTTCAATTTCGGATGAAGATTTTCACAAGCGTTTCCAGAACAACAGTTGTGACACTTTGACCAATAACTACAGTCTTCCATCCCATTCTCAGTTATATTCTATTAATATAAAATATAATGTAACACTGTTCCGATGCAAACACGGCTTCAATAAGAAACCTCCACCACATTATTTTAGTTACCCCTGCCCTCAGTATCATTATGATATCTATTATGACAGCCTTCCCCTTCCTAACTATGAGGAGACTCGTACCCTTTTCTCCTCCTGCTCAGTTCTTCAGTTAGCAAAAAAAGACAAGACTGATACCAAAGACATTCTATCGTTTGTATCAGCTGCGATGGTTATTGAAGTAGTATTATCTAATGATTGTTATGAGTGCTACAATCGCAGAGGAGGCCAATGTCGCCTTGACAACGATCAAAAGTTCTACTGTCAGCAAGGTACGGTTCGCTTAAATTTCTTATATATATTCCTTAATCCATTGAATCTTTCATTTCGGTACAGCGAGTTTTCTAAATCGACCAGCGAGATTGTCAGATAAAGTATCGTCTTAGACGTGGCTGCGCCTGTTTTTGTTACTGTTAGCACTTCAGTGGCATGGATCAAGTTGATCACTGAATGCTAACTTTTTTCTGTTTTTCTCATTAGTATCTTGGTACCATAATCAATAACTAATTCCTCAAGCTAAATCCATTTAAACTATACTAATCTCCTCCGACAAATTTCCAAATACCTGACTACATGCTTTACGTTACTGGCATCATGGCAAATTGGCAAATAGAGTTAGTTTGAGTGTCATAATTTTATATGCTAATGTGAGCCTAATACTTCATCGCTTCATTTTTTACTCAAAAATTTCTTCAATATAACTTCATTTACAGGGCCAAGGAACAGGAGTAAAATTTTGAAGCTGATACTTGGACTTGTAGCAGGTAAGTTAGTAATAATTATTTTTTATTTAATCGATGTCCTGGGAGTGCGAATTCGCATATATGATCAAAGTATTATATCTAAAAAGTTTTGTCAGATTAAATTTTGGTATCCCCTTATTGCAGGCTTATGTGTGATATTGTTAGCAATTGTGTTAATTGCATGCATTATATTTAGACGAAAACACACTCCTTCAGACCCCCAATACCAATCAAGAAACACACAGAGAGGTGAAATTGGTCCCATCTCAAATCCAGAGCCCGAAAATGGCAGGTTCTACTATGAAGTCCCTCTCTTCTCTTACAAGGAGCTTAAAGAAGCTACATACAATTTCCACCACGCCAGACAACTTGGAAGTGGAGGCTTTGGAACCGTTTATTACGGTAAACCATTCCCTCATCTTGATGTTATATAATATTTATTTTATTTAAATTAATGGTAAATAGTGATTGATATGATGTTTAACAACCAGGAAAACTGAGAGATGGACGAGAAGTTGCTATCAAGCGTCTCTATGAGCACAACTACAGGCGAGTAGAACAGTTCATGAACGAAGTTCACATCCTCACTGGCTTGCGCCACATAAATCTTGTGTCCCTCTACGGTTGCACTTCAGGTCGCAGTCGTGAACTACTGCTTGTGTACGAACACGTTCCAAATGGCACTGTTGCATGCCACCTCCACGGTGCTTTTGCAAGGCCACGCACTCTTCCATGGCAAATAAGAATGAAAATTGCCATAGAGACCGCGAGTGCATTGTCTTATCTCCATGCTTCTGCCATCATCCACCGTGATGTTAAAACCAAAAACATTCTCCTTACTCAAAGTTTTAGTGTTAAGGTTGGTGACTTTGGTCTTTCAAGGCTGTTCCCAAACGATGTCACGCATGTCTCCACTGCCCCTCTGGGGACTCCAGGTTACGTTGACCCGGAATATCAGCAGTGCTACCAGCTTACAAACAAGAGTGATGTGTATAGTTTCGGGGTTGTGCTAATTGAGCTGATATCTTCTAAGCCAGCTGTTGATATGAGCAGGAATAGGGATGAGATAAACTTGTCTAACTTAGCAATAAAGAAGATTCAGCAGAGTGCATTTAGTGAGCTGGTTGATTCTTCTCTTGGTTTTGATTCAGACAGTGAGGTAAAGAGGATGATGGTTTCAGTGGCAGAATTGGCCTTTCAGTGTTTGCAACGGGATAAAGATTTGAGACCCTCTATGGATGAGGTTTTGAAGATGCTTACGAGAATTGAAAGTGGGAAGGATACGCCTGAGCATCTGGATGAAGAAGATTTATCTCTACCCTCTCTACCTTCACCACCACCACTAGATTGGGATGAGAATGGATTGTGGAAAAAAATGATGGTGCAACCTTCACCTAAAGCCGTCACTGATAAATGGCACAGTGAATATACTGCTTCTAATGCCAGCGCTTGAGTTTGAGGCACTAGTGATTGTAAATGAGTTTATTTTTGTGTTGTTTTACAAGAGAAATGATAGTTTAACAATCCTTTTAAAATAAATATCCATTCAATAACTACTTCTTTACAAGAGAATCTTTTTTATTTTTTATTTTTATACCCATTAATTATTTGATAAGTGTACCGAATCATGTTTCGAGTAAATTATAAAATCTAAGTATTGTTTTTCAGGAATTTGTGTTTGTTTAATCAGTGTACACGTTTACTTAGTTAATACTGACAATTGTAGGAAATATTTTCAGTTCAGTTCTAATTTATCATAAATAAAATTAGAAAAATTTAAATATGCAAAATTTCTTAGTGGGGTTGGACTTATGAAATTATTACATGTAATTGTTTATTCCAATAAACTTTTATACTGTTTCAACATTAACACAATTTTTATTTCAGTTTCAATTCTCTGTATATAAAAAAAGCTTTAAACACCATGAGTAAAATTTTAGAAATAAAAATAAATATTTTATTATAAATCATAATTATTTAAAATTGAAGAAAATTATTTTAAATTAAAAAAATTATATAAATAAATAATTTTAACTAATTTTAAAATAAATTATGTGTGATTTTCGTAATAAAATATTATTTTTATTTTTAAATAACTATTATTAATGATTTTTTGCAAATGCTCTTAATTGATTGAAAGTGAGATATACCAATCCGTTTTGACTAGGTCACGTTGAAGGGTGAACTCTTGTGGTCGGCACCTTCAATTATATCAATTCTACATTCCCACTTCCTTCGTCTTAAAATTATTGTAACTTATTTTTTTAATTTAAATTAATTAATATTTTTATTTTAAAAATATTTCATTTTTACATGGTAATTATTTGTATTGTCTCAATAAAAGTGATATATTTATTGTAAGGATAAATTATTTTTTTAAAATATATTTATTATTGTTTTTAATAAAGTTGTAAAACTCAACTGGTTTGATCGAAATCAGTCGAATAAATTAAACTAGGTTGATGATTAGACAAGACATATTAGATCCTAAATATTTTGTTTATACAATTATATTGTTCATTTCTTTTATCTTATGATTTTATATTATCATTAAAAAATATATTTGAAGTTACTTTGCGTCTGTAATGTTCTGAAATTTGAAGTCGTTGGATTGACATTATTTATTATTTTACATATTAATATTTTATTTGCTTAAAATTTAAATTTGAGATGATTGAGAGATATGAAATATGTTTTTTTTTATGAAAATTAAATTAAGTTAATTAAATTAAAATACTAATTTTTTTATGTACATAATTTGAGTTTTAGGGAGTAATATTTTCTTTAATTATATTGTATTTTATTTCCTAAGTCATGTGGAACCCCTTAATTAACTTCGAAATGAACGAGATGGAGTGTGGACTTTTTCAGCTACGAAATTTACATCAAAATCATGGTTCCATTATTTCTCTTAGCACAACTTGTCTTGTCTAACGTAGAGAAAAAATATGCGTGACTTTGAAAACGTCAATAATCGAGTCTTCTGTTAGTGTCTTTTTGTTTCCTGTATCAAACAAGCAGCTCCTAAAATAAGTTACACATTAATATTAATTTGCACACTCTGTTTTCATTAATATTTAGCTTTAACAGAATTACTTTTGTACTGATTAAAATTAATTTTAAAACTTATAACTTTTTAAACATTTATTTATTTATTTTGGGTACAGCTTTTGAACGTAGTTTACAATTACATTTCATAAGCCACCATACTATTTGCTTATAATTCCACCAAAACAATATTATTCTTAATGTACTTTGTAACTATCATTTTTAAACATAGCTTATGTATCTTCCAAATAATTTGAACCAAAGTTTATATCAAACAAACACAGTTAATTATTGGAATGTAAAATCCTACCTAGTTCAATAACTAGTAAATATAACGTGTCAAATATATATATATATATGCGCGCGTGTACGTGTGTGTAATATTTAAACGAATTTTTTTTATCATTTGTAATAATTATACCCATTATCTCCTGTAAATAAAAAATATTTTAGTTAAAATTAAATTTATTTTAACTGTTAAACCAACCAAAACGTATAAAACATCATTATAAATCAATACCAGAAGTTTCCGCTGTAACCAAACACAAGAAAAACATCATTCATACAAATATATATTGATGGGATATTTTTATTTGGTGATGGAAATGCTCTAAAGAATATTTCATTAACTAAATATCAACATTCTAAGAAAATTTGAATGCATAAAAAACTCCAGGTTCACTTTGAATTTTTACAATTATGTTTTGGTGAATAAATTAGATCTTTCTAAAAGAGTATTTTTATTTTAAATTTTAGAGTTAATTTTAAGCACGAAACTTAGAGTATTATATGCTTAATTGATTTGACTAGTTATTCAAAATTCAAACAAAATCAATATTTTTTATATTTATTTTTAAAACAACATATTCACATATAAATGAATTATTTATCAATCACATAAAAATTAATTCTATTTAAAAACCAGTCTAATAATATTCTTAACATATGAGTTCATATATTCAAACACCATTATCGTAAAGACACCAAAAGAAACAAAGCATAGTTATGGTCATCGTACAAAAAATAAAAAACAACGTCTTAATTGTTGACTATCAAACAAAGCTATATTTGTAAAGAATAAAGGAGAATTTTCTTTTGACAACTAAACTTCTCTCCTTCAACTAATTATATTTATTAAATAATAATATTATTATTGTATTAATAGAATTGGTTGTTTATTGGATAGAGGGGATCTCAATTAATCGTCCCTCCAAATTAAAATCTTACTGTATGAAAATGAAAATATACAGTCATTTTCGAAGTCAAGTGACGTATGAAGCCCTTCAAAACGACAATATGTTTTTTTGTGTTCAGTCTGAAAAACAAGTTGCAGCACACTTTGACTGTGGGGTTTATATTATTAGCATTGTTAATGTAATTTGTTCAAGTGTTCGTCACCTCTCTTCATAAAGAATTCATTCGTTTTCCAAAACCATTCCCTTCCCATATTTCATATTTGCTTCACAATTCTTCACATTTCCTAATGGTCTCCCTTCTTGTTTTCAAATCACTAATAATATATTTCTCACAGCTTCTGCTTCTTGTTTCAGCTGAGAATGGAGAGTGTCCGCGATCTTTCCAATGTGGATTTCTTGGCCAGATTCGGTTTCCTTTCACAACCACTCAGCAACAACACTGCGGCTTATTGCCTATACATGGCTGCGAAAATCATGACCCAATGGCTCCCAAAACCCTCCAACTAAACACCTCAACAACAACATCAACATCGTACCCTGTTCTGAAGGTAGAAGTACCTCATACCATATTTATCACGGATGTTGAACATGAAAAACATTTACTAAATAGAAGTTGCAAAGCATTCGGCAAGAATTTTAGTCTTCCTCACCCCTCTCCTTCAGCTTCTTTCCTGCTCAAATATAGTATCACTATCTTCAGATGCCCTCACTCCCTCAAACCCACCCTTCCCAAATATTTTCATAAATATTCAAACTGTTCTTCTGAGTACGATATCTACTATGGCCGCCCAGATGCAGAAACTCCTCTGGATTTAAAGGTGGAGAAATCTTTAGCACCATGTTCAACCATTCAGCTTGCAGTAGAAGGAGTCTCTGGTGACGACCCGTTTCAATTTCTAACTAGTAGTATCGCTATTGAAGTAGAGTTATCAGATGAATGTGAAAGGTGTCCTGGAGATGGAAAGGGCCAGTGTTTACCTGACGGTAAAGGAAATTTCTCTTGCCCCACAGGTATTAGGCAAATTTTATTCTCATATTTTTGGTCAACCAAATGTTCAGGGGAGGAGAGGATGTCTCAAGTTCTGTGATTGCCATATAAGCCACAACTAAGGTTAAAACAAATGAATTTTAAGGATTTTTTTGAAGGTAATGATTGATTGATAACTCACAATTGGACTAATCGTTATGCAACTTCTTAATCAAACATTTTGTTTCCAGAAAACATCTACTTCAATATATATTATCACGTATGACTTTAGTAAACACATGTTTTTTACGAAACTAATGTAACTTTTTTTTTTAATTATTAAAATAGATAAATTTTAAAAAATTATAAAACTAAATAAGTCTTATTATCGAATTCAAAATAAAAAAGTGGTTAGTTTATATATATATATATATATATATATATATATATATATTAAGTAGGATATAACTTCTATATATTTAATTTATAATATTACGTTTTTTTAATAATTTGTTATTATTTTTATTTTATATAGTATATATATATATATATATCGTAAAAGTATTAATCATATATTAATAAATTAAATATGATTATTTATATTTAATCACTTATAAAATAAAATTAATATTAGTATAATTAATCGTTATTTTTAAGATAACCATTGATAAAAAAAATTGCATTTTTCTCTTTTTTTTTTGTGTGGGATTTAGAGCAATGCTTTTTTTCTAATGGCCTATAAAAAAATCTCTTAATTGTTTATATCAACATTGACACCCTTAATATATTACACTAATTTTCTTAAATTTTCGTTAAAATATTATAACATGGTGTTCATGTAAGATTAGTTGCTCTGTAATCATAAAAATTTAGGAATATTATGTACAATTCTAAAACAAAATCAGGGTAATATAGTAAACAAATGGGATGGGTGATCAACTTTATTTTAACTTTATCTTTTTGTTCTAAACTAATTGGTTCCTCTGATTTTCAATGCAGAGCATTTGGCATGGAAGTTAGGACTAGGTAATGTTCCTTCTTTTCTTATTTGTCAAACTTAGAACCATATATTCCATATCCGATGTCTCTTGTACTTTTTTCCCCAAACTTCATTGCAACTTATGATGATTTCCTATGCATTTCTCATTTTAACACTCCATGTCAATGCTGGAGGACAGAGTCATACAATACCAACTAGACAAACGGTTTCAAATTTCGCACTTACACAAGATAATCTTAAATTAATAGGATTTGTACTTTTTGTTGGTTTCTAGGCATTGGACTCCCGGTCGTTGTCATAATTGGGATACTGATTCTATGGTACCTTAAGCCAAGATGTGTGTGTGACTTATTTTCAAATCCAAACCCAGAAAGTGCGAATATCTACTTTGGGGTTCCTGTCTTCACCTATAGGGATCTTGAAATAGCAACAAAAAGTTTCGATCGCTCAAGAGAACTAGGAGAAGGAGGCTTTGGTATTGTCTACTTTGGTATGTGCCGAACAAACTCCACCTTTCTGTGGAAAAAAAATAATTCAAAGGGTCTTCACTTTCTCTGTACTCAAAATAACTCTTGCTTTCATCTATATTTTAATAACTAGGAAAACTCCAGGATGGACGTGAAGTCGCTGTGAAGCGCCTATACGAGCACAACTACAGGAGAGTAGAACAGTTCTTGAATGAAATCAAGATTCTTACACGCTTGCGCCACAAAAACTTAGTGTCTCTCTATGGCTGCACTTCACGAGACAGCCGTGAACTACTGCTTGTTTATGAATACATTTCAAATGGAACTGTGGCCAGTCACCTCCATCATCATGAATCAACAAATCATGGCTCTATGACATGGCCTACCCGAATGAAAGTGGCCATTGAGACTGCTACTGCGTTGGCCCATCTCCATGCTCGTGACATCATTCACCGTGATGTCAAAACCAGCAACCTTCTGCTTGACAGCACTTTCTGTGTTAAGGTAGCAGATTTTGGATTGTCAAGACTGTTCCCAATTGACGTCACCCATGTTTCCACTGCTCCACAAGGCACCCCTGGCTATGTTGATCCTGAATATCACCGATGTTACCAACTTACCAACAAGAGTGATGTGTATAGTTTTGGGGTTGTGCTCATCGAGCTAATATCATCCATGCCAGCAATTGATCTGAACCGGCATAAGGATGAAATAAACTTGGCAGATCTAGCCATGAGGAAGATTCATAAAAATGCAATTGCTGAACTGGTGGATCCTTCCCTTGGTTTTGAGTCAAATGATGATGTTAAAAGGCAAATAACTGCAGTAGCAGAATTGGCTTTCCAGTGCTTGCAACGGGACAAAGAATTGAGACCCTCCATGGAGGAAGTGTTGGAGGTGCTGAAGAGAATTGAAAGCGGGAAGGAGGAGACAAGGCATGTAGAAGAAGTGAACCTTGAGGATGAAGAGCCACCATCACCATCTTCAGCAGATCATGATGAAGTGAAATTGTTGATGAATATCAAGTTGCCACCTTCTTCGCCAAAGGCTGTGACGGATAAATGGAGCAGTCAATCTACTAGTCCTAATGTCAGTGGTCAATAAATCTAACTCACAGAGCTTGTAACTTCCTTTCTCACTAAATACCAAACTTCTATAACTAATTATGATTGGTTAAATATTTCTATTAAACTTAGTTAATACTATTAAATTTTTTGTAATTGTAATGTATTTTTAAATTATATTTAATAATTAATATGTATGGTGAGAAAACAATAATAATAAAAAATAATTGTCCGCACCCATTCTTAAAAAAAAAAAAAATCGGTTTTGGTTTATTAAACCATGAGTATACTTATACATTCATATCCAGTTCACCATCTTTATTTAAATTAGTCATCAGTACTATTTAGTATTTTACATAATTCTATTACACTCAAAAGTAAAATATTAGATTTTGAATTTTTCATTAATTTATTTTATACTTTTACATTATGCTTAGATTATAGTTTTTTTTCTTATCTCATTGTATGACGTCATCATTTAGGTAGTTTCAAAACATTCAATTTTAATCTCCAACTCATCAACAGCAACCTCAAACACCCCCTTTGGACTCTATTATGTAAAATTAGATAATGAAATTTTAGTTACCTGTAAAAATGGGGATTTAATTTAGTCTAATTTTATGTACGAACCAACTAAAAAAAATATCTAAGAGTGAAACTTGATTTATATTAAAAAAAAAATTGTTTAATCTAATCTTATATTAGATTAATAAACTAACAAATTATTTTTCTTCTTAGCTAAAAAGTATTTATATAATTTAAAAAATATATATCATTCGTTTATTTATTCAAAATTAATTCATAATTTATTAAGATAAAATAAAATAATAAAAACAATCCTTGTACAATACTTGTTTTATATATATACACACACAAAATAATACAATAAAAATTGTTTATTACAACTAAATTCTTCAATTATCCATTTATTACGTTATAGAAAGAAACCATCTATGAATGGTATGATACCAACCACCATGCTTGGGTGAATTTTGTTTTCATGTTAAAAAAATTTCTTGTTCTGATTTTTTTTTCAAAATCTTATTTTATATTTTTAAGTTAATATTTGCAAGAAATAATTGTAATTTATTTTAAATTGTGTTATATATATATATATATATATATATATATAAACAAATTTTATTGTTGAAGTTTTCATGTGAAAAAAAAAGTTAATAATAACGAAACATGATAATTGATTATATCTCAATTTTTTTTATAAAATATTATTTTTTATGTTTTAATTATTATAATATTATATAATTTATTAAAATAAAAAATAATTTTATTTAAAATGAATAAAATAATATTTAATTAGTTATATTAATATTAAAAAAATTATAAATTATAAATTATATTTATTTATATTTAATATTATTTATTGCATAAAAAATTTATATATAAAAATTGATTTTATATATATATATATATATATATATATATTATGATACGATTTGGTTATAATTTTAGATATATAAAATTAAAACACGGTCAAAATAATTTTTTTATCTTTCTATTTTAAATTTAATAAATAATTTTTAAAAACAAAAAAAGAGTTTAATCATTTTATTGATTTTAATAAAAAATATTAATATTACATTTAGAAAATATTAAAATTATATTTAACTTTTTTTATTAATTTTATTGAAATAAAAATTCATAAATAATTTTTTTTTAAAATATAAAAAAATAAAATTTCTTCTTATTAAAATTATAATATAAGTGATTAATATTTGGTTCAATGTGAAGCATTGAAATGTAAGAAATTAATTGCATGTAAACTGGAAGATGTAGAAGTTGACTAGTGATTCTTTCATATATTCATATATATATATATATATATATATATATATATATATTTATGATGTGAGTCAGTTTCATATTTTCTTATGTTAAAAAAAACAAAAATATCTTCATAAACTAGTCCTCTCTAATGAGGACAACATTTTTAAAATTGTATCCTGACATGGCATATAAGCTATATATATAATATGTTTTTTCTCAAAGCTGTCAATTGTAACAACAGCATCTACTAAAATTTATCCCTTTTTAAAATATTATTTAGCCGTTGACCTTCGTTAATATTTTCTATCTTCTACCCCTGATCTTAAAACAAATGTTAATAACGTGTATAAAAGCCAGGAACACTGAAGGGGAGTTGCAATCAAAGATCTATTTGAGTACAATTAATTACGACATTGGAACATTATAATCAGCTTTATAAACTTTATAAGTCTTTGACTGAACAATGGGAAACTGAAGTAGCTTTTTATGTTTTGGTATAAAGTAAGAAAATACTACATTCTTTGCTGAACCACTTCTTTTCCATCAAAATTCTTACATTAAAGCAATGGTTGTTGAGGGGAAAGCAATTACACCTGCAATGCCACTCCTTCTCGTTTTAAATTTCACGAGGAAAAATCAAGAAGATTGAATGTAGGTAGTACGAGTGTTGAGTTTTATATTTAAATTTAAATTTTAAAATATTAATTTTTTTATAAAAAATAATTAATTTATACATATAATTAAATGTTTAAATATAATATAATATTATTATTATTATAAGTATTTTATATTTTCATAAAATGATTAAATATTATATATATATATATTAATATAGATATAATAATAAAATATATACTTAATTAATAATAATAATTAAAAAATTATAAATTATATATAAAAAATATTAAAACTAATTTATAATAAATATAATTGTTTTTAAAAATAATATAAAATGAAAACGGTCTAAGAAAAAAAAATCAAAACCTAATAAAGATAAAGACAGAATTTTTAACCAAAACCAAAACCGTTGACAGAAACTAATTAAAAGAAGTTGAAGACAAAGATTGGAAACAGAAAGCTGGTTCGCCTAATTATTGAAGTGTTAAGAGTTTTCAATCATGATAAATGTAGTAGCTCTTTTTCAATAATTATTTAAAATAAAAATAAATATTTTATCATTAATTTTTATGTTTCTCACATTAATATTATTAAAAAAAAACAGTTTCATGATTCAAATATGTAGCTATTGGAGTATGGTAGGTAAACTATAAAAATCCATGACCAAAAAAAAAAAAACTTGATGCAACCATGATTTACAAAAGTCAAAAAATAAGGAAAAAAACAGATGATGAGAAACACAAGATACGTATTCATTTTGTAAAGGTTCATTGATTTTGCAGCTTTTTAAAAACTTGATGACATGAATTCATAGCATAGTTAGAGTACCTTTAATGAAAATTGTCATAAACAGGTACTTCAAAAAAATAAAAAATATTATTACATTATAAACTGAATTATTATTTAAAATTGAAAAAAGTTAAATAAAAATAAAATTATTTATATAATCCAATTTTAAGTCCGTGTAGTATAATAAATAATACTTTTACTTATTTAATTATGTGAGTAAATTCGGTCTACCATTGTAAAAAAATCTAATCTTTGTGAAATAAATCCATCTTTCTGAAAAAGTCGTTTTTAGTCCTTAAATGAAATTTGATTAATCTTAGACGCTTTTGTTTTATTTTGAAATACACACTTTCTAACTTTTGACCAACTTTTTCTCAATAATATTTGAAATTAGAATCTAAATCAATTTAGTCTTTGCTGTGGTTGATTTTTGAAGAGTGTGTTACATGCAGAAATGTTGGGCGGAGACGAAAACTCTGACTATGTCAGTCCAATGGTTTCAATGCTTTGACAAACGCTAATTAATAAATTTTTAACGCGTTTAAGACTTTAAGAAAATAAAAAATTATTAATTACAAAAATAAAAGTGAGATGTTACAGTATAAAAAAAGTGTAAATAAAAAAAAAGACAAATAAAATAGAGTGAAAAATATTTTTGTTTGTTTGAAAAAAAATATATAAAAAGAAAAGAAAATATTTATTTAAAAAAATAATAAATAATCAAATTAAAATTACTTATTTGTTTAATTGTAAAGTTATTCATATAATTTTAACTGATTTTTTTATTAATAATTATTTTAAAATTGTTATTTCTGAATTAGTATTTATTTTCTAATAATATATATAATTTTAAAACATTTTTATTATAAAATTATATATTTTTAAGCAAATTAAATTTAAGTTAATAAAATAAGATCACATTAAAAGAATATTTGAGTTTAAATTAATAAAATAATATTATATTTAAAATCAAGATAATTTTATAAAATAATATTTTTTTACTCTTGTACGAACATGTGTTATGATAAAAATAAAAAAAATTACATATATTGTTACGGGCTTCTCTTTTTATGAAGTAAGAAAAATATTTTCTTTGCTGTAGTAGTATTTTTATCCACTCATTTTCCCTGGCACAGCAGAATAGGCCCAACAGGTCAAGCCAATGTTCTAAATTTTCTGAGATTCGCACCATTGCGTGTATAATGTCAGAAAGCGATATTTAGAAAGTCAAATTCCAAGAAAGGAATGAATTAAACACTACTTCCTAGTCAACCCCTGAATCACGTGATTAATGATATTAATTTTTGGAACTATCTTTTGCATATTTTTTTTAATAAAAATAAATGTGCAAAAAATAGATGTGAAAACTATACTACTGACAAATTAACAAGAAGATTAAATAGCCAGAATGAAATCACCTGAATTATCAGTAGCTGTTTAGTATATGACCTAATTTAGGTATATTTGCGTGGACATCCAAACAAGCACACAAGTTATATGTTACTGCTTGGAAGCAACAAACAAACGTTAAAAAAGACAACCTTAGAAGAGGGCGTGTTAAGATGTGTGGAGTAATTTCGCAGTCAACTAGCGTATGAGTTGGTTTAAAAAGATTTTTATACAGGGTTTAGAAGCGAGGAACATATAGCGAGACGCAATATTCCATGGTTGTGGTGCTTCTATTCGATCTCTCATGAAAATGTCTCCGGTTTTGTTTTCTCTTCTAACTGTGTTGCTTCTCTCAGCTGGGAATGCAAACGGGCACCACTCTGATTGTCCAGACTCATTTGATTGCGGAAGTGTGGGGACAATTTCCTTTCCCTTCACCACCTTTGAGCACCAGAATTGTGGTGTTTTGGCAATTCATGGCTGCAATCAATCCAACCAAACGGCACCCAAGTATGTCCAGTTGACCAATGGAGGGAAAAAATTTCAAGTTACAAAACTTAATATTCATCGTTCGGGGCTCACTGATATTTCCATTATCGATGAGAATTTCAGAAAGCTTCTAGAACACTCTATTTGTAATGCCTTGAGCTATAATATCACCCTCCCTCCCTCCTCTCCTTTCGGTTATTTTTATCTGCAAAACAACGTAACCTCCTTCAATTGCAGCCGCCAACAAACACTTAACGTTTCTAATAATTTCATCAACTATACGCTATGTCCTTCTGATTTTTACTTTGTCCCTTCATCCTCTGATGATGATGGGTATCTGCGCTCCTTAACCCCCTCCTGTTCAATGGTTCAACTTCCCCTGAGACAAAATTCTCAGTTCTTCAAAGATCAATTGGGATTCTTAACTCCTCAAATTACTTTTCAATTCGTGTTTTCAATTACCTGTCAACAGTGTCATCGAGGTGGGGGCAGTTGCCGACCTGACAGCAGCGGAAATTCATATTGCGCCATGAGGTATTAACACAACTTCTGCATGAATATTTATTTATATAACCAGATTTCTTACAATCTCCATGTTTTTTTTATTTCTGAACTGCTAAAAAACATGTTTTCCACCCTTAACACAACGGTTAAAATTTAGATAATTAATCCCTGCTTCATTACTTCTACATTTAATCTACTAGACTGTCAAAATTTGTTTTATTATCTCGCGATCCACATTTAACTAGGCTCACTTGACTTTTTTTTTTTTTTTCATCTGATTGGAACAACTGCTGCTGTTAAATTATGCAGGAAAAGTAGAGTTTCGACTCGGAAGCTTGAATTGATCCTAGGTAACTTACACATCTTAACATACCCGCTTCCAAATATAAGCCATATATTTGAACTAATTTCTCTCAAAAACATGTGTTTTTCATTTCATTGAAAACGAAAGCGTGGGAGTCTCAACAACGAAACTTTATCTCATGCATTATGAGTAGATGTTTTATGCTACTGATATAGTGGCATGTCCTCTTACCAATTTTATAAAAAAATGAATTCAATACTTGCCATAAAAATATATTATAAAATGATTCAGAATTATTCACAATTTCATACTTTGCTTATGCATCAACTTTAATATTATATTCTGGTTCTCACCAAAACATTATTTAAAAGGAAAATCTTGAAGATTATGAGAAAAACATAGTGAAACAATTTTAACATTACATCTAAAAGGGAAATTCCCTTTCCCACGCAAAATTTTAGAAAGGCATATTAAGTTCATCGTCAGTATGTTTCTTTAAATTATTTAATTTAGGAAAAAAAAGTTAACTAATACCTTGAATTAAAGAATTAAAAACATTTCTTTATTAAAAATATTATTAGTATACCCATCATATTTTTGTATGTAATTAATATAAAAATTAAAATATTATCTAAAATCAGAGACATTAGTCAACCATCTGCATTCTTTTCCTCCCCTAGTCGGTTCATTCATTAGTTGACGTTGAAAAAATAACTTCACTTTGAATCTATGTCAATTGTCAAACTAATTAAAAGTCGCAATCTTTGAAGGCATTGGTGTTGGACCATTGATCATGTTTGGGTTGTTCCTCGTGTTACGCCACTGCAAACGTCAATATGGTCAATCGAGTAACACTATCGATTCCTTCCCAAATCCTGACACGGAGAGTGAAAGGATCTTCTTTGGGGTACCCGTCTTCTCCTATAAGGAACTTCAAGAGGCAACCAACAATTTTGATCCCACTAGACAGCTAGGAGATGGAGGCTTTGGCATTGTTTACTACGGTCAGCATATAATACACTACATACCTCATTTCCATTACACAGATAAAATCACTTTTTGATCTTAAGCGTTTATCTCTTAACACCAGGGACATTGAGAGATGGAAGGGAAGTTGCAATCAAGCATCTATTTGAGCACAATTACAAGAGAGTGGAACAGTTTATGAATGAAATTGAGATCCTTACTCGTTTACGCCACAGAAATCTTGTGTCCCTTTATGGCTGCACTTCACGTCACGGCCATGAGCTACTGCTTGTGTATGAATACATTCCAAATGGCACAGTTGCTAGCCATCTCCACGGTGATTTAGCAAGGGTTGGTTTGCTGACATGGCCTATTCGAATGCAAATTGCCATAGACACTGCTACTGCATTGGCCTATCTCCATGCTTCTAACATCATTCACCGTGATGTGAAGACCAATAACATTCTACTTGATATTAATTTTTCGGTTAAGGTAGCAGATTTTGGGCTTTCAAGATTGTTCCCCAGTGATGCAAGTCACGTGTCCACAGCTCCACAAGGGTCTCCGGGGTATCTTGATCCTGAATACTTCCAATGCTATAGGCTCACTGAAAAGAGTGATGTGTATAGCTTTGGGGTTGTGCTCATGGAACTAATATCATCCATGCCAGCAGTTGATGGAGCCAGGGAAAGAGATGAAGTTAACTTAGCAAATTTTTGCATGAAAATGATCCAAAGAGGAAAGCTTAGTGAGCTTGTTGACAGATCTTTTGGGTTTGAGTCAGACCAAGTAGTCAACAGGATGGTGACTTCAGTGGCAGAGTTGGCCTTTCGGTGTGTGCAAGGAGACAACGAATTAAGGCCTTCTATGGATCAAGTGCTGGAATTCCTCAAGAAAATTCAAAGTGGAAATTATGAGTCTGAGAATCTAGAGAAAGGAGATGATGGTG
Organism: Sphenostylis stenocarpa; assembly: GCA_963425845.1. Taxonomy (NCBI): domain Eukaryota; kingdom Viridiplantae; phylum Streptophyta; class Magnoliopsida; order Fabales; family Fabaceae; genus Sphenostylis; species Sphenostylis stenocarpa. The sequence goes on from OY731407.1 coordinate 14,617,075, forward strand.
ATGATGTTATCTCGTCTACATCCAGCGAAGAAATGCAACCACCACCAGCAGCTTCACGAGACTCAAGTGAAATTGGAATTTTAATGAATAAAAAGCCAGCAGCTTCGTCCAAGTCCTTCAATGAGAGTATGTTTGGTATACAGGAAATAAAAAGAGAGGATGAAAATAGAGAAGAAATCAAGTTGGAAAAAGAAAAATATGTAAATATTGAAATTAAATATTTAGGTAGTTAGTTATTTTCAGCTTTCTCACCGTTCTTATCTTAAATCCACCGGCACCAAACCGTACATTCTCTGTTCCAAACAATGTGGACGGATGAGAAATAGGAAAGTGAACCTACCACGCCCAATATCAATGGTTAACCACTTTTTGTCAAATAGTTTTTCACGTTTTGGTTAAAATTAAAAATATATTACACAAGCTTTTTGTCCTGTCGATGCTCCTAAATCCGTGACAGCAATGATAGATATAGAATTTCAAAAGGAACAAAGACTCAAGAAAAAAAAAGAAGAAGCAAGGGAACCAAAAAGAAAAAAAAAATGGAAGGGAGAAGAAAAATTGTTAAGCTACGTCACATAATTCGTTATTTATCAGTCCAGTCAAGTCAAGTTAACTATTAACTAGGAACGCGTGAATGCAAGGATGACGTTGTGCTAGTACATTTGTTCTAATAAATAGCAATTTTTTATTTTATTGAAAGCAAAAAAAGAAAAGCTACAGGGGAAAATGGTTGGGTCCTACTTGTGATTCCTTTTCCAAGTTCTTGGCATCGGTCATACTACTCTTTAATCCAAAGTATCAAAGGAAGAATTAAAGAAAAGTAATGAATGTGTATGGAAGAAAAGATGAAACCATTCCCAAAATTGATCCCATGCTTGTTAGAAGCAATCAATCACCTTTGTCCCCTCACAATTATCAATATTCAAATTCAAACCCACTTTAACACTCTTTTAATAGAGCAGAGAACAGAGTGAGGAAGAGGGGAGAAATAACTCAGGAGATGGCAGCATTGCAGAAGTTCAAGCTGTTCACAACGCCATGCGGAGTGGGGCAAAGCCCAACCCAAAGCCCGAGAACGAGCCCGTTGGTTCAGTTCCGCAGGCCCAAAACATCTCTGCTTACCCTTCTTAGCCTGAACCGGTCACCTCGGCGACAAGAACACGTGGCGGTGGAGAAGAATCCCATGCGGAGACACTCACTGAAGGATCTTTTTGTGTCCTCACCGCCAAGAGAGGAGCACGTGCACGATCACGAAACTACTCCGATGTTGGCTTCCGTTGCCGTTTCTCATTCTTGGAGTAACGAACCCGGTTCAAGCAACCTGCCTTGGACCGGTTTTCGTTGCAGGTCCATGTTGAAACGGAAGTACTGGCGGCCTCATCTCCTCACCATTCCGGAATAATTGTTCAACCAATTTCATCGTACCACGTACATTTTGTTCCAAAATTCTGTTTCATATCAAAGTTTTGCTTTTCTATTTAAGTCTCCTTAAATATAATTGCATTTTAGTTTTCGTTAACGTGAGCCTTCCTCTACGTGTATTATTTTGGTTATATCCACTATTCTGTTATATGAGAAATCAATTTTTGTTTTTTTGTCTCAATCTAACTTATTGAAAATATTGTTGTGTCCAGAGAGGAAAATCCGTTGTTTTTTTGTTTCTTAGTGCTGTTTTTAGAAGACAAAGAAACAAAAGGAAAAGTTAAGTTAGAATTGGGTAAAGAGAAGCGTGAGACGTGTTATGAGTTGGGAGAGGTGAAGAGTACTTTGTTAAAGCAGGAACAAACAATCAATGTCCATATAAGAGAAAAGATAAAGAGAGGCATGCTTTGGTAACATACAAAAACAAAAACAATGCCTTTGATTGTTTTTGGCATTTGAAATTTTTTCCTAAAAGCTTGACTGTGTTAGCTTTGAAACTTAATTAAGGATATGAGGGTATAAGCTGAGGTAGAAAAATGGCAAGTGATAAAAGCAACAAATTATCAGTAAATAATGAATGAAATTATGGTATTTATCCATGTAGCCTCACTTAAATCCTTCTAAGCTCCACATGTAGTCATTTGTCATGACTTGGCTAATAATTGTGGCAACAGATAATGACAATGGCAGCATCTATGAAAGAAAATGCACTCATTAGAGTTGTTGGATTATACATGACATGACAGTATTCATGTGTTTGTTACTTTAACATGACATTCAACAACAGCATAAAGCTCTAAGGTATAAACATATTAACAAAGTCTAAAAATTGAGAATGTTTTAAGGAATTAGTTTATCATCATCAGTTTTTTTTTTTTTCTAGCTTTCATGTGTTTATTCTGCAACTGATACCCAATTGAATTGGGCTGATCCTGTAATCATAAGGATTTCTTGACCCCATTTTCTTGAGCTACTTTTTAAAGTGAATTTAAAAAACGGGCCTCGTAGGTTTAAGCTCAATTAAATTAGGGCAATTCTTATTTACACCGTGTAATTTCATTATATACTTCTTTAATATTTTTTTGAATAAATGTTTTCTTTTTGAAAAAGTAAAATTTTGGCAAATCCAGAAAAGTATTTTTCCAAAATTTAAAATCCCAACATATTTTAAAAATTACTTTCTGAAAATATTTAAATTTTAACCCATCTTAAAAATGATTTTTTTTAAATGTTAAAATTTTAACCTTTTTTTTGGAAAAAATATTTTTTTTGCATTCTCGACCGGACTTTTACGAAACCATTTATTTTTAAAGAACAGGGACATTAATTGCTTTAAAGGAGACCACCTTTGCATTATCTGGACTTATAACAATGACATAGTCGTCACTAAGAACGTGTCGGCTTAATTGTGCTTCTCACCATCATGGAAAATTTACTTATCAATTAAAAGAGTGATTTCATTACGTTAGTGGCAAATCGAAAAAAGCGATCCAAATCGAAGGAAAGAAAAGCGAGAAAATATGTGACTGATTGATAAATTAATAAGATAGACAAAAAACCATTTGATGTCTAATTAGAAGTACGTAGCACATAACATCGAGAAGCACAATCGAGAATCAAGTGAATGATAGCCAAATGCCTATTGTCGAATAAAAACTAAGGAATTAGAGTTATATGAGGTCAAGGTTAAAAAAGAATCATAAACAAGTTGGAGTTCTCAAAAACACAAAATCGAAAGTGAAGAAAGCCAACCTACGTGGACATCGAGACTTTGGCCAAACCGTGAAAGGAAGAATAGTCAAACGCACATACAGGAAGCAGTTTCTAAACCATAATAGAAGTCGAAGATCGTGAGAACGTGGGAAACTGTAGAAGATAAAACTGCAACATGCACGTAGAACGTGGTAGCAGTTTTGTTAACTGCTCCTGGAAGGCTTGAATGATGCCCTATAAATAGAGCAAAGGAGGAAGGAACAGGGGGTGGAAACTGGCAGAGAACAGGATTAGTAGTGAAAAAGTCTACCGGAAAAACGACGAACACCATGAAACTTCTGGCAATCTGGGTTTCCATACTCACGGAGTACCTTTATCGCTTTCTTTATTTCCCTTGGTAATTTATTTTGATGCAATTTATATTCAACAATTTTATGTTTCTGTATTTTCGATTCTTGGTCATTTCGATTCAATGCAAGTTAAGTTTGTGTTTAAATTCCCTGGTCATTTTACATTAATGCAATTTCGATTCCCAGTTATTTATTGCACCTTTAATTTACTGTCCTTTACATTTCCTGCAAATTCGATTTCTCGGTATTTACATTGTTGCTATTTCGATTCCCTGTCTTTTATACTCAAAGCAAATTTAAGATTTTCGCAGTCTACATTTCTTTGCAATCTAAGTTTCAGCACTGCTTTTCGATTTCATATATTTTCGGCTTTCTTTACTTCGAGTATTCTTAATACAAAACACAAAAAATAGTATCTTTGAAATCGGGTGAAATTCGATCCTCATACACATTTTGATTGAAAATTAATTTGCTAGCCTAAGCAAAAAGAACTTACGTGGTAGAATTTTGATTAGGATCAGAATATCTTAGGAGTCGAAATCGATCGAAATTCCACCAGAAACACATTAATAACAGTATGAAATAGTATTAGTGATAGTTATTTCAAAATAATTGATTTTTTGTTTGATTACTATGAAAACTTAATTTTTCTATAATAAACATTTTAGACATTCCCTCATTAATAGAAACTCCTTTTTCTTATTACAAAACCACATTTCGACGATCCCTACCTCGTTTAAAAAAAGGAAAGATGTTTAAAACAACAAAAATAGTTGGAACACGGTTTCGTGAATAAATGGAAGGGTGAAATAGTCTTTTCCGTATAGATTTATATATTTCACTTAATTTTCTACCTATCAAATTTTTTTTGTCTCTCTATTTCTTCTCCCCTACCAAACATAGGTGGGATCGATTTTCCAAACTCGCACTGTTCAATGGATATATGCTTAGTTAAAACGGTAGGACCAAGCTACGGCAAGCAGTGGTTGTTTGTCCCCTGTACGTTTAGCAAACTGGCCTCTCAGTCTGGGCCCATAAAAGGCCCATAACATTTTTCTTATTTTAAAGCATAAGCATTAATAAAAGAAAGTACTAATTTTGATTAAAAAAAAAAGGCAAACAATAAAAGAAAAAAAAAAACAAAACAAAAGCATGAGCAGTGATCCAAGACTGTTTGGTCTGAGAATCCTCACAAAGATCTCAGGGTGTTGAAGGTTTTCAAGGGTTAATAGTATATATATATATATACAACTTGGAGAATGTGTCCTTCCCATTTGTACAAGACTTTTTTCTTAGCAATTGTTGGAACATGCTCTTGTCTATCTTTAACTTTATCCAGCAGCTAGATCTAGTGTCACATTTTAGATAACTTCTGCTCTTACAAATTACCACAGAAATCCTGAAATTGTCTTGTTGGTACAAGCTAAAACGACCTTTTCTGCTGTTTTCCCAGACCATTATTAGTACGTTTTTATTTTCTCTGATATTGAGAAAACATATTTCAACAACTAGTGTTGTTGAGTCTAGCAAAACAAGAGTAATTAATTATCAGTAGCATGGGAAACAAGGTTTGAATCTTCACTAAAATAAGCTATTTAAATTTATTCTCTAACAATGTTTTGAATAGAATTGTCGATGCATGATTTGATAACTATGCATGTGCAGAGTATGTTAGTCCAAGTTTTCCATCTGCCAAATGGAACATGGAAGCATGGTTGGCAGGTATGTTTGAGATAATAAACAAATTACAGGGTTGTTTTGAATTGCTCAAATTCACACTGTTGCATGATGCATGCTTCAACACAAACAGACGAGTCTGCCAAGTTGGCAACTTATTAATCTGAAAGTCACTTTCAAAAAGTTGCACAAAACTCCCAAATGGTACAGCTTTTCTCCCCAACTACTACTTTAACCCTAATTCTTCAATATATATCCATAGGCCAAGAAACTCGTATTAAATGCATGTTTCGTTGTCATCTCCAACTGGTTGCATCACACTAGCCACATAAAACTTGTCCCACTATAATGCTGATAGCTACGTATAGATGATAAGAAAGAGTATTCAGTATCAACTCAACTGCTCTGAAAAACCATGAAGCTGTATATCTATATACAGTGTGGTATACATGTAGGAAGGGACTCACTTGTTGTTTCCCCAAGTTTATGGCAATTTTTATTCTTACAATCACTTCTTTTTATATATTGTTTCAACCGAAGTGATTATGTAGCCTAAAGAAAATATAATGTATGAAGTATCTAACAATTTTTTCTCATAAATTAAACTTAAATTCTTTAATGGCATATTAATTTTATATTTATTTTAGTCTTTTAATATTTTTTTTATCATAATATGTTTTATATTATAATCTAATATATAACGTGGATATAAGAAACAGAGAGATTTAACAATGATCATTACTCAATATTCAAGGTCGCATGGTTTTTAGAACAATTTATCTTATATGAGAATAATAAAAGCTTTAATTAACAAAATATTAAATATTAAAAAATAAATATAATAATATATTATAGTTTGAAAACTAATTTATGAAATAAATAAAATTATAATTTTTTTCTATCTAGTTGTCTAATCTATTTATTTTATTTTTATTATAATAAGTAAATTTGATCTATTTTAAAATAATCAAATTCTATCCCTACCCAATCCATCCCCTCATGTACCAATAATATTTTCAATTTAAAAATAGATAATATAAAAAACAAAATTCTTAATAATTATATTTTCTAATATAATTTTTTTCAAGTTAAGAAATAAATACGTGAAACATTATGTGATTATTATTTGCAGTTCAGAAAATCATTAATTGTAACAGTTATATGCAGGTGGATGCTTGTCATGACTGCAGTGACAAATATAATCATATCAATTTGTTTTAAAGGTTTGGTTAATTGTGAAAAGTACTAATGGCCTACTACTTTAGGTTAATTAATTTGTTACCCTTAACCATATACTTTTCTTTACACACATAAGGATGCACAAGAAGAAGACTTGTAACAAAGAAAAAAATATTCATATAATAATTGAAAAGTTTTACCATGAAAAACTAAAACAATTTCAATAATTCTAATTTTTCACTAATTTAATCATGGAAATATTTTTAAAGTGCGAAATATTTAAAAGTAATTTATTGATAAAATTTTGATTAAACTTAAATAGAGGACTGAGCATTGGATACCTATGTAACCAAACCACTATATAAATAGAATAGCCTGTACATAAGTAAAATGATTGTAGGGAGTCACGTGCTTACTGGTATTTATTCTTGTCATGAGACGCATGGCATTGTTCTCAAAATATTAAAATAATTTACATTTCATGCAGCACCTCCACATAGGGCATAGATAAACAAGAATTTCAGAATATCTTCTTTTTTAAACCCTACAATATTCAGGAACATTTTAAAAGAGTTTTATAAATATTATAATCTAATACTTTATATCTTATTTAACTCAAATAAATTTGTATTCAACATCATTCCAAGTCTCACGAGAAAATTGAATAATATATTAAAAAAACTTATAAGTTAATATTTTAAAATTTTAAGTTATAAATGATATCAATTTTTATATAAATTAGTTTCATGTTTTGTTAATATTTTCATTCTCCAATAAATTTCTTCGTAAAAATCTAACATAAAAATTCTTTCATAAAAATTTAAGAAGTAGTATCAGAACCTTTTTATATGATTGTACTTATTTCTCATTGTTATCCAACACTTACTACGTTCCACTTATTAGAAATCATTACTAGTGGTTATTTTTATATTTCTCCAGAAGTCATAAAAATAAAATGATATGCTTATATGGTTTTTATATCAACTTTGTAATTTAGTGAAAATGAAATTTCTATTATTTTTGTCCTTTGTATATAATGTTCAGTAAAATTAGTTTTTAAATATATTTTAAATTAAAACATATACTTCTAATATATTTCTTTAGGTAAATATCATATATTAATTCATATGATGTATTTTATCTTAAATTCTCTGTGACGGACTGTTCATTATTAAAGTTATCTTACACATATATAACATAAGAGAATTACGAATATTTCTTTTAAAAGAAGAATATATATGAAAAAAATTACTTTAAATGCTATAAACTTAAATATTACGATAAATAACATTAAAAGGGTTGTAAATTAATCAGATAAAAAATTATGTTAAACACACATATTTTAATTAAAGAAGCTTATCTGTTGTAACTTGTAAACTATCTTATAGTAAGGTAGTGTTTGGACGTATTGTGCTGAAAAAAAAAAAAAAAAAATTGGATGAAGACGAATGGAGGACCATAAAACAAAACCCAACTGCAAAGGTAAGCCAGAAATACTTGTGCATAAAATACACATGACAGCTAATCCATTGATTATTTCTTAATAAATAAATTCATTAGAAAACATTAATAATTAATTAAATTACTCTATATCTCTAAAACTATTTTTTAACTGAAATTAAATTTGCGTGCTTTTGTGTCTATTCGTGGATATATAAATTTACTTTCTGAATATCTGTTACGTGAGTTTGCATTATCGTGTGCTACCTATGAAAAAAAGAGTATATTTAGTTTGATAGAACATGTATAAACTCGAAAGAATACCACTGAAGAACTCGGTTGAAAATACTGGTTCAGAAGCCATGAAAGTAAAAATACTGAATATAAACATATATTAGTTTCAGAGATTAATTATATAATTAGTTAGAAAAATGAAAAATATAGAAATATTAATTTAAAATAGTTTTAAAAATATATCTTTTTTAACCATAAATTATTGTATATAAATTATTAATTTTGTGATGATTAACCAAGAAAATTATATTATAATATTTTTGACTATGTATACTACCATTAATTAAACTAAAAAAATAAAATAATGGGAGGTTGATTTGAGTAATGAAGAGGGTAGAGTAGAGAGAAAAGAAAAATGTGGTCCAGTGCGGTGTGCAAAGCAAAGCAAAGCTGCAGCGCACTCTCTCTCTCAACCAAACAAACAACAAGGCATCGTTGTCTACATCATTGCTATCCCAGAAACAAATGCAAACCCCTCCAACACGTGTCCCTTTCTATTCACCAATTCCCATACATACTAACATCTCTTTATTTATTTCACCTCCAAACTTTTTTTTTTCTTGCACACAATTTTGTGGTCCCCATCATCTCCTCTCTCCATCTTTTAACCTGTTAACTCTCACAAAGTGTGTATCTTTGTTCCCTTCCTTAATTCAATTTCCTTGCTTCTTCTTGTTGTTGTCCTAATCCAACGAGATAGATAATCAAACTCATTCAGTCTTCCTCTTCGTTTGTGACGGAAATTGGTCTCCTGCTTAGGTTGTATGTCCATCTCACTTTCACACTTGCCTGCTACAACATGTTTTTCCAGTTGTCACTGCTTCCTCACTGTTGCTCGTTCTTTTCTTGAAAAGTAGAAAGGAAAATAATAATAATAATAATAAGGGGTGCATATTTTTTATGTGTATTTTTTTTCCCTCTGGGGGAAGGAAACAGAGAAGTTTTAAAGATGCCGACTTTTAACTGAAACAGAATGTGGGTGTTTGTAAGCAAGGCTTTTTATGTCACTAAAGCCACTTTCTTCGTTTCATGAAAAATAGCTTGATCCCGTGCAACCACGCCATCAGCATCTGCTTTATTGTTATTCTTTATGGTTCTGGGGGTGGAATCTACGTATAAAAGTTAAAATCTTTGTTTCATTTCTTGGTGGAGGAAAATCGTTTTGGAGCTGACTTGGTGTTGGGTTGGTCCTAAGATTTTTTTATGCTTTTTGTTTTCTTGTTTATTTAAAGTGCATAATTCTCTCTCTGTAGGAATTGGGTGCTTCTATTTGTTTAATGGAAGATTATATATGGGTTTACATTATTGGGTTTTAACGGTTCATACCTAGTCACCAATACGCGTTTCTTATACGTATTGAAATCTTTCTTTCTTCTTATGTGCAAGTTTGCTTGGTGTAGCAGTCTCATCTGATCTAGTTTTGCGCGTGGTGTACACACAGACATTCTCTCTGGTAATTCAGCCATTTTATTGTCTTCTTTTTTTGATTGGAATTTGTGTTCTATGTATTGGGTACTTTGAACCCAGCAATAAGTTTTTCCTTTTTGTTTGAAAGAGGAGAAAAAAAAAAAAAAACTCAAGCCCCTGGTTCATCAAACTCGGTAGAGGCCAATATTTTGATAAACGGCCTGCGATTTCAACTGCAAGGTCAAGCCTTTTGGAATCTGCCACTGCAACTGTGGTTGCAATTTCCGACAACTGTGACTGCAATTGTGGTTGCTTTTGTCTGCAATTTCCGGGAATCGTAATTTAAAACCTTGGTAGATGTCAAAACATTGCATGATCCATTGTGAAAAGTTGCTTTTGCACTTTGGATTTACATGTTTTATTTGGTTGTTGTTGGGGATGAGTAGTTAATTGTTGATCTTTGTGATGATTGCAGATCAAGTTGGGGTACAGTGTCTCTTTATATTGCCAAGAAGAGTTACAAGTGGGAGGAGTGTATTATGTGTGGAGGCATGCTTGTGAGAGAGAGGGCCCTTTGAGTTTGAGTAATTGGTTGAGAAAGGAAGGTGAAGCTGAAGCTTCTTCGGTGGGGCAAGATATGGCCACTGGTGAAGGGAGGCGGCGTCATCATGATCTTGTGCCTCTTGCTGCATTGCTCAAGAGAGAGATGAAGAGTGAGAAGATGGAGAAGCCTACTGTGAGGTTTGGACATGCAGCTCAGTCCAAGAAAGGGGAGGATTACTTTCTAATTAAGACAGATTGTCGGCGAGTGCCGGGGAACCCTTCATCATCCTTTTCTGTATTTGCGGTATTGTTCAACTTTTCTGCTGCAGATTATATTTTCTCCTCTACAAAGGCATGACATATATAACAAGTAGTTTGGAGACTGCTAATATTTTGCTCTGCTTGTTTTAATGGAAATTTTGCTTTACTTTTTACTCTCCGGGTGTGGCAACAGCCTTTTCGGACTAAAATGAATGTCCTTTTGGATGGAAGCACATCATCCTATGAGATGGTCACTCATTTCTTCTGGTTCACAGATCTTTGATGGGCATAATGGAAATGCTGCTGCTATTTTCACTAGGGAGAATTTGTTGAATCACGTGTTGGGTGCTCTTCCTCGAGGGCTTGGACGAGATGAGTGGTTGCAAGCTTTACCTAGGGCATTGGTTGCGGGGTTTGTGAAGACGGATAAGGAATTTCAAAGCAGAGGTGTGGACTTTAGCTTTTATTCTTGCACTTTTGTTGATAGGTAGTTTATTCATTCATATTGGGCGGGTGGAAATATGGAACAAGAGAATCAGGAATGTTTTTCTTCTTTTTATTGAATATGCGAGCCTCATTTGGTTTTGTCCAGGAGAAACTTCTGGAACCACAGCGACGTTTGTAATAGTGGATAGGTGGACAGTAACTGTTGCATCTGTTGGTGATTCCCGTTGTGTACTAGATACCCAGGGTGGTGCTGTTTCCTCCTTAACTGTTGATCATAGACTTGAAGAGAACATTGAAGAGTATGATTTTATCTCTAAGGCCTAGTTTTTTTTGTTTCTTTTTTTTTTTGTTTTCTTATGAGGTTCTCCATATGTACAGGAGGGAACGCGTAACTGCTAGTGGAGGTGAAGTTGGGAGACTTAGCATTGTTGGTGGTGCTGAGGTGAGCATATTTATGTAGTAGTTATATTCCTAAAATGGAAGAAAGGAAGAAATCTGCCATTTGTCCCCTACCCCCTTTCAGCATCTATTTGAGGGACTTTGCATTTAGTTTATCCTTGTTTTAAAGTATAGTTCTGAACCATTACAGATTGGTCCCCTTCGATGCTGGCCAGGGGGCCTATGCCTTTCCAGGTCAATTGGAGACATGGATGTTGGAGAGTTCATAGTTCCAATACCATATGTCAAACAAGTGAAGGTATAACTGTTTCCAGATAGTTTTTTTTCTTTAGGTCAGAGATTACAATTCCTATGCAGCCTGTGAGGTCTTTGTTCATGATAAAAACTTAACCCTTTGTCATGGATTATAGCTATCAAAGGCTGGTGGGAGGCTTATAATTGCCTCTGATGGCATATGGGATGCTCTATCCTCAGAAATGGCTGCAAAATCTTGTCGTGGTTTGCCTGCAGAACTTGCTGCTATGCAGGTTGTCAAGGTAGTATGCAGTACAATGCTATCTGTAATTTAGCTAAATCAACATGTCTTCTGGCTTGTTATTTGATATTAGCATCGTGTTGCAAAGTTGGCATTCCTCCTTACATATGTATATACATTCCAACTGTTATTCAGGAAGCACTAAGAACAAGAGGATTAAAGGACGATACAACTTGCATAGTAGTTGATATTATCCCACCTGATAATGAATTGCCACCTACACCTCCCCCACAAAAGCGGAACAAGCTGAGAGATCTTCTTTCGTTCAGGAAGAGGTCCCGTGATTCTGCCAGTAAGCTGTCAAAAAAGCTTTCAGCTATAAACATAGTGGAGGAACTATTTGAAGAAGGGTCAGCAATGCTTGCGGAAAGGTAATCTGTCATTCTTTTTTATAGGAAAAATTATTCAATTGAGGAGAATTGGAAAATTTCATGAAGGTTACTTGCATGTTGTTTTGCATCTATGGACCTCCATTTGTCCCCCAAGGATTTCCGTCAGTATAAGTAGGTTTGATACTTAATTCATCAAGGTGGGCTGTGGGAGGGTGGTCTTCTAATGATTATTCTATCATAACAGTGAACTCATATTATCCGTAATTTATACCAATTGGTGGGGGATGTGACTGGTAAATGATATGCTGTAAATGTTTTTAGGATTCGTATTGAGGTTCATTTCAGAATAGGGATGGAGAATGACAAGCTAATGAAAAAACCAATGATAAGAACGTAGAAAATGAATTATAAGTACCACTTCTTCGAGGAAGGAATCTTCATGTTACCTTAGGCTGTAAAATCACTTAAATTTTATCTTGGTGCGTTGATTAGTTCTCTCTTATTTGATATCCGCTTAGATGCTACGTGAGCCAGTTTTAGTGTGTTGTAGTTGAGTTTTTCTTGTCTATCGAGCTAGACTTACTCAGACAATTTCTATTTTATTCCTTTTACCACTTTTAAAACAGTTATGGGTCATGAATATTTAATTAATACTTAGTATGTCGGTCATGCAGATTAGGAAATGATGACAACTTGAACGCGGGGCAATCAACATCTGGCATTTTTGTCTGTGCTGTTTGTCAAGTTGATCTTGCTCCAAGTGAGGGCATCTCTGTCCATGCAGGTTCCATTTTCTCGACCAGCTCCAAACCCTGGCAAGGTCCTTTTCTTTGCTCTGATTGCCGGGATAAGAAGGATGCCATGGAAGGAAAACGTCCAAGTGGAGTTAAGGTGTCATAGGCTCATAATTGGGGTCTTGTTCTAGTATTCTTTATGCCCATTATTCACATTTTTTGTTTCCCCGATTTTTATAGCAAATTAATTGATTGAATCTCACTTCAAGTAGCAACAGATGTATATGTAATATCCAAGAATTCAATTAAAATGGGCATTGCATTTGAGTAGCAAATGAAGGCTGGGAGAGTGCCTGGAATGGATTTTTGCGCGGCTGAAGATTCTTCATTTCTGATTGATTGATAGATTTGGATGGTTAAAATTGGTGCCTGGTAAATTCTTTTGTATAGTAGGTAATGTACCCACAAAACTGGGTTTCATCTTTATCTTGTATGCAGCATTGCGTGCTACTTCCTCCACCCCAAATTCCTGTATAAATTTCCATGACCTTTCCAACCCTTGGGGATTGAACGCTTCAAATCTTCACCGTGGATTGAAAATTTAATCCATCCAAAATTAATTGCATATTAATTTTACCCTTCTCCCATGTCTTTCCTTTGGGCTCTCCTCATTTTTGTTAATTTTTGTGGTGGGGCGTGTTCTGTTCGCCACAGCACAAATAAACTGGAAGGATAATGTAATGATTAATGCTTTTTGGTAGAAGATGAAAGCGTACATTCTTTTGAAACTATCGAAAATTTAACCATATTCCCACCACTTATGAGTTTTATCATTCTAAGAGTGGCACTGAAATGAAAATAGGATCTAAATCAAAGGAGTTTTCTACATGTTATTTACATTCCAAATTAAATTACAATATCATTTTGCTGCACAAATGCTAAAAAATCATACACAATCACTTTCACATAAAATTATCAATCTATCATTGTTAAACATGGTACAAATACAGCATAAATTAAAATGAGTAGATGTTTTTATTTGAATTTTAATTTAGTAACAGTACGTGATTTTAATGCTATGATTTATGAAATGTTTAGAACAAATTTTGGCCCATAATGCATGTGGGCACAATGGTTTATGATGACTTTTTCAAAAGCAAGTCAATAAATGAAGTTTAAATATTCGATAGTCATTACAGTATAACTCAATTTAATAAAATAATATTTTTATAATATAATAAAAATAAAAAATAAAATAAAATAAAATAACTATTATTTAAAATTAATTAAATTAATACCAACCTCGATATTATACATATACATATTGTATATATATAAAATTAAAATTTATAAAGTAATTTAAAATATAAATTATATATATATATATATATATATATATATATATATATATATATACACTTCAAAATATAGATTTATATTATTTGTAGGTTTAGTCCTACTCAAATCTGTCACATGATCGTTAAGTTAAAAGTAACATACAATAAAATATAGGATAAATTAGTAATTTAATTTAAGAATGTAAAATTCAAATATAATATAAAATAATATAATTTAATTTTAAATTTTCATATTTCATATCACATCATATTCATATCACATAAATATTAGACGACTTTTAAAATATTAAATATTGAAATAGATATTAGAGATTTACAATGTCAAATTACAACTCCCACAAGTATATAACACAATGATGCTCAATTTGATTTATGCACACATATATGATCAGGGTAAATTTTTAAATAACTTATCAAGATACAATTCTTTTTCACACTACAGGCTAAGTTATTAGAAACTTCCTTCAGCTCTCACATCACCTGATCCTTTCATCTTTATGATTTGAGCGATTAATAGGGTTAAAATATCTCTTTGAGTTCTAAATCAATATCTATACATAATAATACACATAGAGGATACCCCTCACAACACAATATTTTCTAGACACATAATAAAATTTCATATTCATAACATGTATTTTAATAGCTTAAGACATATACATATTATTTCTCATATTATAACAAAGTATAATTTTTTATAATTGACCTATGCCTATTCTTTTGATAATAACTTTTTCTGTAGACATCAGTTTTAACTAATTTTTATTTTATTAGATTTCTTACTTTTAGGGTTTCAATTTTCATAAATGGAATATTAAATTTGGAGTTCAAAATTATTTTTTATGATTTTTTGAAAACTGCTGAACAAATATGAAATCACTAAGTGAATCTCAAATCTACTGAGCAAAATTTTGACAGAATGGAACATCAAACACTGTTTAAAATCCACTAGGCAAATCTAAAAACGCTGAGCAAATTTCAAGCGCTTTCAACACTATCTTGAATTCATTAAGCGGATTTAAATCCACTGGACGGATTTGTGATAGTGGCATAGTGCATAACCTAGGTTCAATACCTTGTTTCTAATATTCCAAATCAAATTGATTCTAAATCTTACCCTCATATTGTAAATCAATTTACTAAATTGAATATAAGATTATCTTTTTCAATCTCATATAAATCAATTATACACTCACATTTTATACAATTATCACAAATCAATACATACATAATCACACAACCCAAATTTCTGAAACTCAAACAATATGACTAAGTTACCTTCACAAGATCTTCTAGCCTAGAGTACTATGAAAATTAAAGAATAACTAACTTTTCTTACCGTAATATAGTACCCCTAAGTTAAAAAACTCTTAAATTTTTAGGAAGAAAGATCCTCCTAAAAAAAACTGAAATTAACAAATTGAGTATATTACAATGCTCATAAATTAGTCAAGATTCATTTTTCACAACAAAGTCTATATGCAAGCCCCGTGGATCCACATGCAAACTTAAACCCAAAATATGAAAAAATAGTCTAAAATTAAGAAAGGAGAATCTTACTCTATTCAAAATTTTAATTAGGTAAAATTGATCTTCTCTCGTTCAGAAACACTAAGGTGTATAGATGAGAGAGAACTAGAGATTTAAAGAGAAAAAAAAAAAGAAAGTTGTAGAGAGAATATGATTTTATGAGAATGAAATTTGAATATTTAAATTTTTTTATTTATAATTATTTTTAGTTTAAATGATAAAAATTTAAACTTCCTATCATTATACTACTTTTATTCTTGACTCAAATTGGGTTCTCACATATATAAAAAAACTAAAATATATTATATCTTTATAAAAAAATTATATTAAAATAATTAATCTTATTTTTTTTTATCAAAAAGCGGTTCGACCCAAACACTCCGCCAATTTTTATTTTATTTTATCGATTTTATTTCGATTTAATTAAAGTTCTGTTATTTAAAAGTAATAAATCGATTTCTAATTTGATTCCTGGTTTAATTGGTTGACCCAATCAATTTGATCTAATTTTTAAAATAATAGTGAGAAATAAGAAAAAACCATCCACTCATGAAACAAGAGAAAGTCAATTTGTTTTAATAGAATTACTATTTTACCCATCTCTTTTTTTATTTTTCATCAATCACTCATTTACCATTAAATTTAATTATTTATTTTTATTTATTTTACAATTATTATAATATTATATGATTTTTTTATAAAAATCATATGTAACTAAATTATGTATTAATTATATTTTAAATATTTTTAATTAAATATTTAAAATAATATAAATTTTACTTTTTAAATACTTTTTTAAATTTGTTTTTTAATTTTCTCTATTATTTTTGTTGCGTAAAATTATTATACTTTTAAAAATAATTTAATAATAATAATATTTATAACAATATATATAAATTATTATTATTATATTAATAATATACTAAAAATAAAAATAAAAAATAATTATAAAAATAAAATAATAATAATAATACTTTTTATATTACCAATTAAAATAAAAATAATTCAAATATTTATAATATTTTAAATTCTAATAATAATAATAATAATAATTTTCATGAAAAGAGTAATTTGGTATCTCCAAATTTTTTTTATTAAAATATTTTTTTTATCATATTAATCAAATTATTCATTCTCATTTCTGTGCCCTCCTTACAATCTTTCCATTAAAACAAACAACTTTATTTTTACTTCTCTTTCCCTTCATATTCATCATTTTTTAGTCTCTCAAATTTATCATCTGATCCAAAGAGCAACTTACTAACGTCGGAAGAGAATAAATCTGAGTAAAAGTTCAATGTTTTTTTTTTTAAGAGGTTATTGCTCATATATATGTTAAATAAATTAAAAATATAATAGTTATAATGTATAAAGTGTAAACCTTACTTAATACTAAGGCTTTTTTGAAGTTAATTTACAATTAAGAGTCTATTTTTTAATATAGATTTAACGTACCATAATAATCTATCATAGTTACTTACCTTTCTCTTTTGGGGTGCTAGGTTCGATTGGCATCTCCCAGAAAGCTACCCACTGTAATAAATTTTCCGTATTTATTTCCCAGAGTAAGTCGTCCATGGTCACTCTCCAAGTCAAGTGCCCTATTAAGCAACTCATACGGGCACGGGAAGAGTGCTTAAACAGTTAAAGAGACTCTCCTCTTCTTCAATTATAACTTTTCAGCTCATTCATAAAGGTAGTGGGTGGTTGAGGAAGGATGAGTCCAGTTTACGAATTTGTGTTACTGCTTTTGTTTTCTAACCTTTTGCCACTTCTCTTGGCTGCTGGGTTCCCACGAGAGTGTCCCCCATCATTTCCTTGCGGATATCTTGGCGACGTCAGTTTCCCTTTTACTAAAGCAGAACGCCAGGACTGTGGCTTCTTGCCCATACGAAATTGTGATGATCCACTTAGCCACAAAATGATCCAACCACAGAAAAATGGTACATGGTTTCAGGTTATACGTGTAACTCAGCTTCTGAGTAATCCTACTACTCCTTTCACAACTTTTCAATTTAGAGACGAAGATCTCTATGCCCTTCTGCAGAACCAAAGTTGTGAAGCTTTCAGAAGCAATTATACTCTTCCTCATACCTCTCCCTTTGCTTCTTTTAGTTTCGCATTCACCACAACTCTGGTCAGGTGCAACCGCAGCCTCCCATTCAACCCTCCCACCAACATGTGTAACTATACAAAGTGCCATGACTACAACC
Organism: Sphenostylis stenocarpa; assembly: GCA_963425845.1. NCBI lineage: Eukaryota > Viridiplantae > Streptophyta > Magnoliopsida > Fabales > Fabaceae > Sphenostylis > Sphenostylis stenocarpa. Next base: position 14,634,909 of record OY731407.1, read on the forward strand.
TCTACTTCGGCTACAATCACTCGAGTTCTTTGACAGCATGCACAGAGGTCGAGCTTCCAAATAAGGACGTGCCTGACGGTATCAACCCATTTGCATTCCTCACTGCCGATGTACTGATTAAAGTAGAATTAACTAATGAATGTTTAGATTGCATCAATCGCCAACGAGGGCTCTGTCAACTTGACAGCAGAGAGAGATTTTATTGTGCCAAAAGTTACGGTACGGTTCTTCTGCAATTTTAAATTATCAAAAAATAACTAGAAGAGACTGCGTTACCAAAATGTTTGACATAAATTAAAGGGTTAATATAGATTATTTGTTTTGATTTTCTTTTTCTTTTTTCCCTCACGCAGAGAAAACCAGAAAGAAGATGTTGATTGTGGCAACAGGTAGAACACTATAAACACACCCAATTCAGTTTTATCATTTTTTCATACGATCGATCAGGGTCCAGAAACAATTATTCTCTTAAATAATTTTTTTATAATTATTCAAAGCCATTCAGGCTCTATCGAGTCTAACTACCAGGCAGATTTATATGTTACGTTGGTTTTATTGTTTTAAAGCCAAAATCTAGTCAAGTTGATCAACATAAAAGATAGCCTGTAAACATGTTTGGGGACTTTTATTCATACAAGTTATTACTTTCTTACATACACTAAATATTTTCCTTTTATATTAAATAAATTTTCTAGCTTCGACCTTGTTGGCTGCTGGACTTGTAGTGCTGCTGGTTTTGGTTTGCTGCTTCTGGAGAAAGATCTTTTATCCTGTGTTTTGGAGGGAAAATCCAACTCATCGCATTATTGAGAACTTTTTGAAGGAACATGGACCTCTTCCTACAGCCAGGTACAGTTTTTTAGAGGTTCAGAAAATGACCAACTCTTTTAGAAACAAATTAGGCCAAGGGGGATTCGGTAGCGTATACAAAGGGAAATTACCTGATGGAAGTGTTGTTGCAGTGAAAATTTTAAGTATATCTAAAGGCAATGGAGAAGAATTCATCAATGAAGTTTGGAGCATTAGTAAAACTTCACATGTTAATGTTATTAGACTTTTGGGATTTTGTTTCGAAAATTCACGCCGGGCTCTGATATATGAGTTTATGCCTAATGGATCTCTTGACAAGTTCATCTATGAAGAGAAAAATGAATTAAACGATGTTCATCAACTGGATTGGAAAATATTGAATGATATTGCTATGGGCATTGCTCATGGATTAGAGTACTTGTATAGAGGTTGCAACACTAGAATTATACATTTTGACATAAAACCTCACAACATATTACTAGACGAAGATTTCTGTCCAAAAATATCAGATTTTGGACTTGCAAAGATATGTGCTAGAAAAGAAAGCCTGGTATCCATATTTGGTGCCAGAGGAACTGCAGGGTACGTTGCCCCAGAAGTTTTTTCTAGAAACTTTGGTGTTGTGTCACACAAGTCAGATGTTTATAGTTATGGAATGATGGTGTTAGAAATGGTTGGAAGAAGAAAGAATGTTAACACTGACGTAGACCGGTCGAGTGAAATATATTTTCCTCATTGGATTTACAATCGTCTTGAAGGAAATACTGAGCTTGGTTTAGAAAATATAAGAAATGAAAATGAGGAGCAAATGGTGAGAAAGATGACAATAGTGGGCTTGTGGTGCATACAAACTCTTCCTTCAACTCGACCAACCATAAGTAGAGTGGTGGAAATGTTAAAAAGTGAAGTTGATTTATTGCAAATTCCACCTAAACCATATTTGTCTTCTCCTTCAACATCACCGCCCAATTTCACATTTTGAGAATTTTAGTGTATGATATACTAAGATGTAGTATATGTGACGTTGTTGCAAGTACGCTGCACTTATTACTATTATTTTTTTGCTTAGTTTGATTTCATAAAATAAGAGTAAGTGTATTGTAACTTGTAAAGTGGTTGCATTAGAACATTTCATTTTTTACTTACTTGTTGGCTTAATATATGCTTTTGATACCTGCGTAGACTTGATTTTTAACCTTTGTCTTTGCTTCAACCCACCCCACATTTCTTTATGAAGGTAAATTCTTTGTTGTCTCTTTCGAGTTATTTTTCCTTCAATTTGAAGGAATATAGTTAAGTTTTGGATAATATAAAGTGAAATTTCTCTGATAAGAAACTCCATTTATGAAAAACACGAGAGAAAGACGAAAAACTTTAAGCTAACATAAACCCCAAAAATTCCTATACAAATTTTTATAAATAACACAAAGTAAGCAAATACATTTCGTGATTGTTTTTAATAAAAATATTTTATCAAAATAGATAAAGTATGGATTTTCGTCTTATATTGCAATGCTGAATTTAAAGTATCTGAGAAGGAATCAAGACAAGTTATGAGTTTGAAGTCACGTAAGACCGTATGAGTTTGGGAACTTGTGAAATGAAAAAAAAAAAAACACATAATTAATCCATTTGTTTAAATAAGTTAAATTTAACTTATTTAAGAGTATAAAACTTGAATTTACTTTATTATATTTTTCTTTTTAATATTTTTATAACTTCTTAAAAAATTTTAACTAAAATCTTGGTGTTAGAAGATAAAATAAAAATAAGCGAGGTTCATCCAATAATTAATAAAACAAATTCAAATAATTTACTTTATTTAAATTTTTTAATATTGTTCAACAAAAGAATTTTTATATCATATGGATGGAAAGAAGTAGAGAGGCAATAAATTTATTTGTTTCCGTCCTCTCTCTATCATAATAATCTGCAAAATAATGGTAACCGTTGAATAGTCCATGATAAAAAGATTACTAAAAATTAGCAAAATGCACATTAGAAGTATTTTAATAAAAAAATTCCGATTTCAATATTTTTTTAGGTTTAAATATTTTTTTCTCTTTAACAAATTATTATATTTTCTTTTGTCCGAAAAAAAAGCATTAAATAGTGTTTAGGGACTAAAAAAATATTAGAGACTCAAAACAAAATTCAATAATGTATCAAACATAAAAAATTTATTTAATTTAAAAAAAAAAACAGAATTTGCATTTTTGAATCCTACTTAATTAGCAAGTGTTTGTTAATCGCTAGTCAAAACGTGTTTTGAGGGAGGGGGCAAAATACTTACATAGGTACTACTAACTCAGAAAATGTGGCAAGAAATTTGATATCATTGAATGGAAGATGGACAGGGATACGAAAGGGAGATGAAAATGAGATACACCCTTGTGAACGGCTTCTCTCTTAACCATCCAATGTCCGTATGTCAGTGGTGGACCAATTAAGATGAAGAAGAAGCATGATAACCCTTCATTCTGCATAAAAATGTTTCTTCAAGATACAAGATAAGATCCAATGCGAGAAGAAAAATACAATTTGTAACCTTTATTAGTTTTTATATGTATTGTATACTTATCTTTTTCTTTTTTGTGTTGCTGGGTTACCTATGTCCCACAAATGCAGCCCCACAATCCCACAACGTAATTTTTCCACACTTTGTCACACTATTAGACTAAGTCTTCCACAGTCATTCTCCAACTCAACTGGAATAATTAATATTGGAATTTTGTTTAAGTTGTATTGCTCATGTTTTGTCATCTTATGTTCCAATCGGTTAGTTTTTGAGAACGAAAAAACAGTTTTTCGAGGAATTGGATATTATCAATGGTGGTCTTCAAATCAAATAATACACCAATTATAGTTCAGTATATTCCAACTATATGAATATTAGAATAAGAAGAGAAGGATAAATAGTATATATGGAAAAAAAATTTATAATTTAATGTTTTAAAGTTTTATGTTGAAAATGATATAATTTTTTTATGTGAATTTAACTCATATCTTATTATGTTATTTTTTTAATGAATTTTTTTTTAAAGACCTAACAAAGTGTTGAGTTGTACTTGATGTAAAAACTATTAAAACTGTCTAATCATTACATCACTCAATTGAACTTTTAATATTTAATTTTTTAACAAAACTTCCACCTCATGATTTTGTCTGAGCTCCAAAGCTCATCAATGTATCCATTATCCGAGCTCCAATTTGTTGAGCATCCGAACTTTTTTCATCTGATATTCCAAACATATCTTCTTACATTTTTCAAGCAACATCACAAACAATGGTTTTGTAAAAACATCAATGTGCCATTCTGTTACATGTTCTTGGATAAAATGAAATCAAATGTCAATGTGTTTGCTTTATTCATGGTTAACTGCATTCTTAGTCAGTCAATGACCGACTTGTTATCAACTCGAATTACTATTACTCCAAGTTGTTTCTCCTCCAACGTGCTCAATAGATTCCTCAGTCACACTGTATGACACACACTCCATGAAGCTGCCACATATTCGACTTCACAAGTTGACAATGTGACTATTGGTTGTTTCTTTGAAAGTCAAGTGAATGTTGTATTTTTCATGAAGAATACATAGTCAAATGTACCCTTCTGATTATCTATATCTCCATACCAATCACTATTCCTCGAATTTATCTTAGTATCCACTTGAGTGCCTTCCAATAAGAATAGCTCGAATTCTCCATGGATCGTCTTACAACACCAATACTTAGTAAAAAGTTGGGTCTTGTGCTTGTCATGTATCGAAAACTCCCAACCAAACTTTGATATCTACTCAACTTCTTCCATCAAACTTAAAATTTTTTTTTTGTTGGTTCCATGAGGGTTGAGACTGAATTACAACTGATCATCTTGAACTTCTTGCATTTCTCCTTTGCATATATGCTTTTTGGGACACAAAAAAATCTCATCAAACCCAAACCAGTCATCTCAAACTCATTTGTCATTGTATCTTTAAACTCTTGGATAACTCCAAAATTGTTACCCATGAAAATAAGGTTATCCACATGCAGAGAGACGAACATCACATCACCTCCATTCTTCCTTATGTAAGACACAGTTCAAAATTGCTCTCCTTAAAATAAGTGTCAATTCGTTCATTTTAGGCTCGAGGAGCCTAGTTCAACCCATACAACACTTCTTCAGCTTCAATATTCATTTCTTCACCCTTTTTCACATAACCAGGTGGTTGTTCTACGTACACATCCTCCTTAAGTACTTCATTCATAAATGCAAACCTCACATCCATCTGCATGATCGACCATCTATATTGAGTTGTCAGGGAGATTAACAGTTGAACTATTTCCATCCTTGTTACGGGTGCAAAAACTTCATCGTAATATATCCCCTCTTTACTTATATCCTTTTGCAACAAGCTGAGTTTTGTAGCGTTCAACTTCACCCTGTGCATTGACCTTTTCTTTAAAGATCCACTTTACACCAATCGGACGTGTGTGGGTTGATAGCTCAGTCACCGCCCATGTATCATTTTTCTCTATAGCTCGAATTTCATCATCCATTACAACGTGCCATTTCTCATCATCTATTGCTTCTTCAAAACTAATATTTTCAGTATCCGCCAAAAGAAATATAACATACACTTCATCTATTGTGTTGTAGAGGTCTTGCAAACTTCTCAATCTCAACTATGGTTCCTCCTCGACTTTCGAGCTGTTTATAACTGACGATATAACAACTTGACTTCTAATGTTCTCATACGTAACAACTCGACTTCTAGTGGATAAGTATTCCTCTCTCCAATTCCACTCACTAGTCTCATCAACCTAAACATCCTGACTTATGACTACTTTTTACTAATCAGATCTATCAGTATATAGACTTTGGTGTTCTTACCATATCCAATGAACACATATTTTTTACTTTTGTCTTCAAGCTTCGTTCTCTGTTGGGAGGGCACAACTCCATAGTCAATGCTTCTAAAAATTCTAAGATGAGACATGTTAATTTTTGGTCATTCCATGCCTCCTAAGGTGTTACATTATTTAATTTTGCGTGTGGACATCTGTTCTGCACATATATTGCATATTGTACTGCTTCCGCCGAGAATTTTTTCGATATGTTTTTAGTTTTCAACATTGATCGGACCATGTTCATAACAATTCAGTTTTTTTTCTCTACTACCCTATTATGTTATGGCGAGTATGAAACTATTAAAAATTTTCTTGTGCCTTCATCGTCATAGTACTTTGTGAAGGTTGCATATGTAAATTTGCCTCCTTTATCAAATCTGATAGATCTCTCACTCATCTTCTCTACCATTGCCTTGAATCGTTTAAATACCTCGAACTTCTCTTTCAAAAAATATATTCATGTCTTACTCGAAAAATCATTAACAAACATCATAAAATACCTTTTTTCATTGAAAGAATCAGCGGTGATCGAACCACATAAGTCAAAATGAACAAGTTTGACCTGCTAGGTAGCTTGGTACTCAACACTCCTCGAAAGCGGGGTCCTCGGTAGCTTGCCAAGAATACAATCTTCACATAACTTTTTCTCGCCTTCTAAGCTTGACAATTCGAGCACCATGCACTTCTTAGATAGCTTAGCCAACCCACCAAAATTCAAATGACCGAATCGATGATGTCATTTTAACTTTATGTCCTCCACATTAAGCTTTAGACATTTCTCCCAAATTCTTGCAATTTGTACATCCTGTTTCTTCCCATCTCCACCTCGACAACTAGTCTTTCGAGCTTGTCTTTTAGCTATAATGCTTGGTCGTGAATGAATATCAAATATCCCTTCTTGATTTATTATCTCATGCTCAAAATATTACTCTTGAGGTTTGGGACAAAGTATACATCTCGTGTTGATCCAACCAACCTATCCTTATGTAAAAATCAAATATACCTTAGCCTTTCCTTGAGATTTTCAAGGCATCCCCAAATGACACAATTTCACCTTTACAATTGTATGAGAGAGTTTGCAATTTTGTTCTTGTAAAAATTGTAAGTTGAGAAATGAAAATCTATTGAGTGTGTTAGTGGATGTAGGGAAGAAGTGTCAAACCACGTTAACTTCTGAGTTTGTTTTTCTATCTTTATTTCTCTCGTGTGTGCTTCCGCAGGAGTAAATTTTCTTTTCCCTGTTGGTACCCAACAGTGGTATTAGAGTTGTTGGTGTGGTGGAGTTCTGTGAGATTCTTAATTCTTAATATGCTCTGTGGTTGCAGCATTGTCTGATTTTCTACATCAGAAAAGAATTGAGGGTTTGTCCTACAAAAAAGAGAAGCAGTGTGTCTTAGAAAAAGAGTATATTGCTACGAAGAAGAGAAACAGTATGTCTTAGAAGAATAGTACATTGTTAGTCTAATCACCACAACAACACTAGTCTAACGGTGTATTGAGGACTCGGGTTATTGTGTGCCAAAAGAGGGTTTGCAATTTTTCCGTGCAAAAATTGTATGAGAGGGTTTGCAATTTTATCCATGTAAAAATTGTTGTATGAGAGGATTTGCAAATTTTTCCTTGTAAAAATTGTAAGCTAAAAAATGAAGAGCTATTGAATGTGTTAGTGGATGTAGACAAGAAATGTCGAACCACATTAATTTTTGAGTTTGTTTTTCTATCTTTGTTTCTCTCGTGTGTGCTTCCGCAGGTGTAAATTTTCTTTTCCCCACTGGTACCCAAAATTTTTTTAGTGTAGTGATTATATTTGTCACCCTTAAAGCATTCAATATTTGAGTTACTTGTCGTTCGATCGCTACCAACTCTTTCTCGTCCTCGTCTTTGTCCTTACTGATTTTGTTGATCTTCCTTCTCCTCGCCACGACTTCTACTAACTCGGCCCCTTTGGTGTCAACTTCTTCCTCATTCTCGCCCTTAAGAATTTGAGAGTAAAGGAAGTGCTTGAAGAGTCGTTTCTTCTTTCTGTTTCTTCTTATATTCATAAGCTTCAAGTGATTCGGACAACTCTTACACAATTAACTTCGATAAATATTTTTTACTGTCCTATTGTACATACTACGTTGTCAATGTTAATTAATTATCTCAAAACCTTCTCCACGATACAATCTTTAGAGAATTCTTTTACATTTCTATTGAATTGGTTGCCACCACTTCAACCCATGCAACATATTCTGGCACTCCCTCCATCTCCTTCATTTTCATGCTTTCCATTTTAATGTGCAATATCTATAATCTCACTCTTCTGACTTTGTCATCATCTTTATAGGTTCTTTCCATTCCAGTGTCCCATGCTTCCTTCGAAGTTTTTGCATTTGGTATCTTCTTGAGCACAACTTATCAATAGCATGTATAGAGTTGTACTATCTTTCTCGCGTTTTTCTTTAATAACTTATTTGTCACTGCACACAACCTTTCTATCGTCTCTGGTTATTCAAATTCGTATTTTTTGAATTCTTGGCAAGCGTACCAAAATTATCAATCGCAATATAGTATTTTGATTAAATAAAATTCGATCCCACGAGAAACAGTTTCAATGGAAATTCTTAATTATATGCTTACTAAGTGGATTAAACAGAATGAGTTTTTCTTAAAGAGTCGAATTGAAAGTAAATGACAAAGAACTATAAATTGTTTAGAAAATATCAATTAAAGGCATTTAGGATTGACTTCCTTCCTTTTTCCTCTTTTGCAATGACTATGTTCAATTAAGATCATCAATTAACCTAACAATGTTGATGTCACCTGCTCAAATCATCCATGTTGATTTATCATACATGAAATTCATAAGAAAACCTAATAAATGTTGATTTCGCACACAATTAAGAGATTTTCCAGCATTATGGTTAGATTGTTAAGCAATTGATACATTCATTCCATTCCTGACAATTAACGTAACAAATACTCTTATAATGATCTAGGGTTCAAGAAATATTTTTCAATCATACCCCAAACATCAAGAATAAATCATTCCAAGGCACAAAAGATAAGAATAACAACATCAAAGCATAAATTAATATCTCAAAATATCACCAAGATATAAAAGAGTTCAAAGGAAGTGCACTCAATCCCAAGAGAATGAAGTTAACCACTCATGGTGGCTATTACAATGCTCCAAATGATGAAGAAGTGAAGAATTGATGAAAAATGGACGAAACCCTAGCAGTAGTCACGCCTTTTCTCTCCAAAACTCCACCATTTTCTCAAAACACATCTTATATTTTTATAGGAAAAATTAGGTCTCGCGTCTTTTGCGCAAACGATAATGTTCGCTCAAGTGAAAGTTTCCTATTTTCGCTTAAGCGACAAAGTGCTCGCTTGAGCGGGTTCCAGATAAGTTTAACTAATTTTCGCTCAAACGAAAATAATGACACTTGAACGAATGACTTCTAGATAGTTTTAACTAATTTTGGTTCGAATGAGAGTTTGTAATATTTAAACAAAAGTTTTTTATTTTTAACTCTTTAAAATACCAATTTGCGTTTGTGTTTGAATGAGGAGAGAGATAGTTGCATTGGTATTTAGAAAAAGTGGTAAGAAATTTGAAGACATTGAATAGGACATTGACAGGAGATGAAAGGGATTTGAAAATGAGATACACACTTTTGAACGCATCTCACTTTAGCCTCGTTGATTATTCACAACCTCTCCTTTCGATGACATTGGCCTGTCTTATCTCCAACAATTTAATTACAACATCCAATGTCCTTCCTTAAGAATACTCTGTTTTTCCTAGCACAGTATTTGGATTTTGATTTGCATGGTGATGCTGTTTATGAACCTCCAAGACCAAGAGAAAGTTCAGGCTGCAGTGCCTGAAGTCTTGAATCAGTTTAAGATCACAAAACAAACAAAGACTCAACAAGTCAAGTCTTATATATGCTTCTTTCTTCAACTAGCCTTATGGAGCATGAAACGGTTCCATTTTTTCCATGAAGTTTACAATTTACTGATTCAAGGAGATTTTGTCTTTTTAGAATTTTATAACACTCATTTTAAAATTCAATAATTTTTTCTAAGAAATTAATTTAAGTGGTATCAAATTATTTTTGAAAAATTACTTTTACCACCTAAAAGAAAAGAAAATCACACTTAAGTATATTGAATTTCTGACATGCAATTTAATTTCATTTTATATGGTTTGTTGAAGCTATGTGGAATTAGGTTAATACTAACTCCATAATGTATTGAGCTTGAATAAATCATTAATTTGATCTTTAAAATGTTTTTTTTTATCATACTTAATTCTAAAGCATAAAAAATTATTAAAATGTCTCTAAAGTTTTATTAATTAAATTATTTTAAAGGCTCTTAAAGCATTAAATTACTCGGTAGTCATTTTCGAAGTCATCTGCATCAATATGAACCCTTAGAAAAACAACATGCAACACACACCTTGATTTGGGCATCGAGTTCTTAATTCTAAATTCTTAAACTCTGTCACCACCTCTGCTCATAAAAGGAGGGGTTTTCTCATGTTTGATGCATTGAATGGTTCATTGTTTTCAAAAAATTCTACCACAATTACTATGAAGATTGAAATAATGGCCCCCCTTGTTTTCAAATCACTAATAATATATTTCTCACAGCTTCTGCTTCTTGTTTCAGCTGAGAATGGAGAGTGTCCGCGATCTTTCCAATGTGGATTTCTTGGCCAGATTCGGTTTCCTTTCACAACCACTCAGCAACAACACTGCGGCTTATTGCCTATACATGGCTGCGAAAATCATGATCCAATGGCTCCCAAAACCCTCCAACTAAACACCTCAACATCAACATCAACATCAACATCAACATCGTACCCTGTTCTGAAGGTAGAAGTACCTCATACCATATTTATCACGGATGTTGAACATGAAAAACATTTACTAAATAGAAGTTGCAATGCATTCAGCAAGAATTTTAGTCTTCCTCACCCCTCTCCTTCAGCTTCTTTCCGGCACAAATATAGTATCACTATTTTCAGATGCCCTCACTCCCTCAAACCCACCCTTCCCAAATATTTTCATAAATATTCAAACTGTTCTTCTGAGTACGATATCTACTATGGCCGCCCAGAAGCAGAAACTCCACTGGATTTAAAGGTGGAGAAATCTTTAGCACCATGTTCAACCATTCAGCTTGCAGTAGAAGGAGTCTCTGGTGACGACCCGTTTCAATTTCTAACTAGTAGTATCGATATTGAAGTAGAGTTATCAGATGAATGTGAAAGGTGTCTTGGAGATGGAAAGGGCCAGTGTTTACCTGACGGTAAAGGAAATTTCTATTGCCCCACAGGTATTCCGAATTACTTTCATATTTTGCACACTAATAGATGAAAGAAATTAATAGATACTAGAATTAGCCAAAGGTAGATGATAAGCTAACTTAAGTAAAATTAGAAAATAACCAGTTGATCTGTAATAATGTTTTTTTGACTTTCCAAGACAAGTTTTAACAATTGACTTTGTTTCAAATAATTCTAACATCTGCAGGAGGAAGTATAAGCTGGGTTGTGAAGATGATGTTGGGACTCGCATTAGGTAATGCCTATGGATTAATTTTGAGGCAAAAAGCTAAAAATAAAATAAAATGCAATTAACATTTAAAAACACGATATGATTATAATTTTTAAAAAACTAAACAAAATAGTTGAGTAAATTTTTTAATGCAAAGTTTTCAGTTTTTTTAATTTATAATTATAATAGTGAAAATAATTATTAGTTTTATTATTATAATATTTTTCAATTTTATTATTGTTATTTCTATAATTATTATGATTATTATTATTATTATTATTTGAATCAATAAATAATGAGACTTTAAAAGAAAAAAAAAATCATGCATTAAAATACGGCATCACTTTAAATGTACAACTTATTTTTTTATAATTTTTTTAAATATATCTATATCTGTCTTTTTGCCTAATTTTCATTTTCATTAGCCTATCTTCATATATATGTTCTATTTTAAAATGTAAATAACAAATGTCCTATTTAAGGAGTGTTTTCTAATATTATATCCAATATGTAAGAATTACTTTCTTTATCTGTTCCCGTTGCTTCAGTATGGAAGTGTATAATCCAGTGAGTTTTTCTTTTTCTTTGAACATCGTCATCTTACTTCTATCTCTTTTGTGCATCGGGAACAAAAAATTTCAATCCCTATCCTTCTCCAGATTCCTTCAACTAACTTCTCACGTGATAGGCCTAAGCCCTGCACTCCAAAGTCCAAAGTTGGGCATTATGATCCGAGCTCTTTATTGTTATTGATTACTAAAAACTGAAAATCATAAGCAACCTGGTCTTAAAGCAGCCAAAAATCAAAATAAGTTAAACCCTAAACCCTATCTACTAACTTTGGCTTTCTTTGTATCTTCAAACAATTTGCTTGCAGTGCAATCATTAATTAGTTTATATTTAATTTAAATTCTTTATCCCGAAGGATACTCAAAATCATTATGTTTCTCTGCACAGCATTTCTTTCTAATTCTTTTTAAACAATCTTTCTGATTCGAAGAACCTCTCCAGCTGTTTTATTGCTAGCTTTTTTGGTCAAGATCTGCTATCCAAGATGGAAGAATCAAAGTTCAATCAATCAACGGATTGAGGTCTTTCTGAAAAAACACGGAACCCTTCAGACTAAGAGGTATGGTTATTCTGAGATAAAGAAAGTGACCAACTGTCTCAGAAACAAATTAGGCCAAGAAGGATTCGGTTGTGTATACAAGGGAAAATTACAGGATGGACGTTACGTTGCAGTGAAGATCCTAAACGAATCAGAAGATGATGGTGAGGAATTCATCAATGAAGTCGCTAGTATTAGCAGAACTTCTCATATTAACATTGTTACTCTTTTGGGGTTCTGTTGCGAAGGTTCTAGACGAGCTTTGGTTTATGAGTTCATGCCAAATGGATCACTTGAAAAATTTATCTTTGAAGAAAATGCCCAAATGACAGATCATCGATTGGACTATCAATTGTTGTATCAAATTGTACTCTGTGTTGCTCGAGGACTAGAGTACCTGCATAAAGGCTGCAATATTAAAATTTTACACTTTGACATTAAACCTCATAACATTCTGTTGGATGAGAATTTCAATCCCAAGATTTCAGATTTTGGTCTAGCAAAAATTTGCACCAGAAAAGAGAGTATGGTTTCAATATATGGTGCTAGAGGAACAGCAGGCTACATAGCTCCAGAAGTTTTCTCCAGAAATTTTGGTGTAGTATCACATAAATCAGATGTTTACAGTTATGGAATGATGGTTTTAGAAATGATTGGAGGAAGAAAGAATACTATGACTGGCCTAGACCCCTCAAGCGAAATTTACTTTCCCGATTGGATATACAATCGTCTTGAATCAAACCAGGAACTTGGTTTACAACACATACGAAATACAAGTGATGAAAAAATGGTTAGAAAGATGACAATTGTGGGCTTATGGTGCATACAGACTCATCCTTCAAGTCGACCTGCCATAAGTAAAGTGTTAGAAATGCTAGAAAGCAAAGTTGAGTTACTGCAAATTCCACCTAAACCTTTCTTGTGTTCTCCTTCAACCTCTCCCATCCATTTCTCAAGTGAGACATCGTAATTTGTGACTTGTGAGCTAGGATACTACATAGGATGAAGTAAATAATGCAGTATTTCAAATTTATAACTACACTATTCTGATTCTGTGTTTAACTTTCTAAATACATCATCAACAGGTGGGGCGCGTGCGCGACGGATTTTGGCTTTCTTGGACTATTTTAATCATCTTTCACTTTTTTTAGTCATTTCAAAAAAAAATTTTCATTTCATTGTTGGAAATATTATTTTTTTATTTAAATTAGATTTCAAAATATTTTATTATTTTTTAAGAGAAAATAATAAAAAATTATTATATTATTATTTTGATTTATATAATTATAATTTAGATATTATTAATATTTAATATTTTATCATATTTTTATTATATATATATATATATATATATATATATATAAAAAGAAATACATGTATACAAAATCTTAAAATTTCGATCAGAAAAGTTATAACTTATAGATTGTGAGAATGCAATTTTATTTTAAATGATTGGAATGCTTGGATGCATGAGAAATCGTGGAAGATGATTACATTATTGATCCATTCTCTCGGATAAAAATCATACTCTAACTAACTCAAATCAAAATCCACATAAAAAAAAATGAGGAAGGCAAAAACGAAGTCATGTTTATATAAATTTTTTCTCAAATGATTCTCATTAGAATTATAACCCTAAAGTCATCCAAAATTTTTTTGAATTATTTGTAAAGAGATCTTGAAGGTTAAAGATGAGATTCTCATATAAAATGATGAAAAGCTTGAGAAACGTGATCGTGAAATTGAGAAGTTTAAAGTCGAGATGAAAAAATTAAAAAAATTTAAACCTATCATAAATTTGTTTGTGTTGAAAGTAAATAAAACAAACAAAGACAAGAAAAAAAATGTCTTCTTCCCATTATATTGTGGAGAAAATATCAATAAAAGATGAAGGAAGTAAATTTCAACATGTTAGGCTAAATGGAAGACTTTCAAGTGAGAAGTCTTGTGAGAAGAAATATCAAAAAAATTTATTTGCAAGTGACTGTAAAGGAACAATATTATTTAAAGCAACAAAATTGAATCACGTACAAGAAAGATAATAATTAAAAATATAAAAAATATATCAAATTTAAATAAAGAGATATTAAAACAAAAATAATATTAAAAATATTATTTTATTATAAATAGATATTATTATATTTAATATTTTATCATAATTTTTACTAGGAAGTACATGAATAATATATATATATATATATATATATATATATATATATATATATATATATATATATATACGATACGAGATATAATTCATATATTAAAAATATATATATACAAAATCCTATAAATTTTTATCATTTTAAAAAATAATTATAAATATAATTATATTTATAATTGTATAACTATTAATAATTAAATGTATATTTTAATTTATTATATTTAGATTAAAATATGAATATAAAAAATATTTATTTATTTATACAAATATATAATAATTATAAAATAATATTTAAATAAAGTTAAAGAAAATGTATTTGTAAAATGGTTGAAAATTTTGAAAAAAACAAAATTAATTAAAGAATTAAAAAAACATGAAAAAGCAAAAAATACGAAAAAAAGAATAATATAATAAAATAAATAGTCCAACATATTGAAAATGACAAAAATATATTGAAGAACACATAAGAATAAAAAATAAGTAAAAAAATATAAAATATAAAAAGAAATAATTTTCATATAATATGAAAAAAAATATTTAAAATTTAAATTTAACTATAAAATGAATGTTCGAGACACACCCATATTTAGTTAATTCAATTTTTGAATAATCCTAGTGATACAAATTTAATTATGGTCCCTAATTATTTACCGGATGTTATATATTAATTGTTGACTAAATGGCCTTTTAAAGTTGTTTGATCTTACGCTCAATGTAATATAACAATAGTATTGGTGGATGCTACTCAGTCAGAAACGGCTGCATATAAAAGTAGACAGAAAATAACAAAAACATCTGACGTATGAATGAAGGGGTCAAGCAAAAATTACTGAGGACTCATGTCTTCATCAGAAGGTTACGTGGAGCAAGTCTAGCCTCAAGGCATTTTCTACCATTCATTTCTTTGTTTTGTGTTGTATTTGAACCACATCTCTAAATAGTTTTTCTTTCTTAGTTTGAGTCACGTACATTTTAATCCATTTCAGAGATATCTCACGAACCTAAGTTGGTGTTAAATTAAATGTGTGAAGCATATGTCTCCACCACATGCTGCACATTGTGGATCTTTTCAAATCTCATTCTCCTTATTTCCTTCGTGGATTCACACCTCTAAACTAGAAATAGGATGTTTCTCTCTTTTGGAATCATTAGTAAAATTGGTACACCTTGTGAAGAATCACTTTGGAAAATTCTCTATTTCTTCTTCATCATTAGATCAAGTTGAAACTCATTCATTGTGGATCCATCACTTTATTTGTTCCGTATTAATCACATCACTTTCTTCCATAATTTTCACAACATACTTCATCATATATCATCATTTTAAACTAGATGCAAACTTTCACACTAATATAATCTTTAGATTAAATTCGTATTCGGTTATCTTTGAGTTGCATTTTCATCTTATCCAAAACTTTAAAAAGAGTCATTTCATCAAACACTTACCGTCCAAATCTAAAAATTGACTCATATCATTTCCTTTGCTGGTCTCTTGCTAACATTTCCATGTGGCCTCCGCCTCCGCTTTTGTTTTTCACGAATTTTCTTTGAGAGGCTATTACAATAGTACTTAGGTTAGATCCCAATTAAGAGAATACTGGAGCACTCTAGAGAACCAACCGACCCAAGAATGGCTGCATTTCATGTGTCTGGCATCGTTTTGTTTGCATGGTTTGTGAAAGCAGTATTGAGTGGTAACTGTCCATCCTTCATTAACTGCGGCGATCTCGGTAACATCACTTTTCCTTTCACCGACACGCGTCACCGAGACTGTGGCATATTGGTGATACATGGCTGTGATGACCACGAACCAGGGGCCCAAAAAACCACAAAAAACAACAACAAATGGTTTGATATCGTGAAGCTGGACAAGTTTACGATTACCATCAGAGACGATGACCTTCGCGACTACTTGTTACAACGAAGTTGTGAGACCTTCGGCTACAACAGTACTTTCACTTTCAACTCGCCTTTGGCTACGGCTTCTCGTTTAAATCATTACATGGACGTACTCAGATGCAACCACGCCCTCGGTGCTCCGCCAAACAATTCTGTTTCTAACTCTAATGTTTGCAAAAATGAAACACTGTATTTAATGGTGGAACCCGAGCCTTCTTCCAGGTACAGTAATCTCAGATGATGTTCAATGGTTCAGCTTCCAACGAGCTTGCAGATGGTGGAAATGGATGTTGATCCGAATGATCCTTTCAAGTACGTAACTGCGGAAATCGCCTTCGAAATAGAATTGTCTCAGAATTGTTCAAGGTGTCTATACGCTCGCGGAGGCCAATGTCGACTTCACAACACCGGAATGTTTTACTGTGACCTAGGTACGCCAATACAAACACGTTTTTTTCACCCTTTCAAATTAAAATTACTGTTTTATTAACTGTTATAAATTTAAAAGAAAATTAATATCGCAAAAATTTAATAAATTTTCAAATAAATATTTTAATGAAAACAGACTGTTTTAATTTTTTAATACTTATATCCTTTGGTCATTTTACAAATTTACTAAATATTTATAAATTAGTTAATTTTTAAAATTTTTAACGAACTTTATAGTACTAAATATAACCATATTTGAAAAAAAAAAAAAACTTCTATGCAATAATAGCAATGTCAAATTAAAGGAAAAAAAGAAAAAGAAAAAGGAAAACAACTACAATTTATCAAAATTAATTTGTTTGTTTATAGTAGTTGATCATTTATTCGTTAAATGTACAAATCAAAACTTATTTTGGACATAACTTGATTTATAATATATGCCTAGTTAATAATTATTAATAATAATTTAATAATAATAAGTAAAAAAAAGTTGCCAACCGACTTATTTAAATATCTTATATATCAATGTATATTTTCTTTTACTTTTCTTCATCCGTCATTTGTTATACATATTCAGTTGAATGTTACGTGCTAAGAAGTATTTTCAATGTTTTTTTGTCAACTTTTTCAGGGAATAAATCAACAAAAACTCGTCTTATAGTGACAGCAGGTATGTGATAAATCCCATCTATACTTATCTAGTAATATTATATATAAGGTTTATATTTCCATCATATACCGAAAAATTCGTCCAATCAATGATACTCGCCATATTATAATTAAGTTTAATCTTTGATTATAATAAGACCCCACAAAATATATACAAGATTCAAATAACATTTTTTTTTTTTCAATTTAGTATTCACAGGTCGTTAGAAAAAAATTCATATTACATTACACTTTAAAAACAATGAGGAGACTGGAAGTAGGCTATAAGTGAAAAAGAGTGAGAATATTAACAATAATCAAATTAAAAACATGTGGTATGAAATAATATGTATATATTAACTCTTAATTTTTATACGTAATGGTGTAGTTGCATCTGTGGGAGGAGCATTAGGAGTTCTGATAATTTTGGGTTGGTGCATTAGAAGACGCTTTTACAAGAAGAAAAACCCCACCCACCAAATCATTGAGATGTTCCTGAACACCCACGGTCATCTTGCAGCCAAAAGATACAGTTTTTCAGAGATAAAGAAGGCCACCAATTCCTTCAGAAACAAATTGGGTCAAGGAGGGTATGGTAGCGTGTACAAGGGCAAGTTAAACGATGGAAGCCTTGTGGCAGTGAAAGTTTTAAGCGACTCCAAAGGTAACGGTGAGGAATTCATCAATGAAGTTGCTAGCATCAGTGTCACTTCTCATGTTAACGTTGTTAGTTTACTAGGATTCTGTCAGGAAGGTTCTAAAAGAGCTTTGATATATAAGTACATGCCTAATGGATCACTTGAGAAGTTCATATATGAAGACAAGAATCCACATAAGCTTAATCTTCAATTAAGCTGCAAAACCATCTACAATGTTGCACTTGGCATCGCTCGAGGATTAGAGTATTTACATAGAGGATGCAATACTAAAATCTTGCACTTTGATATAAAACCTCACAATATATTGCTTGATGAGGATTTCTGTCCCAAGATTTCAGATTTTGGACTAGCTAAAATATGTCAGAAAAAAGAGAGTATTGTGTCCTTATTGGGAACTAGGGGAACTGCAGGATACATTGCTCCTGAGGTATTCTGTAGAAATTTTGGAGAAGTCCCTCATAAATCTGATGTATACAGCTATGGAATGGTGGTTCTAGAAATGGCGGGGGGAAAGATGAATAACAATGTTGAAGTGGAATGTTCAAGCGAAATATATTTTCCACACTGGGTTTACAAGCGTCTTGAGCATAATCAAGAGCCTAGATTGAGAAGCATAAAAAATGAAAGTGATAAAGAAATGATACGAAAGTTGATTATTGTGAGCTTATGGTGCATTCAGACAGACCCGTCAAACAGACCAGCAATGAGTAAAGTGGTAGATATGATGGAAGGAAGCTTGGAGCTCTTGCAAATACCACCAAAACCTTATCTCTCTTCACCTCCCAGATCTCCTCCTAGGTCCTCTGATCAAAGCACCTACACTTCTTCGACCATGTATCTTTCTGAGTACTAATTATTACTAGGTTTAGATTTACAAGCCTTTCAATTAATTAACTGGTTATTGTCTAGGACAAAACTTGTTTACATGTTCTGTTTTTTATTAATATGTAGTGTATTTGATAAGATGTAAATTATTAGAATAAAATTTTAAATTTGATTGGAGAACAATTTCAGAACTATATGTAAGGTTTTTCAGTTTGTCTGATGAATATATGGATTGCCATTGATTTGTTAGCTGTATCCGAATAGATGATGAATAAATGTCACCACCACTAACCAATAAATAGGTTAGTCCAGCCCTTTTCATCTTTTCCCAAGTAGACTGAAGCCAAAAATTCAGAAGCTAAAAATGGCTACGGCTCCTACGGGTGAGGACCAATTTATTTATTTATTTATTTATATATATATATATATATATATATATATATATATATATATAATAACCTTACTTTGAAATTCTTTAATATTCTTCCTAATTATAAATCCGTATATTAAAAATTTGTAATTATATCTTATTAACTTAATTATTCCAGAACTGAAATTTAAAAAAATAGATCAACTTGTTGGTAACCATTTAACATTTAAAATTTTAAAAGTAAAAATAATTAAAATTCAATAAAAAGGTAAAAAAAAAAATTAAAGCTTGATCATAATATTAAAATATGATAATTTGAATATTTGAGTAAATATTTTAGAGAAATAAATAGTTAAGTAAATATTTATTTGAGTATTATATTTTGACCGGCTATTATTTCATTAACTTATATTGTTTTTATTATAGAAAAACGTCCACTTCCCTTTCTGAAAAAACAGAGAAACAAGTGGAAAAGTGAGGTAAAATAATAAATATAGTAAGTAATATTAATTAAGTGATAAAAAAAGTGTAAAATGTATAAAATCATATTGGGATTTTTTTTTAAATAAATTTTAATTTCCATAACGATTTAATTGAATTTTACAAAGTTTAAAAATTCCAAACAATAATTCATATCACAACTTAGTAATTCGTCTGATCCCAACATATAAACCGTTATTCTTAAGCGATAGTATACTATGTGACTACTTTGAAAGTGACAGTGTCGTCTAGAATTGAAGCATTAAAAACTTGAGTGTATGTTACAAACCTTTTCTTTCTTCACCATTTTTCATGTGTGGCTATTTCCATGATTCATCCCTTTCCCCTCTGCCCTTTTTCAGGTCTGTGAATTGACTGGAAGCCTCTATTTCTTGTTCACAAAAAGTACATCCTTCATTTTATTTATCTTAGTTTCTCAGTTCTTGACATTCCTAGTCCTAGTGGTGTCCCTTCTCTTCTTGGATTCACTACTTTTATTCTTCTCCCACCTTCTGCTTCTGGTTTCAGCTCAGAATGCAAACTGTCCACCATCTTTCAACTGTGGATCTCTTGGCCTCATTCAGTTTCTTTTCACAACCGCACTGCGGCGTGTTGGCCTTACGTGGCTGTCAAGAACACGACCCATCTGCCCCTAACACCGTCCAACTAACCACCACAACATCAACATGGTACACTGTTCACTGGGTTGAACCTCGTACCATAATAATCCAAGGTGATGAACAAGATCGTCATTTGCGATTAAAAAATTGCACAGCCTTCACCCACGGCTTAACTCTTCCTCACACCTCTCCTTTGGCTTCTTTCATCATCAAATATATAATCACTATCTTCATTTGCAATCTCTCCCTCAAACACACCCTTCCCCAAGAATTTTACTAGTATTCAAACTGTGATGAGTACAGAATCTACTTCGGCCACACTGATACTGAACTGCCTCTGGGCTTCAAGTGGCCCACCTCTTTAACACCATGTTCCACGATTCAGCTGGCAATACAAGGATAGCGTACAACCCATCCCTTTCAATTTTTATCAGGTACTAACGTTATTGAAGTACTGTTATCTGATGATTGTGAAAGGTGTATTCGAGATGGAAAAGGATGTTTACTTGACAGCAAAGGAAAATTCTATTGCGCCAAAGGTATTGCATTTTGCACACATACATTTTGAACGAAAGAGTAATTTAATGATTGGTTTCAATTGAAGTATTTCTAACTAAAGTAGTTGCTGATTGTTTTGTATCTGCAGGGGGTAGAAGTTGGGTGGTGAAAAATCTGAATATGATACTAGCAGTCGGACCAGGTAATGCATATAGATTCATTTTCATTTTCACTAATATGTCTTCATATAATAATAATAAATTAATTACCATCTCTATTATATTTTTTAAGGTTTGATCGGCTAAGAAGTGTCCCACTTAAGGAGCATTTAACAGAATACTGTGCTCTCCTAGTTGATTTTAATATAGAGCATTCTTTGACAATGCTTCATTATTTAAGTGTGTATCCAATGAGTTTATTTAACAGGATCACATGTTTTTATGTCTTCTCTGTATCCCTGCACTCCAAAGTTCAAAGTCTTCAAGTCAGCGAAACAGTTTTAAAATTATGCATTAGTGAACTCCAGCATTATTCTAGTTCTTTATTGTTCTTGGTTACTAAAACTAAAAGGTGCAAACCATAAGCAACTGCACTTAAAGAAGCCAAGTTAAGCTAGATAAAAATTACCAGCCCATTTGCCATGGATTTAATTTATCTTATCATAATAGATCTCACTTTCATACATTAGTTATTACTCGTTATCTTTATATTCTCTAGCTAGAAGATGTCCAATACTCTCATTCTGTTTCTCTGTACAGCATTATTTTCTCATCCTCCCTAATTATTACTAGTTATTACCATTGTTTTGTTTGTTCAAAAATTTAAGTGTGTGTTAAGTATTACGATAAATAAAAATGAAAAAGTTAAATAATATATAAGAAAAAAAGACTTATAATTTAATCTCTTAAGATTTTTTTATTAAAAATAATGTTAATCTTTTATATAAATTGGACTCATGTTTCATTGTTATTATCTTTCTTCCTAAAAGATTCAACAGTAATATTAAAAACTTATAAACTTATAGTTAATTCATATCTCATTAATATACTTATTCAAAGATAAAAAAAAAATGACAAACTCTTTTATAAATAAATTAGGCCAAGGGAGAGGGGGTTCAGGAGCATATTCAAAGGAAAAATTTTGAAATTTTTTAACATGTGTAACTATTAAAATTAATAATATAAAATGTAAGATAATAGCTAAAAATTCTAGAAAAATATAAAATGATTGAATTTTGAAAATTTTCCTCTAATTTAAGTAAGATGTAAAAGTATCTTACCTTTATAAATGTAATATATTATTAATAAATAAT
Source organism: Sphenostylis stenocarpa (assembly GCA_963425845.1). Lineage (NCBI taxonomy): Eukaryota > Viridiplantae > Streptophyta > Magnoliopsida > Fabales > Fabaceae > Sphenostylis > Sphenostylis stenocarpa. The sequence goes on from OY731407.1 coordinate 14,657,179, forward strand.
AAATAAATAAAGGTCAAATTTATAAATATATAAATAAATATATTTAATAATTATTAAATTTAAGAAATCAAACCATATTTATTAACATAAATTATAAAACTTAAAAAATAATTATTAAATTTAAAAGAAACAAAATTATAAGTATTAATATAAATTATAAAATTTTAGAGGGGTGGTTCCCTTCCCCTCCCAACCGAGGGAGAATTCATCAATGAAGTTGCGAGCAAAACTTCTCATATCAACATTGTTACTCTTTTGGAGTTCTGTTATGAAGGTTCTAAAGGAGCTTTGGTTTATGAGTTTATGTCTAAGGGATTTGAAGAAAATGCCCAATTGACAGGTAAATCAATTGGACTGTCAAACGCTGTACCATATTGCAATTGGTGTTGCTCAAGGACTAGAATACCTGCATAGAGGTTGTAATACAAGAATTTTACTCTTTGACATAATAAACCTCGTAACATTCTCTTGGATGAGAATTTGAACCCTAAGATTGAAAAGAAAGTATGGTTTCAATATTTGGTGCTAGAGGAACAGCAGGCTACATTGCTCCAGAAGTTTTTTCTAGAAATTTTGGTGTAGTATCACATAAGTCGGATGTTTACAGTTATGGAATGATGATCTTGGAAATGATTGGAGGAAGAAAGAATTTTAAAGATGAAGTAGATCCATCAAGTGAAAACATACTTTCCTGATTGAATCAAACCAGGAACTTGGTTTACAAATTATAAGAAATGAAGGCGATGACAAATTGATGAGAAAGATGACAATAAAGCACATCCTTCAACTCGACCTACCATGTAAGTAAAGTGGTGGAAATGCTAGAAAGCAAATATACCTTTTTTGTCTTCTCCTCCAACCTCTCCGGTTTATTTATCATCTGAGAATACTATATATGCTACACTATTTTAAATTTATAACTACATTATTCTTTATGGAATTTTATAATTATTAGAAAATATAATTTATGAAAATGGTTCATTATTTTATCGCATTTACGTTTTTAATCCTTAAAAGTTTGATTGTTTAGTCGGTCAAACTTTGCGTTTGTGTTATTTTAGTTTTCTCCATATTAACTTAGATAATTAAACTTAATAGTTAATTATTTATTATTTTCAAATAATTTCTTATATCATTATTTTATACTTTCAATTTAGTGAACCATGTTTTTTTTCTAAAAAAATTATAATTTGACTAGTTGTTAAGTAAAGCAATTAGTGTAAGATTATAGACATGATATAATGGATTGGACATATTACTCAAAAAAGTAAAATAAACAAATTTTTCCTCTGCAGTCCAAGATCTATCTCTGTCATCTTGAAGCTTTATAGTATTTCAACTCCGTTTTTCGCCCTCTACTGTTCATTTCTCGATGCAAAGCTCTGCAATATAATTTTTCTTAAATTTCGTTTCAACTAAATGACCGTGGAGAGGAAAAAGAAAATACGAAGAAGATCTTGTGGAGAAAAGGACAGAGATGAAGAAAGCGCTATGGATTGGAGAAAGAGAAGTATTTAATGCATCGTTCAAATGGGACAACACGTGCAAATAGGTCCAAAAACAAAATGAACTCGATCACACCATCTATGATATTATAATTCAACTCACAATATTTTAGTTATACGTTATGATCCTTCACTTTTACACGAATTTGATTATTATAATTTAAAGTGTAAATCTATTTGTTTCCTACCTTATCATATGTAATTAATATTTAATCAACAACACTAAGGTGACATTTTACTTACAATGTCACACCCCACACACACACACACACACACACATATATATATATATATATATATATATATATATATTGTGATAAACAAACAAGACTCAAGACTTGTATAATTATGTATAGAAAGACAAAATTTTCTAAATGAAAAAAACGAAACTCTAACTATGATTAACCTAAAAAACGTTTTTTTTAGTTTTCACCGTATCATAATCTGTAATGACATTTTTTATCTGTAATGCTCTTTTTAAAAACAATAAAATTTATTCTAGTGATATAAAAATATTTTAAAATATCACATACCAACAACATATCAACGTTTAACAGGTACTTAACATTACATCGAACATAACCAGTATTATATATATTAATAAAAAATAAAAAAACAGTAATTTTAACTTTTGAAACGAAAGATTTTTTTTTCTACAAAAATTAGAATCAAATCTAACTTTACATAAATTATTAAAAAGTAATTTTTTAAGTCATTTTAATAAAAATAAATACTCCTCAATTATTATTACTAACTGTCATACTGTGAAAACTGAATATAAACTAAAATGATAAATTATTAAAGTGTGGATGGAAGGATTAGAAAATAATAACACAACCCATTATTGTTGACCATCAAAATCAGAGTCGAGAAAGACTAAGCATTTTACAGAAGGGGAAGGATAGAGTGGTCTTTTCAGTTGAGCGTAACAGCAAAAAGTTGCGTATTAGTATAGTCTTTTGAGGCACAGCAATGTGTCAGTACACCCAAACCACCAATTCCAACCATTGCATTAACACCACACCACTCGTTTCAATTAATCTCTCCATTCATAACAATAACTCCACCCAAATTATTACTCCCATTCCATTACCGTTAAGCCCTTTCATTTTCACATTAATTCCGAATTTAATAAACCCTACACAAGCAAAACACAAACACGCTCCGCTCGCTGCTTTCTCTTCCTATCTCTCTCGTTCGCCCAGAGAAACAATGGCACCAACACTCTCTCACCTCATTGCTTCTGTTCTGCTTTTTCATTTTGTTCTTCTCACGGTTAAGGGTTCCAATAACCCAGATTTTGACGCTCTCGTTGCCTTCAAAACCGCTTCAGACACTTCCCGAAGACTCACAACATGGAACACTAGCAGTACCAGCCCCTGTTCCTGGAGTGGTGTGTCATGCATTCGCGACCGAGTCTCGCGACTCGTTCTCGAAAACCTCGACCTTCAAGGCTCCATTCACCCCTTGACTTCTCTAACTCAGCTCCGAGTTCTCAGTCTCAAAGGAAACCGTTTCTCCGGTCCCGTTCCCAACCTCTCCAACCTTACCGCTCTCAAACTCCTCTTCTTGTCACGCAACTCCTTCTCCGGCGAGTTTCCGGCGACTTTCACGTCGCTCTTTCGCCTCTACCGTCTTGATCTGTCCAACAACAACTTCTCCGGCGAGATTCCGGATACGGTCTCCCACTTGACCCACCTACTAACTCTCCGCCTCGACGGGAACAAGTTCTCCGGTGACATTCCCGACGTCAACCTCCCCAACCTCCAAGAATTCAACGTCTCCGGTAACCGCCTCTCCGGCGAGATACCTAAAGCATTATCAAGCTTTCCCGAATCATCGTTCGGGCAAAACCCGTTTCTCTGCGGTGTCCCAGTTAAAAAATGCGCATCCGACCCGGGCAAACCTGGATCCGAGGGCGCCATTGCTTCACCGTTGTTACCACATAACAATAACAACCCTACAACTACCGTATCATCGTCACCTAGTTCAATGCCAAAAACGTCAACACCAACGTCAAGCAGTAAGAGCCACGAGAAGAGTGCTTCTAAAATAAGCCCGGTGGCGCTTATAGCTATTATAGTAGGTGATGTTTTGGTTCTTGCAATAGTTTCATTGCTTTTGTATTGTTACTTCTGGAGAAACTACAAGTTAAAGGAGGGGAAAGGGTCAAAGCTTTTCGAGAGTGAGAAGATTGTGTATTCGTCGAGTCCGTACCCTGCTCAGGGAGGGTACGAGAGGGGTCGAATGGTGTTCTTTGAGGGTGAGAAAAGGTTTGAACTTGAGGACTTGCTGCGAGCCTCTGCTGAAATGCTTGGAAAGGGAGGGTTTGGGACCGCGTACAAAGCTGTGCTAGATGATGGGAACGTGGTTGCGGTAAAAAGACTGAAGGACGCGCAGATTACAGGGAAGAGGGAGTTCGAGCAACACATGGAGGTGTTGGGAAGGTTAAGGCATCCCAATGTTGTTAGTTTGAGAGCTTACTATTTTGCGCGCGAGGAGAAGTTGCTGGTCTATGATTACATGCCCAATGCCACCTTGTTCTGGCTCCTTCACGGTACTCTAACCTGCCTACGACATTTCATTTCATTTCATTATATTGCATTGAACCTTCACGACTGTTTCTGTTTGTTTGTCATAGGCCACATGGATGAAATAAAACAAAGTTTTCATTTTCTTTTGTTCTTTAGTTGCCCTCAGTTCAATGGTGGATTATCTGCTTTGAAATTAATTTTCTTCGCACTAGGACCATACCCACGGCGTATGGTTACCCTCCCATGTAGGTTAGATGTAGTTGGTTGGGGTGTCCATTTACGAGGCTCCTTCAAATTTTAACGACGAATCATGTGCATTGGATGGGATCTCTTTATTACGATTCCTTCTCCCTCCTTACAACGCTATAGTGATATTTTAATACATTGTTTCCAGCAATTGCAGACAAAGGAACTGTTAACTGAACAGTTGCTGCACAAATCACAATCATAAGCCCCTGGGAATCGGGACAATGTATTGTGCCATGCAGACTGATTTTCCATTGTCTTGGACTGCTTTTCGTTAATAAATAAAATAAAGAATACGAGAAGTATATTGCTTTATGTTCTTTTCCTGCAACATTTGGCCTTTTGCTTTATCTTTTGCCAGTTGAATGTCCAAAAAGGGCATACTAGGGCTTGTCATTAGTAAATTGAAAGTTATAAATATTAGTGGCAAATGTGTAATTGAATGGAACCTGAAGGTCGAATTGTGGTTGCGACAGGGAACCGAGGACCCGGACGAACCCCACTGGACTGGACCACGAGGCTGAAGATAGCAGCGGGAGCGGCGCGAGGCGTGGCTTTCATTCATAACTCCTGCAAGTCCCTTAGACTTACCCACGGTAATATCAAATCCACCAACGTCTTACTCGACAAGCAGGGCAACGCGCACGTGTCTGATTTTGGGCTCTCGGTTTTCGCTGGCCCAGGCCCAGTTGGTGGGAGATCCAACGGCTACCGTGCGCCGGAGGCATCGGATGGTAGAAAACAGACTCAGAAGTCTGACGTGTACTCTTTCGGTGTGCTCCTGCTGGAGATGCTGACAGGGAAGTGCCCCTCCGTGGTTGAGAGTGCAGGCAGTGCTTACGGTGGGGGGGTGGACCTACCAAGGTGGGTCCAGTCAGTGGTGAGGGAGGAATGGACGGCTGAGGTGTTTGATTTGGAGTTGATGAAGTATAAGGATATTGAGGAGGAGATGGTAGGGCTGCTTCAGATTGCAATGGCGTGTACCGCGGCTGCACCTGATCAACGGCCCAGGATGAGCCACGTCGTCAAGATGATTGAGGAGTTGCGTGGGGTCGAGGTGTCTCCGTGTCATGACACGACGGACTCCGTTTCTGAGTCACCTTCCATCTCTGAAGATGCGTGTGGAGCGAGTCAGTGAAACAAGGGAGTAGGTGCTACCTAGGTTGTGTGGATAGCGGTAGTATTGGCGGTTTTGTTTTTCTAATTAATTATTTTTAATCTCGTATTTGTTTGATGTACTAGTCCTTTGCCCACTTTCCTGAATGCCAAGATTAATTTTAGTTCAAGGTTTTCCGCTAATTAAAGCTGTGTTAAATGAATGTGTTTGTACGAGTTATTAAATAGAAATAGGGCTCTAAATTGCGAAAATGGGTTTCAAAAGAATGGCATGCTTAGTTTGATTAGCGAAATATGAACTGATTGTCGGCATCGTTGTCCTTTTTGACCGTCTAGGCATATGGAGGAGGAAATAAAATGTTTTGTTCTTTCTCGTGATCTTTTGTATTCGTACATCTTTACATCTTGGTATTCTTTGACTTTTTCGTTACAGCGTTAGAAGATCCAATGGAAAAAACTCGCACTATTTTGATTAAATCTACACCGCATAGTTAAAACTTACAAGATAAAAAAGAATCAATGAATAATTTGGTCACAGTGGTAACTCGTGTTTTTGTACCTATGGACTAGAAATGCATTACCATGGGTGCAATCTTCGTCAGCTTTGACACAGTACTAGGGGCAAACTTCCTAGCAAACAGAAAACACACATTCATGCTATCTCCGTTATACTTGCATTTCTGATTCCTTAAACTCTCCAAGAACTGAACAGTAATCTCCGACCTCAGAAATTTAGCTGGGTGTGGACCACCCTTTGACCAGTCAACCCAAGTCAAACTCCTATTTGAATTACCCTCCCAAAACTTAATGCTCACATACGTTGGCAAGTAATGTTCATCGGCGTAACATGAACCTTTGCAGTACTCTTGAAAAACTGGGAAGTATTTTCTGTCAGATACTACTTCTAGTGCAAGCTCTCTGTCCATTTCAAACCATTGGGACCCTTTTCTCCATTGGTTTAGGGAGATCTCAGGCAACATCTGGATGCTATATCGGCCTCGGCCAACAGAACTCGGATCATCAAAAGCCATGACATAATTTTGGGTAGAGTTCATCAAGTAGGTGTAGATGGTTGAGAAGTTGAAGAGTGGTATGCATGACTCTGATAACAGTACAAAGCGTTGGTTTGAGATATCAAGAAGTGCATTCGCCAGCAAGCGACGTTCAGCTTCAATCATGTTCACATTGCCCCATTCAACTTCCTGCATCATGTCAATAGCAGATAATGAGATGAAGAGTATTGACCAATGTTTCTTTCCAAATTCAAGCAAATTGCTGGTGTTAGAACTAGACATCCTTAAAGAACTCCATGACATAATTCGAAACAGATAGGCATAAATGGAAATGAAATTAAAACCAGTAGTACAATATTTATGTGTGGACAATTTTCTTGAGGCCTAAGATTCGTTTATTTTTTCATATATTTTTTTTACAAGACATTAAGGCAATAAAGGATCCACACAAATGGTGAGTACTTTCTGATAACATAAATAAATCAATTCATATAAGAATTGACGCGATGTACAATTTACACAAAAAGGTAGTAAACATCATTGTCCTTTTATCAATTGGGGTTAGCTAATTAAGAAATGGTTCCGTAAACTAGTAGCAGCTAGTTGTTGCCAGTTAACGGGGGAAGGGGCATGAGCTATTATTTTAAATGCTAATTACTATATGGGATCGTTTGTAATGATCATTTTATTTTTAATAGAATGTCCAATATGATGTCTACATTAGTGATCCTAAACAACAAAATAAAATATATATGCTAAAGAACGCTCAGGCATAGATCATGTTTTACTTTTCCTAAGTTCTAAAAAATAATTTGGACAACGTCTAGAGCGAAAATGAGTTTTGGCATCACACCGGTCCTGGTAATTGGTGAATATGGTTATAATTGCCAGCGTACTGATAGAAACTCACAAGGATACAATTCTTACTTTTTTGGCTTTAGAAACCTAAACTAGATCAACTTTATAATAAAAATTGGCGGATTCGATTCACTGTAAATTATCATTGTAGCTGAGCCTAACCGAGCAATACGAAGCAAATCGTTTTTCTTCTGTTCTATTTTCTTAGCCACATTTCCCTCTTTATTGGTTTTTCTTTGTTTGTTCTTTCTATTAAGCAATCTGCATGGCTACAAGTATAAGAATATAACAAGATATCTGTAATGGAGCATACAAAATAAGTCACAGGGTCTGTACTTTTCTTTTGCAACAAAAAAATGCATAACCTATAATTCATTTCAATTATGAAAGCTACAGGATCATTGACTAGTATAGAAACCATGATATGATCAGATCAGTTACGGAAGATACCAGCTGTCATTGACGTAGTCAATGATCCAACACAAGCAATAGTCATCTCCATAATTGACAATAAACCAATACTAAACGTAACAAGTGAAGAAGAAACCAACTGACCTTACTGGGAATTCTCCGACCTTCAAACACAGGACTCTCCGGGCGTGATCCATTGTATGATGGATTGGAGTGCACATAAATTGAGTACAACCCTTCATGCCCTTTGAAGAATTGCTCCCACAAAGGTGCCAAAAACACAGGACCCCTTGTCAAGAACATGAAGGCAACCTTTGGAACACGATCAAACGGGTAATCAGGGATCTTTGCTGTCATCGAAGCTCTCCATAGCAATTCCTCATCATCCATATCATGCACAACATGAGGAGGCTTAAGGAAATCCCTCAATCCTACGTGGCTACTTTCAGTTTGAGTTTGAGTTTGAGTTTGAGTTTGAATTTCTGTCTGAGTTTGAACTTGGGACTGAATTTGAGTTTGATTAGATATTTCTGGTTTTGTAGTTGGTGTCGGCAAGGGTGGTGCTCGCGGAAAGGAAGAGAGTGACAACTGCGTGAATTGTAAACTAAAGTTGCAGTCTTTAAGATAAAAACTAAGGATAACCCCAATGGTTATACCAAAGCCCAGAATTAGGATATAGGAAAGAAACTGAATAAAGTGAAATTGAACATTAAAAAACTTGGAAACAGAGTTTAAGGGGTATTGATTATTTTGGCCCTTCATTCTATGGGGACAAAACCAAATTCCCAACAACTCTGTTATATTGGTATATATGATTGGTACCAAAGTTAAAAGCTTGTAAAGGAAAAACAATCAGAAATACGTGATTTGATGAAACACCCAACTGTATCAGCAACAAATTAATCTTCTAAATAAAATATCTCAACAGCCATAAGACCAATACCAAAAAGATCAAATGAAAGTGTTTCTATATAATAAGGTTCACCTAGTTTGAAACCTTAAATATGATGGTAAACTTAGAGAAAGAAAGAAAGGGTGATGGAGAAAGAAGAGAAAGCTCTGAAAGTCCAGACCAAATCAAGAAAGGCAGAAGCAAAAGCTATCTCCCTTTGCTCAATTTATGGCACGAACAGACCCTTCAAAACAGGAGTTGATGACTTAAGATTGGAGACTTTTTCTCTTATCGTTTCCTGGATGGCCACTTTATGAGTATATTCCTTTTATTTTATGCTCTACTAGAAATAATAACAGCTTTGTATAAAAACTGAAGTTGGCAAAGACAGAAACAGTTATAGCTGGTTTTAGGAAACCCGTAGAAGATTCATTCCATACAAATTCGTTACAAGAAACCAATAAATATAATACAGGTAGGTGATTGGAAGTAGGAAATCATTAATTAATACGTTGAAGTTTACTAGGAAAATGCAGATTCGGTTGTTGTTAACTGGTGCCGTCTGTGCTGATACAGTGTGCAATGGTGAAACGACAGGGACGTTTTCTTCTATGGCCAACTTTTTGACACAGGAAACGTATGTTACGACCCAGACCAAGTTATGAAGCCGCCAACCAAATATTTTTCAACACGTCCCTTTCTTCCGTGTTTGGTTACTGAATTTTCGACAATTGGATTTCTGTGGACTTTAGAAAACCTTTGCTAAAACAAATAATAATAAAAAAAAGTTTATATTCATGATTTCAGATAATTACAAATTCTGAGAAGTATTTTTCTTACTAAATATATATTTATAAGTTTTATACCAATAAAATAGTAACATGTTAATTTTATACAAATTAGTTTTTAAATACATTTTTAATAACAGTTTTGAAAAACTATCCCTAAAAATGCTAATGTCAAATTGTATTAAGCAAACGATACTACTAACAACAATAAAAACTATAAGATGATTGATGTAATGTAACTGTTTGTTTCTTTAATAAAAGTAAAATATATACTTAATATTTTTTTAGTTTTTAGTTTTTAAAAATTAAAAAATAAAAACAGATTTAAAAAATATTTTGTAATATAAAAGAAATTTTTAACAAACCAATGATGTAATAATTTTTTTAATTCTAAAACTTAAAAATTTGATATATAAAATCCTGACAAGTATTCTAAAATATAGAATATATGGAAGATTTTCCCTCACCAAGTTAAATCCAATTCATCTGTAAAAAACGATACCTTAAGAATAATGCACAAATGAATATTCTTATAAGAGAATTATTGACATTTTTTTTTTATCAACATCTACTTTATAACTCTTATTCAATAATGTAATAATAATGAATATAAATAAACATAAAAATTTAAATTATTATTATTTTTTATATTATTAAAAAAAAAGTCATAAAAAATGTGTGGTTGAAAAAAGTTATCGAATATAATTTTTCTTCTTGTAATTGGACACGCGTGTATTTGATTGTGGTTTGTGGGGAAAAATTGCTTGGTCAATGGTCAATGGTCAACTGGTAAGTTGAGACATATTTTCAGTCAATCGAAGAGAGAAGGTGGAAAAAAATAATATTACAGGTAATGTGATAAGAAAGATTAAGAGAATTAACAAAAAAATTGGAATGAAAGGAAGATTAAAAAAATCATTATAATATGTATATCTTAAAATAAATAAATATTGTACACTTAGAAATATATATATATATATATATATATATATATATAATTTGTTAAAATAAAAAATTAGTGAAAAATATATTATATTACTTTTATTAAATCATTTAAATTTTTTAATAAAATAACACAATACACTTTCATTTCTAATTTATGTAAATATTTCTCACAATCAATTTTGTTAACCAAACAAAATACAGTTTTTTATTTATTTATAGGGTTCAATTTTTGAAAGAATAAATTTAAGGATTAATGATTATGTTATATTATATTATATTATATTATATATATATATATATATATATATATATATATATAATTGTAGTACTAAATATCTTCTAAAAGTTATATGTATTATAATTTTTATCTAAATATGTAAAAAAACTTATTAATAACTTCGATTAGAAAACAATATTTTAAGAAATTGTTTTTAATTACAATACTTCCTCTGCGAACGTTGACATCTTGCATTGAAGTCCACTTCGCACATTCATGTTTGTTTTGTATCCTCTCCATATATTAATCAGAAAATAATATTTTAAGAAATTATTTTTTATAGTTTCCGTTCATGATAATATTTTTAGGGTATTTTTTTGGTAGAAGTAGAAGAAATAGAGAGAATCCTTAAAGAGAGTTGTCTACCAAACATTAAAAAATATTAAAAAAAATACATTTCCATAGAAAATGAGAGTTTGTTCTGAATATTTCATCACTTATGTCAACCCAAATGCTTTTTTTTTCGAAAAATAAAAATTCCACGTTTAATAACACGTTGTTATTGTCCATAAGAGTTTAAGAATTAATTGAAAAAACCACAAAACATGTGGATTGATTTATGAAAAATTGTTTTAATATTTATTTTTTGGGATAATGGTAACTTTCAAATAAGATTATTCTTTGAATAAAGTAATGAGATAAGATAAAATTGTAAATTTAATTCACATATATGCCTTAGTAATTTTTAAGAACGAAATGTCTTATTAAAAATATGTATAAAGGTTGCTAAACAAACCCCATACCAGCAGATACTAATCTATAAATTAAATACTAATTTTAGAAAATGTAAGAATTAATAATAATATTTACACTATATTATAGGTATAAAGTATTTGTTAGCTCATCAATCATTGATTTTCACCCAAAAATTTGACTAACCACCGTCTAATCAATTCATACATATCCTATATAAAAAATTCTTTATAACTCATAATTTAACATAATTAAATATATTAAATTAGGAAAATAATAATTTTTCTTCTTTAGAGATAACGAAAATGATAAAAAAAAATTATTATTTTTTTATATCAGACATATTTTTTTTTTTATGTATGAAAAAAAAAGAATGAAAAGTGAAAATTTTTATTTTATAAAATATTTCTATCATGAATAAATATTTTAATAACCTAAAAATAATTATATAAATAATTTTATAATTACATAAATATTAAATTATAATTAAATAATAATTTTATTTACTTTTATGTGACTTTTCCTTTAAAATAATAGGTATATTTTTCATTATATTTCATTTTTTTTCTTTTTTTTTCTTCACAATTTATTCTTTATTATCATACAAAACCTAAATTATACAAATGTCTTTTTATTTATATATTTTCATTTTAGTCCCTCTCCAACTTGCACCTACACCCTCTTCTTCGCAACCAATCATAAAAAATAAAAAAAAAGAGATTTTTTTTTTTAGTAAGAACCAAAAAAATGGCATCTTTAACACGAGAGAAATTAAGTCGGGGTCACTTACGATTTCATATTTGAAGCAATGTTTTGATTTTTTTGGAGGAAAAAAAATTAAGAAGGAAAAAGGAAAATCTGTTGGCGTGAAAGAAAGAGGACGAATAATTTAACCATTTTCTTCCTCGTATTTGTCTTTTAGATTTATGTCTATCGATGATAAAGTTTTCAAAAATCAGTGGCAAGAAGGTGGAGTGTAAACAAATAAACTTAATATATGTTTTGAAAATCATTCAAACCACATTCAACTGAGATTTTTTGCATTTCAGTGCATAAACGGAGAAGGAACTTTAGTTATTATCTCCAAAACACACATTAAGAAGTTTAATGTGACTTTTTTTTTTTTCTCAAATCTCTGAAAACGAAAGGGTGAGGTCGAGAATAATAGTATATTATTTGATGCATTCAATGTAATTCAGTGAGCAATATGAAGCACACGACAACAATTCGTTGCCACCGAAGATATATGTTGATCCTTTTCTTCCCACCAATTATGTGTCGAGTAATTTAAGATATTCCTTGTTTCTATCTCGTGGTCAAATGTTCTTAGACGATGTTACATTAACTTTATTGACAAATTATTCCTCTACGTCGTTAGTAGAATGGTTTTTGCATAATCAATTAATTCAATATGTACTTATATTATCAAAGATAACGAAGTTTGATAGATTGAAGATTGTGACATCTGTGAACAATTTCTATGAGTAATTAATAAAAAACCACTAATACCAAACAGAACCAGTTGATGGTGACTTATAAGCTGACAAAACCTAAAAACATGGCTAGCTGGACAATAGGCGCATCACAACACGCCAAGTTATGTCTAACAATAAAAAAAATCATAAAATATAACAACCCTAATTTCACCAGCAATTTTTTGTAACCAGTTGAAAATAATTCATACTAAAGCAAATAATAATAGGTTAATGATTTTTTTTTCATTTTTGACCAAAGAGGAGACTTTTATTTTTCTTAAATATCACATTTGAAGAAGTTTTAAAGTTTGTCTATGGTGAATGTACAAGTTTTTTTATTATCATTAAAAAAAGTCATTGATAAGATTTTTAAGATAATTATTATAAAAACTAACTAGTTTAATGAGCTAGTCGTACAAATTTTCTTTTAACACGTGTTTTCACTCTTTTTATTAATACTGAACTTAATGATAATAATGAAGAAAAGTTTAATATGTGTACTAAATATTTTAATTAGTTCAAAATAAATATTATATATATATATATATATATATTAGCAATAAATATTTTCTTTTTTTTACTACTTTTACAGTTTAATTATCATATCAATGTAAAAATAAATAAATAAAATCAGTGTCAATCATTTAGAATTCGCCTTAGATAAATTTTAAGGTCTAGTGAAAGGAGTTTGAATAGCTTATACAAAGTCCTGGGTTTTAACTTTGTTTTGACACAAAAAAAGAGATGTTTTTATAAAGTGGATACTGTAGAAGTTAAACGAGAAAACTTACCTTAGACATTCTAAGATTAAATAATAGTGTAAAAAAACTTTCATACTATTAATATATTTAAATGAAATTCATATTTTTATCTCTCTGTTTAATTAATAAGTGCCATAAGGACATTGATCACGTTTTGTATAATTTTATATCATTATTGTACTAAGTATATTGTACTTGATGTAGCTAATGCTAAGTATAAAATATTTTTACAATCACAACAAATTAGTTAAGGTGATCAATCCAATATCTGCAATATTAAAAGATTGATATTTAAATTTTATAACTTAAAAAAAAAATCGAGACAAAAATAAATCTATTTCTATAGTTAAGGAAGGAAAAGTTGAATTTTAAATTAGAGAAACTAAAAACAAATTTTACCCAAATTCAAATGACTAAAATCATATTTAACTAAAAAATGTTTATCAACACACTGCAAAAATATATCCTACTTACCTCTCCGGTCAAAATTCTAAAAAAGAAAAATCCACTCCCCCATTTACCTTGATCCGAGTGTACTAGAATTTTTTTTTCGTAGTTTGCTATACTGTTGATTAAAAATAATCAGATGAACCAAATAATTTCCAAAATTTAACTTGAAATTGAATTTAAGAATCTATCGTGAGATGGCTCGGAATATCTAACCCCTGAAACTTGATTTGTGTCCGCGTACGAAGGATTATCTTCAACATATATCAAGGAGACCCTACGTTGCTCTAGAAGCCGTGTAATATTCACTCAAATCAAATAACTCTCCATCACATGTTTTAAGCACTGATCACGGCACAACGCGAGAACTAAAACATGGGGAAATGGTAAACCTCTTGACTTTGCGAGGGTCAGGATGCCAACCAAAGATATTCTTTTGGGTGGCCACAAACATACCCAAGTAAGACTGTCCATTAGACTATTCATGCAAATTGCCCCAAAAATAATATTAAAACTCTTTCATTAAATGGAAAACAAACTCGCTGAGAACATCTTAAACACCTCTTAAGTTTGGCAGTACTCATCCAGTAATATCATAGCATGTTACATCAAAGTTCACAAATTAGACTCTAATCCTTCGCATATAAGTTGTCATCAAGCAAACCCACTTAGCGATCACCGAAGTGAAAATGACTCGCACAGAGGTACACCGGTCTATTTAGTGAACTTGCTTTGACAGCACAATACGGCAATGCCAGCAAGAACACAGGCAATAAGAAAAGAAGATTTCCCTCTTTGATGTAATAAACTGCCACTAGTGTAAGCCCATATCCATCGAGATAGGAAATGCAGCCCACAGGTATTTTTGAACTTCTGGATTGAAAAATCCTAAAGTAGATACAGTATGTTATGTCAGTTCCACGAAAGAATAACAGCCAATCTGACAAGTAATTATCCTCCAGATTATTATACAAGGGCTAGTTTGCAAAGATTTCCCGTTATCTAGGGCCATTTCAATGCAAACAAATGACCTTGGAGGATAGGCTAATACACATTTTCTCAAAAAATGCAATTGAAATAACTGATCGGCAGTCACCGAGCCAGCCTGCGCAGCTCCTCATGATTATAGTTTACCCACAATGTCAACAAATGTAACCAAACTGGAATTGTAAGTTTCTAGAGAGAAATCCTGCACATACTCACAAAAAATTGTCTAAGTTTTCATTCAATGTGGAAGACTTTTCAGATCATGGCATGTTTAACAATTTTCTCAAGACACAAGGTAAAACTGCAATCCATGAATCATTCACTATTCTGCCACCCAAACTAAATCAATCACAACAGAACAGCAAAATAAACATTGAGATGCTAGGGAAGTGATAAATTCAAAGTTAGAAGCAGCGTTAAATCTGGTTTCCCTGACTAAAATACATCATTCTAGAAAAACATTATCATCCATAATAGAAATAACAGACAAGGTTTAGTTATTTTCTTCTGTCCACATTGATGATCAGAGCTATTTGATTATATGGGTACCAGATTTTTCACATCGTTAGAAAGTCAGATAAGAAAGGGCTCTTTCGTTAGTAAAGGATGAAAACAAAAAAGCCAATAAATAAGATCTGAAAAAGTACATAAAGCATCACATGCATATCACAACTGTCAGCAGTCTCTAGGTTATTTTGCAGATCCAATAGAAATATTTAATTAGTGTGCTTTAATCATTTGTGTGTCATTTCTATGAATTTCTTTTGTAACAGTATTTTTGTCAGAATATATTGTTACATCTCAGCTGAATTCTTGAAAGTATCAGGTCTAACAGTAATTCAAATAAGTGACTGACATGCATTCCAACCACCTAAGGTTTTTGCGTAAAACTTATGCTCAATAGATATAAATACAAGAAATTTTTTATTTTGACAACCCTTCTCCACAAACATCTATCCTACAAAAATGAAAGTGTTCTCTTAGTTTTATAAAGAAAAAGACAAAACGAGAAAGAAAAGGTGAAACCCCTTTGGAGCACTGGATCAGAAGAGAATGTTGAGCAAGAAAGAGTAAAAGAACGCAGAGCATGAAAGAGGAGAAACTCTAATATGCTCCCAGTCTCCCAGTTAATACTCTACGAAGTTGTGTACCTATTTAAATTTAATTTAGTTGAGTTAAAAGAAGATTTATAATTTAGTGGGATACGTCACTCCACTCTATGATCTCATATATATAGGATTACAGCATTTAAAAAAACAATCACTAACTACCAATTACTAACCACTACCAAATAATAATTCTAACACTCCCCCTCAAGGTGGAGCATACAAATTGTATGTGTCAAACTTAGAACAAATAAATTCAATTTGAAGTTCTCTCAAAGACTTTGTCAACACATCTGCAAGTTAATCATTGGACCCAACAAATTCAGTGCAAATTTCTTTAGACAATAATTTTTCACGAATTAAATGACAATCAAGTTCTATATGTTTGGTCCTTTTATGGAACACCGAATTACAGGCAATGTGGAGAGTTGCTTGATTGTCACAATACATCTTCATTTGTTAGATCTCACAAAATTTCAGTTCTTGAAGGAATTGTTTCACCCACACTAGTTCACAAGTGAGAGACGTCACTGCTCTATATTCAGCTTCAGCACTAGACCGGGCCACTACATTTTGTTTATTGCTTTTCCAAGAAATAATGTTGCCTCCAATGAGATCACAATATCCATTAGTGGAGCGTCTGTCCATAGGGAATCCAGCCCAATCAGCATCATAATACCCAGATATTTGGGTACCCCATTATCTTCATACAACAGACCTTGTCTTGGAGCCTTTTCGAGATATTTTAGGATGTGAACGACAGTATTCCAATGATCAGTACGCGGATTTTGCATAAACTGACAACTCCAATGGAAAAAGATAGGTCAAGTCTGGTAATGGTGAGATAAATGAGTTTCCCAACAAGTCTTCTATATCTCTCAGGATCAAAGAACAGTTCACCCTGATCCGCCATTAATTTCTGATTTGGATTCATAGGACTGTTTACTGGTCTACAATCAATCATGTCTGTTTCTTTCAAGATATCTAAAGCATACTTTCTTTGAGAGACTACAATGCCTTCATTTGATTTAGCCACTTCCTTAGTTTGGAAATGATTGCATAAATGTCTCTTTAGCAGAGAAATTTTATCAACATCATCCCCTATAATGACTATATCATCCACATATACAATTAAATAAACACATTTTCCTGAAGCAGTATAATAAAAAAACAGAATGATCTGCTTCACTTTGTTTTAGTCCAAAACTTTGAACAATATGACTAAACTTTCCAAACCAAGCACGTGAAGATTGTTTGAGACCATAGAGAGAACGATGTAACTTACAAACCAAACTAGACTCCCCTGAGCAACAAACTAGGAGGTTGCTCCATGTAAATTTCCTCCTCAAGATCATCATGCAAGAAAACATTCTTGATATCTAACTGATGAAGAGGTCAATGACGGATAGTTGTCATAGCAAAGAAAAGTCGAACAATAGTCATTTTGGCCACAGGAGAAAAAGTATCGTTGTAGTCAAGGCCATAGATCTGAATGTAGACTTTTGCTACTAATCTAGCTTTGAGTCGATCAACTTCACATGTTGGTCCAACTTTAATGACATAGACCCAATAACAACCAACAGTCTTCATCCCAGGTGGAAGAGGAACTAAGTTCCATGTACCATTATGCTCAAGAGCCTGCATTTCATCAATTATGGTTTGTCGTCATCCAGGATGATCAAGTGTCTCTTTTACATTTTTAGGAATAGTAATAGTGGATACAAAAGAAACAAAAGAAAAATAGGAAGGAGACAATTTGTGGTAGCTAAGAAAATTGTAAATAAGATGTGGATTACGAGTAGAGCGAGTACCTTTGCGAATGACAATAGGCCAACTTGAGTCATTATTATCAGGAATCGTGGTATTAGGGGATGATTGAGAAGGATCTGCTGAGGAAGACTCATCTTGGGGCATGAGACTGATCATTTGATTCCTGTGTTGATAGGTAATAAGAGGCAATGATGAGGATTCCGGTGTATTTTGTGTGAAATTTTAGGTGTCAGGAGGAGGAGGTACAAATGGCCCCACTAAGGGTATAGGTAGGACATTTTGGACCGGACCGAACTAATATCCTGCATAGAAGAAGGGAAAGGGAGTTGATTAAAAAAAAATGACATTAGCAGACATATAATACCTCTTGGTTTCAGGAGAATAACATCGATATCCTTTTTGAAGACGAGAATATCCCAAGAAGACACATTTGATAGCTCTAGCTGATAGTTTATCTAAACTTGGAGACATATCATGAACAAAACATACGCAACCAAATACACGAGGAGAAACATGAAAGTGTGACTCCTTTGACAATAGAATAGAGTGTGGAGCTTTATTGTCAAGAGAAGAAGATGACATTCTGTTAATGAGAAAACATGCAGTAAGAATAGCATCTTCCCAATGATGAACAGACATATTTGCACCAAGTAATAAGGTACGAGCAATTTCAACCAAATGTCTATTTTTTCGTTTTGCTATACTATTTTGCTGTGGTGTGTGAGGACAAGTAGACTGGTGTAAAATGCCTTAGGAACTTAGGAGAGTGGAGAAATCAGTAGAAAAGTATTCCTTGGCATTATCACTTCGTAAAACTTTGATTACTTTTCCAAATTGATTTTTGATTTCGTTAAGAAAAGACTTCAAGATAGGTAATAATTCAGAACGATCTTTCATTAGATAAATCCAAGTACACCTAGAAAACTCATCAATGAAGGTAACAAAATATCTATAGCCAAAGGATGAGACACGACTAGGACCCAAAATATCAGAATGAACAAGAGAAAAGACAGAGTCACATCTAGATTCAGAACGTTTAGGAAAAGAGGACCTAGTATGTTTCCCTAGTTGATATGATTCACATTCAAAATCTTGAAGTTCAGGAACCATTTTTTTTAATCTTGACAAGTGAGGGTGCCCTAAACGTTCGTGTAATAGTTTTGGAGATAAGGATGCAACATAGGATACAGATGATTTAGTCTCAAGGTAGTATAAGCCTCCAGATTCATGTCCTTAGCCAATCTATCGACTCGTACTACGTTCCTGTATAACAAAAGAGTTGACATTAAAGGTTACTGAACAATTCAATAATTTGGATAATTGACTTAGGAAAATGAGACTGAAGGGACATGAATGAATAAAAAGAACAAATTTTAAGTTTAAAGACGGAGAAATGGAGACTTGACCAGTTATTTTAGAGGCTACTCTACTTCCGTTGGCTAAGGTTATGAGATCAGGAGTTTTAGGAAATGAGAAAGAAGAAAACAAAGAGGTATTACCAGACATGTGATCAGAAACACTTGAGTCAATAATCCATGGATTTTGACTTTTCACAGATTGTGAAATGCAAGTTGTTGATGAATTTGGGGTTGTTGATGATTGTGTTAGACTACTGGATTTCAACCTCAAATATTCCTTATATTCTTCGTCAGAGAACTTGGGTTCAACCATTTCAGATTTGGAAATATTGATAGCCTTGTCAGGAAAACCGTGCAAAGAGTAGCAATTTTTCAGGGTATGACCCATTCTCTTACAATGAGTGCACTGAGGACGTCCTCTACCTTCATGTCCTCCTCTAGTGCCGCGACTTCCTCTTCCACTAGTAGAAATCATAGCAGAAGATTCAACAAGTTCTTGATTATTTTTTCCTTTGAGAGTTGGAACACGAAGTAGTCTTGTAGTCAAACTTTCCATATAGACGAAACTTCTTGTCCAGTTAAAATTTGATCGCTAACATAATCAAATTCTGAATTCATAGCCCGGAGAGTCATAACCATATAGAATTTATCCAACTTTTGTTTTATCTTCTTTAACGAATCCACCTCTAGGAACATTTTTAATTCTTCAACTGTTGATTAAGTTTCAACAATAAAAGTCATCATATCTTTATCCACTTGCTTGAGAGAGGCTAATCGATTAGCGAAATCATAAAGGCGTTGGATATCATTTGTGAAGATATTTTGAGTCTTTTTCCAGAAAGAGTTACATGTTTTGAAGGATCTGAGAGTGTTCAAAATATTTGGTTCTACTGATTGCCACAATAGAGCACGGAGTTGATAATCAAGTTTTTCCCATTATTGAGCATAATCTTCTGGTATCTTACTTTCGTCTTCTTCTAGATGATCGTGAACCCTTATCCAAGGAACTAAAGTTCCACTGAAGAAGACCAAGACATATAATTTTTTTCCATTTAATTTATCAGCCGTTATAGTGGGAGTTTCAGAAAAGGAGGTTGTGGGCCCTGACAACATGTTTTAAATAATGTAGATGTAAGACAATGGAACCTGTAAGAAGGAGAACATCTAAGATAGAATTAGATAGAGAGGGAAGTATCAATTTTCACCTTGCAAGAAAACTAACGAATGACAACAGCGGACAGCTATAGCGGAACAGAGGCTGGAAGGTCACGGAAGGTGGTCAAAAAGTCATCGTACAGCAGCAAAAAAGTGACCGGACGAGGGACCGGATGATTGCCGGAAAGTTGCCGTAAAGTGGCTGAACGGTGGCCAGAAAGGCAGAGCAGGACCAACCTGCTCTGATACCAAGTTAAGAGAGTGAAACGAGTTAAAAGAAGATTTATAATTTAGTGAGATACGTCACTTCGCTCTATGATCTCATATATATATATATATATATATATATATATAAGATTACAACATTTTAAAAAAAAACCACCAACCACCAACCATCAACTACTAACCACTAACTACTACCAAATAATAATTCTAACATGTTGAAAGTCTCACATCGCCTGCCTCATGTCATTTGGTATGATTTAAATACATGTTAGGTTACTCCACATATGGCCAATTGGTTTTATGTTGGAACCTTAACTTGGTATCAGAGTCAAAACCTAACATATTTCCGGTTATTGTCTTGGGGAGTGGTCCTGCAGGCTTCGTTGGAGAGAGTGTGTTGAAAGTCTCACATCACCTGCCTCATGTCATTTGGTATGGTTTAAATACATGTTAGACTACTCCACATATGACCAATTGGTTTTATGTTGCAACCTTAACAAATTTAATTTTTTATTTTGAATCTGCAGTGTCGTGATTTACTATTAGTATTAATTTTGGGATAAAGAAAAAACAGCAGAGCAAGGAAGCAAAATGATTGAGTTTTCTGTAGTGCATAAGCTTATACTTTTATTGAATGAGACTCATATTTAAACACACTTACATTACAGGATAAAAGATCATGCTCCATTATTTTACGAACTAATACTGATCATGGAAAATAAACTTGGAAACTAGCTTATCCTCTATTCGCAAAATAACATATTTTTATCTTGATTTATTCAAAAATGAAAAATACTTTGACAGCATCTAAAGGCACAATCTCAACAGTTACAGTCTCATTTGAGTAGTGTAATAAAGCTCCCAGACAATGTAAAATAAAAAAACTCAGGGAAGAGGCTTCAAGGAGAGACGCAGAGCATGCAGTAAATGTAAAAATGCCAACAACTAAGCAAATAGAGCCGACAAGGCCTGCAATCCTAGGCAAGACACAATGGCTTTTTCACCTATAGATACTAATTATAATCAAATTAATGAGTGAGTTTAAATCTTAAAGCATATTAGTCATTACCTTTGGTAACTTGTTCTGCTGAGCTAGATGATCCACATGGAGCCTCACATTTGCTGATGCAGGAATCCAGGCACGACGATCAACATCAGAATACACATCTTCTACAATGTCAAACAAAGTTTTTGCTCCACCTTCAATTGCTTTCAGGATATTAGCTTCTCTACTCCTGCGATTCCTGAAAATAATGATAACAATCCACCTAATTGTTGACTCTGACATAAAATATCAAGTTAACTTGTCCAGTCAAGAAAAGGAAGTAATAGATGGTTAGTACTTTAGATATCCACACAGCATCTGTTTTGGCCAGACATTAACTCTCCCATGTATTGGTATTAAAGCATGTGGTGAAAGCTCCAGAAATTTGTACGTGGTTTGGAAGTATTCCTGCAAACGACAATTATGTTGAGCAAAAGCACATCTAAAATGCGGGTATTATGAACTTTATTTTCTTTGTTAGTGTACTTTTTATAGGAATCCAATCCCTACTGAACTCTCCCCATTGAGAAGCCTATCAAAGTCTACACACATAAGCCTAAATGCCAAAGGGCTTAGAACAACCTTGGGTGGGAATTTCTAGTGCAAAGTTAGTCAAACAAATCCTCATTAACATTTTACAAATTCAGAATTTGCGTGGAACACATAAACTTGCTACAACATAAGAGTGAGTGTTTTTCTCCTAGATAATTCTTAGCATAGAATTAGTTTACCTTTCTTGTCTCATCTATGGCTTCCTCAATGGTATCTTCTTCAAGAATGGAGTTATGTGAATCTTGCATTGTGAGAAAAGGTAATGACCGAACAATAGTTAACCTCTAGATTGTCAAATTTCAACTTAAATGCCTACTACAATAGTTGATGATTAAAAAGAATTGCAAGTTTTGATACGAAGTCAAATTTCAATTTACAACCAATTAGTGACAAGTGAAGTGACCCAACAAATATATAAGCTTCACCCCAAGAATCAAGACAGACGATGTGAAATTCTCCCTAACACCCCCCTCAACAAGATATCTATTACAATAGGTGATTCGAGAAGTAACCCAACATATATATATAAGTCTTACCCTGAGAATTAAGGTAGGAGATACCAAACTCTTCCCAACACTCCCCTTAACAAGATGCCTACTACAATAGGTGATAACTAAGGAGAGCTATAGGCTCTGGCATCAAGTCAAATTCCATCTAAAAACTAATTGACGATAAGCAAAATTACTCAACAAATATATAAATTGCACCTCAAGAATTAAGGCAAACAATATGAGACTCTTTTTAATATCCCTTCAATAAAATGTCTACTACAATAGGCAATGACTAAAACGAGTTATAGGTTCTAATATTATGTAAAATTTCAACTTAAAACCAATTGATGATAAGTGAAGTGATCCAACAAATACATAAGTTGCATTTTGAGAATTGAGGTAAGCGACGTGAGATTCTTCCCAACACCTTTCTCGACAAGATGACTATTACAATAGACGATGATTAACAAGAGCTATAAACTCTTATATCATGTTAGATTTCAACCTAAAACAAATTAGCATGACTAATATGAAAAGGTTCAATGCCATGAAAAGCCTAAACACTCTTATAGTGATAACACTTGTATCCCTTTCTACTTGAGGCATAATTGCTAAGTACATTTAATATCCAAAGGTTCAATTTTATATAGTGTTGACTGTAAGAGTTAATAGAAGCAACACGTCAAATGACACAAATTTTAAGACTTGGCATGACAAGAAAAGAGGGAATGAATGACAACATGTTTTATACTAACAAATACCATTCAAAATGCAAGTAGGTATCTTGTTTATCAACTATGGGGTTGTATAGAGAGACTATGGGCCCCACAAAATTGACTTGCATATTTTTAGTCAATGAAGGATCTCAACCCTTACAAATCGAACATCCCAACAATTACACTTTTTCATGCTTCACACAACTTCCCAAGTCAACACCCTCCGGGTGTAGTCATTTCTAGACACATCTGACCAAATTTGATATACCACGATTATCTCAAATATCAGGGTAGAATTGAATAATTTATTGCTGGAATACATCAGTCATATATACAAGATTGGAAAGCTAAATTAGGAAATACAATAACAACACTTAAATAATTAGATTCCTATGAACTAGGGATATTTCCACTCTTTAATTGTAATATTCTAAATAAAGAAGTAATAAAATGAGGTTGTTGACAATCTCTCTCAAGCTGGTGAATATGCATTTTCCATTCCCTGCTTGGAAACCATCCTTTCAAAGATATTGCTATTCAACCCCTTTGTTAAAAGATCTACAAGGTTGTCTTGTGAAGAGATATATGGGGTGCAAATCTGACCACCGTCTAATTTTTCTTTGATAAAATGTTTGTCAACTTCAATGTGTTTAGTTCTATCATGTTGCATTGGAGTATGGGCTATGCTAATAGTAGACTTGTTATTACACTAAAGTCTCATTAGTTCATCGCTCTTTATTCTCAAATCTTCTAAGGTAATCTTCAGCCATAATAGTTTACAGATTCCTTGTACCATTGCTATTTTTTTACTTTTCCAAGTTACAAGATTCCCACCAAGAAGGTGCAATATTGAGTAGTTGATCTCCTATCCACAATCGCCCCTGCATAATCAACATTTATATATATTTCTAGCCTTATATTCCCACTTCGTCTGAACGAAATTCCTTTGCCTGGAGTCCCTTTTGTTGAGAATATTACTTTATTATCTTGTATTTAAATTAGGTATTAAGATATTTTATTATCTTTTAAGAGAGAAGATAAAAAAATATCAGGTTATTATTTTAATTTAGGCAGTTATAATTGAGATATTATTAATATTTTATATTTTGTAATATTTTTATTCTATGTATACATAGAGTACATAAATAAAAAAATATACCCACATGATATATCAGAAATACACATACACAAAACCCTAAAAATTTTCATTAGTGGTATCAAAACTTTGGTTCGATACAATGGAAGGAGAAAGAAACTTTAATCCTATCTTAAGGATTGGATGTATGGGAAGCTGTGGAAGAAGATTATATTGTTGATCCGCTACCTGAAAATCCCACTACAGCTCAAATGAAATTTCACAGAGAAAGAAAAACGAGGAAAATAAAAGCTAAATCATGTCTATTTGCTGGTGTTTCACAAATGATCCTCACCAGAATCATGACGTTAAAGTCACCCAAAAAAAATTGGGATTATTTGAAAGATCAATATGAAGGGGACAAGAAAATTCGAGATATAAAAGTTTTAAACTTGATAAGGAAATTTGAGATACAAAAGATGCAAGAGTCTGAAACAATTAATGAAATACTCAAATAAATTATTGGGTATTGCTAACAAAATAAAATTGTTAAGTAAGAAATTTCCTGATTCCAGAATAGTTGAGAAAATTTTGGTAACTATGCCAGAGAGATCTGAAACATATATTACTTCATTGAAAAATACAAAGAATTTGTCTAATATTACTTTAGCAGAAGTGCTACATGCTTTACAAGCGCAAAAGCAACAAGGATTGATAAAAAAAGATCACGCTGCTGGTGAAGGTTCTTTATATATCATGGTGAAGGTTTTCTCCAAGGCAAGAACAACAAAGGTACCAAATCACAAGTCTTTTCTGTTTGTCCTTATTGCAAGAAAAATAATCGTACACCCAAGAAGTGTTGGTGGAGGCCTGATATGAAATATCGCAAATGTGGTCAATTAGGACATACAGAAAAGACATACAAATCACAACCAGAAAAAGCCGTCCAGGTTATAGAGGATGGAGTAGAAAGGGAACTTCTCCTTGCATCAACATGCTCTATAATCAACAAATTCACAGGTTGGCTTATAGACAGTGGTTGTACAAACCACATAACTCATGATCGAGAATTTTTCAAAGAGCTCAATGAATCACATATTTCTAAAGTGAGAATCCGTAATGGAGAACAAATGGATGTGAAAGGTACGAGAACAATTGCAGTTAAAAGTCATTCGGATATCAAATTAATTTTTGATGTTTTATATGTTTCTGATATTAATCATAATTTGTTAAGTGTTGCTCAATTATTGGAGAAAAGTTATAAGTTGTTTTTTGAACACAAGCTTTGTGTGATTAAAGATACAAATAACTTGGAAATATTCAAAGTTCACATGAAAGGAAAATGTTTAACTATAGATTTGATGAAAGAAAAATTTATTACAAACGAGGATATAAAAGAAAAGTCAAAGAAAAAGCATGAAAAATATTTCTTGAAGGAACTTGATATTAAGGAGGAAAATAAAGATATAAATGAAGAAACTATTTCCAACTTTCATCAAAGAGTCAACGACACTATCATGAAGTTTGAAAGAAACAAAGGAGATGAAGTTGATAAAGGAAGAAATACTTTGATGAAGAAAGTGAAGTTGAATGAAGATGTAATCTCATACAAGAAAGAAGATGACAAGAAGTACAAACAAAAAATGAGAAAAAATTCTAAGCAAAATCAAAGAAAGAATATCAAATTGAAATAAATAGATATTAAAGTAAGGAGAATGTTGAAAATATTACTTTATTATCTTTTATTTAAATTAGGTATTAAGAGATTTTATTATCTTTTAAGAGAGAAGATAAAAAGATATTAGATTATTATTTTGATTTAGGCGAGTTATGATTTAGATATTATTAATATTTGATATTTTATAATATTTTTACTCTATATATACATAGAGTACATGAATACAAAAATATACCCACATGATATATCAGAAATACACATACACAAAATCCTAAAAATTTCCTTCACCTTTTAAGTACTATACAATTCTTCATACAACCTGTAAGTGGATCTCCTTTGGTTGGTGCATGAATTGGCTGACTAGACTCACCACAAATGCAACATCAGGCCACTATGAGACAAATATGAGACAAATATGAATCTACCAACTAATCTTTGGTACATTTCCTTATGAACATCTACATCCTCTTTTGCATTTCCCAACTTCAAATTTGGATCAATCAATGTACTTTGCTAGCTTACCAGTTTCTTTCAATAGGTCAATAATGTATTTCTCTTGGGATATGAAAATTCTCCTTTTCAAATGGGCTAACTCAATTCCAAAAAATACTTCAATTTTCCTAAGTTCTTGATTTCAAATTCCTTGACTAGATGTTAGCTTAGCAGTTGTTGCTCGTCTTCATCATCACCTGTCACTATAATATCATCAACATATGTTACTCGTCACTCCCCCTAACTTAGTGTGTTTGACAAATAGGGTGTGGTCTCTTTGGCTTTGTTTAAAGCCCAAACTTCTCATGACTTTAGTAAACCTTCCACAAACTGTGTTAGTGGTGATTATTTTAGTCCATACACTACCGTTTTCAGGCTACAAACAGTGTTGGCAGCAATTTTCTTATTGTATCTAAGGGGCAATTCCATCTAAATCTCCTCTTCAAGTTCTCCATGGAGGAAGACATTTTTTACATCAAATTGTTGCAAGTTCCAACCATAATTAGCTGTTAGCGATAATATCACCTTGATTGTATTCATTTTTGCAAATGGAGAAAATGTTTCCAAGTAATCCACTCCATAAGTTTGAGTGAATCCCTTGGCTACTAACCTTGTCTTGTACCTTTAAAACGATTCGTCAGCCTTGTATTTATAGTATATACTCATTTGCATCCTACTATTTTTTTTTTTCATTTGGTAGAGTGACCAATTCCCAAGTACTATTCTTTTCTAGTGCCTCCATTTCCAGGTCCATGGCCTGTTTCTAGTTTCTGTTCGCCAATGCCTCAAATAGGGAGGTAGGAGTTGTGGTAGTATTTAGGATTGTAAGGAAGGCTTTATGAGTAGGGAAGAAGTGTTTAAAAGATAGGTAATTGGCTAGAGGGTATCGTGGCTTGGTGGTACATTTTCTAGTCGTTTTCCTAAGAGCAATTGGAATGTCTAGATCCTCATAAGTTAGAGAACTGGACTTGGGTTCCTGTGCAGTTGAGAAATCAGAGATGGATTCGCTAGAGTTTACAAGATTAGAAAAAGTAGTTACCTCATGTAATGTTGGGTTAGATTCATGGACATGGATAGATTTTGGAATGACCTTTGTCTTCCTTGTGTAAACAAGATTTTTTCCAAATCTTACATCATCCTCATCTTGAGTGGGTTCAGTGGGTTGAACCTCTTTCTCTTATTTTGTTTCACTTTTCAGTCCCTACTTCTGGTCCAAGACTGAAGTCAAGAGGCATTAGTGGAGGATCATTTTTCTTTCTTATACTCTCCCCTTGAAGATGACCTAGGTGAAAGTTCCTTTGTTGTTCAAGCAAAGCGACATCTCTAGATACAAAGAATTTATTGGATGGTGGGTAATAACATTTATAGCCCTTTTGTGTGGATGAGTATCCTACAAAGACACATTTTACGGCCCTGAATGTGCAAACCAAAACCCTAGATGACAGCCTTCATTGCTACCACTCATCCTAAAACCCTAGATGGCAACTTTCATTGTTGTTGCTTAGCTCAAAACCCTAATTGACAACTGTTAGGGTATAAGGGAAACGAGAAGTTAGTAAGATAGTTAATATATTAATAATTTAATTAGTTGCATAAGGTATTGTTTAGATATAAATAGGGTGTGAAGGATAGGAGAAGGGAGTGAATATTTTTTTGTAAATTAAGCATTAGCTCTTCGTAAAAGAAAAAATCCTTTGTGAAGGGAAAACCCTTGGAGGGGAGTCTTCTCCTATTTCTTGTTCCTTTCATTCTATTCAATAAAGAAACTTTCTTTTCTTTTTCTGTTTAATTATTGGTTCCTAACAATTGGTCCAACCTACCTGATTCGGAAAAGGGGAAATCATGGAAGGAAGAATTGTTACCTTGAAAAAATGGGCCAACGGGCATGGGAAGATTATCTCGAAAATGCAAGATAATTTTCAAGAAATCAAAGACTTGTTGAAAAATTTCAAGAAAAAATAAAGAAGCTCAGAAAAAGGTGAAAATTCTATGAATAGGGGAAGAAGAGGAGAAAGGATGGTGATTAGTGAGGAATCTGGTTCAAATGGTGGGAAAGAAGAGGTGCAACGTCACTGGATGAAGAGGGTGGAGCTGCCAACTTTTGAAATAAGAGATCCAATTGGTTGGATTGTTAGAGCTAAAAAATTCTTTGAGGTACATGAAATGGATTCTTTTGATAAGCTGCAATATGCATTCATGAGCATTGAGGGTGTGGCAATGTGTTGGTTCTATTATTGGTACCAAGATAACTCGGATTTAGATTGGGAATCTTATTCAACAACTTTGATAAAAAAGATTCAAAGATATGTATTACAATCACATCTTTGAAAGATTGACTACCATGAAGCAAGAAGAGCAAACTGAGATTAAAACATGCAGCAAAATAATGAAGACTTCCACAGTAGTGTATGAAGAGGGTGATCTACATCTGGTTGAGCAAGAAAAAAATAGCATGGAGGGAAACGGGTCAAAATGCATTGCAGCAGACATTAGTTCTTGGACAAGAAAGATGGAACTACCCATATATTCTGGAAGCATAGAAGAGGAATCTGATTCCAAGAGTGGCAGTTTGAGAGTGATGATGAACCTTTTTTATTCTTGAAATCAGAAAATAGAAGTAAAGAAGACTCAGTAATGAAGTATCACACCCTTGATAGTGGAGAAAAAACCAAAAATGGAGAGAATTTATGGAGTCAATGCAGAAGGAAGGTTCAAATGTTGTTATACAAAATCCACCCTCATTTCCACCACCACCCAAGCCACTCGACCTGAATTTGAATGCAGTAGCCACTGGTTCTCATTCCTATACCAAAAAGAGACATCACATGCAAACAAGAAGGGTAAATGAAGATCATGGTAATGAGGATCAACAATGGGATCAAATTTCTACTATACAACCTTGAGGACAAGGTTGATTTTTAGGTGGGGTGTATTGTTAGGATATAAGGGTAACGAGAAGTTAGTAAGATAGTTGAGTTAGTTAGTTGCATAAGGTGTTGTTTAGATATAAATAGGGTGTGAAGGATAGGAGAAGGGAGTGGATATTTTTTGTAAATTGAGCATTAACTCTTTGTAAAAGGAGAAATCCTTTGTGAAGGGGAAAGCCTTGGAGGAGAGTCTTCTCCTATTTCCTGTTCTTTTTATTCTATTCAATAAAGAAACTTTCTTTTCTTTTTCTGTTTAATTCTTGGTTCCTAACAATTGTTAGGGTATATAAGGGGAAGGAGAAGTTAGTAAGATAGTTAGCATATTAATGAGTTAGTTAGTTGCATAAGATGTTGTTTAGATATAAATAGGGTGTGAAGGATAGGAGAAGGGTGTGGAAATTTTTTGTAAATTGAGCATTAGCTCTTTTTAAAAAGAGAAATCTTTTGTGAAGGGGAAACCCTTGGAGGAGAGTCTTCTCCTATTTCTTGGTCTTTTCATTCTATTCAATAAAGAAACTTTCTTTTTTTCTGTTTAAAAAAAAAAAAATTATATCCACTCCCTTCTCCTATCCTTCACACCCTATTGATATCTAAACAACACCTTATGCAACTAACTAATTCATTAATATGCTAACTATCTTACTAACTTCTCCTTCCCCTTATACCCTAACAACAACCTTCATTGTTGACGTACTTGAACCTATTATTCCTTGTACCTTGTTTTACTGATGTCATGGTGGATTCAATTGATACAACAACTAAAATAGGGGATAATAAATCCCAAATTTATGGACAACTTCAAAATCTCAACACTACCTACATATTGAATGGGTAAATTACTTGAAATGTTCTCAGCTTGTTCGTACTACTTTGAAAGGTAAAAGGAAAGCCAACCACTTGACTAATGATGCCCCTAAAGAGGAAGATCCTAAATTTACAAAATGGGAGGAAGAGGACTCTATGATTATGGCGTGGTTGTGGAACTCAATGATTCCAAAATCAGTGATACTTGCATGTTTCTTAATTCTGCAAAGGAGGTTTGGAATGATATAGAGCATACTTACTCCAAAGCTAAAGATGCTACCCAAATATATGACATGAAAGTGAAAATTGTGGCTACAAAACAAGGAAACAAGATTGTTACAGAGTATAACAATCAACTAAAATCATTGTGGATGAAGTTAGACCATTATAGGGTCATAAAAGCCAAGTGTTCAGCTGATTTAGCAATGCTCAAAGAATATATTGAGCAGGATAGAGTCTATGATTTTCTGGTAAGGCTTAACTTTGATTTTGATCAGGTGAGGGTTCAAATCCTTGGAAAAGAAAAAGTTCCCGGAATTAATGAAGTAGTGGCTATGGTTAGAAGTGAAGAAAAGTTGAAGGGGATTAATGCTAGAAACTCTAGTTGTGGAGAACTCAGCATGGTAGCCAATGGGGCCTCAACCAAGATGATAAACTAGAAAATAGGGGGAACAATCAACATTAAGAACAAAGGTGAAGGAGTGTGGTGTGCCTACTACAACAAGCTTCGTCACACTCGTGAAAAATGCTGGAAGTTGCATCAAGGAGGTGGGAAAAAAAGGAGGCAATTCAAGAAAGGGAAGACAGACACACATAACTGCTGGAACCAATGAAGAAAACAAAGGAGAATTGATTCAACTCAATCAGGATGAAATAGAGAAGATGAGATCATTTATCAACAAATTGGATAAGGCAACAGGTACTTGTTCTCTAGCATATTCAGGTACATGTGAAAAGTTTCCTTTTTTGGATTCAATGTCTTAGATATATTTTATAACCAATATTGGATACTAAATTTAGGTGACACTACATGACACCCCTTCCCAAACACTTGTCCTAGCAATAAGAAAATATTCACAGCAGATGGCACTCCCATCACTGTAGTAGGACAAGAAGAAATTCAAATAAACCCATCCATAACCCTTAAAAATGTCATTCATATTCCCATTAAAAGGCTCTTATACCATCTCAAATATTAGGGTAGAATTGAATAATTTTATTGCTGGAATACATCAGTCATATGTACAAGATTGAAAAGGTAAATTAGGAAATACAATAACAAACTTAAATAATTGGATTCCTATGAATAAGGGGATATTTCCACTCTTTAATTGTAATCTTCTAAATAAAGAAGTAATAAAATGGTTGTTGACATTAAGATAAGCCAAGGTCACATTAAGTCGGATCGGACTTTCCAAAAGAACAGCCAACTACTTGATTATTATTGTCAATCAGAATAAGGAAGACAAAGGGTACAAAATGATGATAGCACTTGATACTAAAAGACAGTTTCATCCAAAGGAACTGTGCCATTAAGTTTAGAGATACTTAAGTCAGAAATGCAGGGTAATGGTCTTACTCCTAGTCTTCAACATTCTTCTCGGTGAATCTCAGTCTATAATTTAATAACTAAATAATATGGATTTTCAACATAAGGTCTTTTCGCACTTACAATCATATTTCCACCACCTCTTATATCCAAGATAGCACTTCCCTGACTGAAACAAAGAGAATTAATAATTTAATAGAGTAGAGTAATTATCAAAAGACCTTGAATATGAAGTCGGTCTTTGAAATAATTGTAACTGCAAAGAAGAAATGAGATAGCTTAAACGTTGGATAAAATGACACAAATTCAGCATGCCAACCCATTTCTTTTTTGCATCAAAAGTAGGTAGACAATGTATTCCCTCATTAATTCTTGGCAAGAGGATTTTAGAAAAGGTAAGTACAGCATATTGATCCTCTTAAAACAATCCTATCATATCTGTTTCTCCCTATACCTTTATGTATTTCATAAATTCACTAAGTAGAAAGAAAAGGAGGAACATTTGAAAGTAGATAATATACTCTTTATTAACTACTAAACAGAAAATGAGCTAACTTAAATCATCTCATAAACTCCGAAAGTACCAACTTGTGTAGTATACAAAATTTTGTTTATATTTTTTTAATCTCAAATAATAGACATAATTAGTAATTAGAAAAATTACTGCACAAATAACCTGCGTCACTTCAAAATCATCAATGTAAAAGTAAAATAGTTTACTACAATTTCAATTATCTACAAAACAGAAGTCCACAGTCCAACAAAGACATTGTTCCAAATAATAAGTATTCAAATGCAATGAAAAATTCACAATCATCCAAATATGTGTAAACACAAAACATAAGTCAAATTTGAAACTGTATACGTTCATATACATGATAATTAAAATTTCTTTGCATACGATCTATTATATTGTATGGAATCTTACCCCACACAATGATCACCTACAATCAAGGAATGAGTAGTTGCATGAAGCAGTGCCATATGACCATCTGTATGTCCCTGACCCAAACATAATTTTCAAATTTAGCAGAAAATAGAAGCAACTTTATAGAGAACAAATATTTTTTCACCATACTTATGACTTCAATGCAAACTCAGTTAAGAATTCAAGTAAGATTTAATTTAGCTTGAGATATAGTTTTTTTTTTTTTTGTCAAAATTAATTGCCAAGAGATACTCAAAAGGCTTTTCATTTACAACTGCGGACACTTTGTAAGGATATAGATTTTCAAGGAAAATAAAATGTTTAGTCAGTCTCAAAATACTAAATAGAGGACTAAACAATTTGTTTTCATAACTGTAAATCTTCTATCTCACTAAATGACAAAGTGATGTTGAGAAAGAGTTGGAAGACTCTACCCGATTGGAATTTCATTTTGAATTGCGAAGGAAGGAAAGGGAGTATAAGCATTCATGGACACGAGACCAAATGTTTATCCAAGAGATGAAGACACTACTAGGTAACATGAGTAGTCCAGCAGTTTAGAAATTTATTTTATGCATTATATAGTGTACTTTTATCTTTAATTCCGCACTGGTAGGAATTACTTTTGTATTAGATACATGATATATTATATGTTTATTATCTTAAAGTTAATGCAAATTTATTTCCCGATTTTGCTTATTATATTAGTAATGATTTTTAGAGTCATTACACACGCAAAAAGAAGTGGCTCTAAAGCAGGGAAAAGGTACAGTTTCACTGTTAGAAGAAATTATCCTGATAAAAGTTTAATTTACTTGGATAAACACCTGAATGATTTTTAATGTACATCTCATACAAATCTTTTGTGAAACTTCATAGTCCTACAAGGTAACTTTAAAATAGCGGACATGACATTCTTCCAATCATACGTCTTAAACAAAATTTTCAAATTTCAGGAACATAAAGTCTAGAAAATTGAATCTATTGCAAACCAACTAGGATTATGCAAGTGAAAAGTACCGGTGCATGAATAACTCTCAATCTATGACCACCAATGACAATGTCTTCATCTCCCGCAACTGTGGTATAGCCAAGTGACCAATTATCTGCTATCATGAAATATAAGTTTAACAGATTAGTGAAGTTCCATATTTGATGTCATGGGATAATTTAAAAATCTAAAAGAAAATTTAGAAACTGATCCAAGAACTTTTGTCAAAAAGATTGTTTTTAAACTTTCGACTAACTCTTTCAGAAGCACAAGGAAAAAAACATCATTCTCCTCTAGTTATTTTATTTTCCATTGAAATTGAACAGTTACCTAAGGGTTAAACTCCATATCAGTTGTCATACACACATATATGAATAACAAAGTTAATTGTGAGTTGACTCCAATATGCAACACAAGAATGTCTTAGCAGCGTTATATAAGCACAAAAAATGCATGAAAATGATAGGAAAATAAGGAGAAAGAAATTCACTTACAGTCAATCTGCAACCAAAATTTGGAAGCATATTTAGCACTCATAAGTAATGGAAATTGAGAAGGAAAGAAAAAATTATTAAAATAATATGAACTAAATTTATGTTTGATATGTTCCAAACATATTTAAATGAGTTGTAAATCAATATAAATCATTTTTTTGTAAACGAGTTGGGAATTGATTTCATGATAAAGTCAAATTAAATCCATGTTTTAATGATTCCAAACAAGCTGTTTCAATTCTGATCTTGGGACCTAATTGTAAACCAAAAATGATGCAATCAGCCGTACCGCTTTCCCTCTCTTATCCCGAAAATTCGGTAACAACATTATCTAGACCCTAATTGCATAAAATTTCACCAAGTATACCCTTTAGCATCCCTCACCTAACACACATATATAGCAACAAAAGTGTTAAGTTTCCAACATCTGAAATTTTGTCTATTTTTGTGTCCATCTTCAATGAAATTAAAAATCAAGTTAGGAAAATAATTAAAGTTCTCAGAAGTGATAATGTCAAAACATATTTTTCAATCTCCTTCTCTTCTTTTTTATCTTCCCAAGGAATTTTACATCAATCAACTTGCTCTCACACTCCACAGCAAAAAATAGTATTGCAAAAAAGAAAAATAGACATCTTATTGAGACTGCACGCACTCTAATGTTGAATATCAATGTTCTTGTTCATCATTGGGGAGATGCAATTCTCATTGCTTGTTTTCTGATCAATCGCATGTCATCTTTTTCTTTTCAAAATCAAATTTCTTATTCCCTTATCTTTCTAGATGATCTTCTTTATTATGTTCTCCTCGTGTATTTAATAGTACCTGTTGTGTACATAATGTCTCTCCAGGTCTTGATAAGTTAAGTGCTAAAGTCACTAAATGTGTCTTCTTGGGATACTCTTGCCTCCAAAAAGGGTACAAATATTATTCTCCATCCACCAAAAGGTATTACATGTGTACTGATGTCACCTTCTTTTCTTCCCCTATGAAGGATGGTTCCTCTATTCAAAATGTTCTTCCTATACCCTCATGTGATCCACTTATAACAACAGATCCTTCACCAATTCAACCAACAAGTCTCAATGATTCTCCTCCTCTAAGGTATTGTGTTAGAAGTCCCATATTGTCTGTCTCACGTCATTTGGTATGATTTAAATACATGTTAGGCTACTCCACATATTGTCAATTGGTTTAATGTTAGAACCTTAACAAAAAGCAATATCATCACTGACAATAACAAATCAAGTTGATACCAAAAGTTAGGTTTTGAACCTTTAATGTGACCTTTTTACAAAATTCATATGAAAGTCAAGATTGATAAGTTTTTACTCAAAAAACTAAGGTTTTTATGAAATTTCACAAGATAGATACAAAAAATATCTTACTATCACCATGAATGTATGTACGTACTTTAGTGGACTTTCTATTTTAAATATCTTATTTTCGTTAAATATTTACTCAAATAACCCATGTATCATATTATTTACCCCAATAATAAGCTTTTTATTTTTTGTTTAAAATAAATTAAAATAATTGAAAATGTATATGCTTATGGTTATTTAATTTAATTTATTTAGTAAATGTATAGAATTAAGTAATTAAATGGCCCCTTTGTATTATTTGAATTACATATTTAATTAAAATAATAATTTTTATAGTAGAGAAAATTTTTATTTTTTAATCATGAATAATATTATTTATAACTACATTGATTTTAAATATTTAAAATAGTTAATTTTTTAAATTTTTTTAACAAAATTAAATTTAAAATTAGAAATATATTTTTCTATTAAAAAGTAGCTATGTTTTAAAACATTAAGATATTTCTTTAAATATTTATCTATTTTGAATAAAACATTTAGCTATTTTTAAAACATTAAATATTTAGATATTATTTAAATATTAAATTTAGTTATTTTTATTAAAACATTTATCTATTTTTTAAAATATTAACTACTTAGGTATTTTTCAAACATTAAATAATTAAATATTTTTTAAATATTAAACAATTAGCAATTTTTCAAATATTAACTAGTTTGCCATTTTTTTCTTAAAACATTAAGCTATTTATTTATATATAAAATATTTAGCAATTTTAATATTAAAATAGATATTTTTATTAAAACATTTAGCTATTTTTTATTAAAAAAATTAGCTATGTTTTAATAAAATATATGCTTTTCTAATTTTAAATTGAATTTTGTTCAAAAGATTAAAAATCAACTTTTTTAAATATTTAACATAATGTAATTAGAAATAATATTATTCACGATTAATATATTATAAAAATATTTTATTTTAATTAAATATTGACTGATACAAATGGGTAATTAATTACTTTATTTTATACATTTACTAAAAAAATGCATAATATTAAATAACTATACTTTAACAATTTTTTAAAATTATTTTTAAAATAAAACTAATTAACAAATATTAAATTTCATTTTATAACCATTAGAAGTTATTTTATTAATTTTAATTATTTAAAACTGTTAAAAATAATATATTAAATTATAAAAAATGTTGGCGAAAAATCAATTTTTTAATAACTGATTTTTGCAAGCAACTCTTAAAATATTTGTGGAAAACAATTGAGAAATTGGCGCTTTTTCAGCCGATTTCTCATAATGTAAGTAAAATGGGTCACTTATGCAAATAATATAGCATATAGGTTATGCAAGTAAATGTTGATTAAAAATAGGATATTTAGATAAAAGAGTCTACCTTAGTTCCTAGTTGCGTACGTTTAATATATCTGCTCTAGTTTTAAAAATAATGAGATAGGCTATACTTAGTTAAATTTCTCCATAATTAAGGAAAAGAAAATAAGAAGGCCAAATAAGTTAAAATAAACTTATGTACCTCCGCTTTTGGAGAAGTTAAAGTATATAAGTTGATTTTAACTTATAGGAGATGTTTAATTCATTTTACCTCCGTATTTTCTTTTCCCGTAAGTGCTTATGGAAAAGTTTATCCAAATATGACCTTAATGCAAAACTAGAAACATACATTTCTGCAAACTGTCTCCAAGGATACGCTTGAAATAAAAATAACACTATAACCTTTGCTTATGCGATGCATGGTCTTTTCATGGGCTAACAAAATAGCATCAGGATTGCACTTCTGGATAACTGAGAGACCTGTCATAAAGGGTGAAAATATTTTTGAAATGTAAATTTCTGAAGTACTAGAGAATGTCCATTACAGTCAGTAGCATACCAGAAAAGAGGAATAAGTGATGTTTCCATGGTGAATTTTAGTGCAGAACTAACAACGATAAAATTATATCTTTTGCTACTTCTTGGTTCTCATTTAGCTTTCTGGTGTAATAATGTAAAAGCGACTATTTATCATTACTAACTCACCATTCACCACTACCAATACTAGTAGCATAATCTACTTTAAAAAGCAGAAATCAACAAAGTTTAATTTAGACTCACCATCAACATGATCAAGATGATGATGTGTGAGAAAGACCACTAGTCGTCTTGGCAAAGCATTAACAACTTTCTCTAGCTGATAATTATGGAGTGACAAGTTCAGATTTAATTGATGAGGGAACCAAATTTCAAAAACCAAATCAGAAATTAACCAATAATAGGGGAGGGGAATTAAACATAAAAAGTATATCTCCATGCAAGTTCCTCAAGAATCACATGACTTACATCAGAGTAAGAAAAGTTTACAGTGATTAAACTCGAACAAATGACCTCTTTCTGATCAGTCAACTCAGTATGATCATGAATGAAGAAATTATTTTATCGAAAAAATAAAGTATGAAGAAATTATTAACTGAAATGCACATAGCATGAATATGGAATTAAAAACAGGATAAAAGATGACTCGAAGACCATAAAGATTTGGACTACATGCACAAGCTTGGATGTAATGTGAAGTATACCTCTCCATGGAATTCAGATAGGCATCCTGGATCAACTATTAGTGCATCTCCACTTGCAATAAAATTATTTTCCTCTGAATTATTCTGAACATTTTCAGGTGCAAAAACCACCAAATTTGTCGTGTGAAAAGGCTTTAATGTCCTACTTCTCATAGGTATAATTATAACACCAGGCGGGTACTCCTGAAAATGAAAACAAACTTCATTTTGCACCAGATTATAAACATAATGGCTTTGAAGAATAAAAAGACAGCTTCCTCTTTCTCCTTTCTTTGTACAGAAATATCAAGATGCAGCTATGATCTCGGACGAAATAGTTTTGAGTTGCTTAACATTAACAGTATGTGTGACTATTTTGGAGAATGCTTTTGCTCTTTTAACCCATAAGCACTTAACAAAGTGAAGGAGCAGATTTTCCAGTAGTGATATAGGAGGGCAGTGAAAATCTAGTAAACAAACTATACACCAAATCTCAATGCTAGAGCCTTGCCTCAGTATTAAAACAAGTTCAAAAAGTCATTTTCAGAGTGGGGGCCAGGGTGCGTTATTAATGCAATACCAACAAAAGGTGATATCATATCACTTTTGAATGAAAGAC
This sequence comes from Sphenostylis stenocarpa, assembly GCA_963425845.1. Lineage (NCBI taxonomy): Eukaryota > Viridiplantae > Streptophyta > Magnoliopsida > Fabales > Fabaceae > Sphenostylis > Sphenostylis stenocarpa. The sequence continues at coordinate 14,695,988 of OY731407.1, forward strand.
ATGACAGCATTTGGAAAATTATATATTAACAAAGATTATCAGTCTCTGTTCATTTAATAAAATCTTTCAGAATAGCCACTGAAAACAAGCGGTTTCCAGTTTATTTTGAAATTATTGCCCTAATTTTAAAAAAGAAAAGCTTCTCCAGCATCTCAACTTCCGGATTTACTTAAAATTTGCAATTCCCCGTACCCAATAATATATGCTCCCACCAAGGAAATGGAAATTTAAAGAAAGAAAACCTGATAGTTTATGGCTGGTGGGACTTTCCACTTTGTAAAGAAAGATGATTCGTTTATGAGACCAACAACGATCAATGGTCCAACCCGATCTCCATGCGGTTTCATTTCCTGAATCCAGTTAAGACAGGTTCCGACAGACATCCATCTACATGAATCTGTGTAGATTTATAAACATCTAAAATGAATAAAAAAATGTTATTGACATAATACGGTATTAAAATGTAAAAATCAACACAAAAGATAGATTCACCGTGCATTAAAGTATACATTTGCATTAGAGAATGCGTTGCCATTCATTCAAACTACGTACGTTGCTAACAGAAAGTATGCTAAGGGCAAGAATTCTAATGGATAAAACATTTTCTTAGCAGAAGTCACTTTCATTTTTGTCCACCAGGACATCAATCACCCACCCTTCCACGCAAAAGAAAAGAAACAGATTGGCACATGAAATTGGAAACCTTCAAGCCACTCTCAGTATAAGATCAATGGCAAGCATCATACAGAACTGCTGTTGTGCAACCACGTAGAAGTAAAGCAGATGCTTCAGATATGCAGAATATTAAACCACTGAAGCATCTGCTAATCTGCCTATTTTTGTTTGCAGTTTATTGTCTGTACTAATCCCCAACTCACATACACACACATGTAAGAGAATTACTTTAGGAGATAATACTTGGTTATTGTGAGAAATAAGAACAACAAATATAAACCATCAAATGATTTCTGATTAGTTAAAACTAAAAGATAAATACACGACTTTTTAAAGTGATAAAGTGCAATGTTATCAGGCTTGGACTGTACCAAACTAGTATATTACTAATTAAACCACATGAATTGGTTTAACTGTAGTGCAGTGATTTATGTGACTATGTCTCGTGCTTGGTACAATGTTCAATCCTCCAAAGGAATATATTATATTAGACTATTACTTCAAGCCCATCTGTTTAACCCTAAATCTCTTTTCTAAGTATATCGCTGCACAACACACACAGCATCTTTTCCTATTCTTCATTGCACCATCATTCTTAATTCTTTCTCCCTCCCTTTACTTCATTCTGGCTTCTTCTCACTTCCTATTTCTTTTTTCTTCTTCTCCTGCATCTTCATTGCAACAATCTTTTGAAATACAAAGGAAATCTGGAAGCATCAACTCACAATTGATGGCATTTTGCCGTTATGAAGTGTTTGTATTTGGTATCCTCATCCTCAATTCTCATGTGGGTTTGTTGGCAGATGAATAAAGTCAGGATTGGTAACCAGATTTTGTGGTTTTGAGACAAATGAATAAGCTCAGTCACTGACTCGTGCCAGGGAATTTGGTTCACCTCTGATTTAATGACATCACAGCAGCTTGAAACCAAATCCGATTTGATAACTTAACCACCTCAGCCAAAGGTTTGGTTCCTGGTAGGACCAATCCAGGTTTAATATCACTAGTCATGTAACCACTGACTTTTAATCTTGATCATCCATGTATGGTTGTCTGATCCAAAGTTATGGTTCACATTCTTAAAATAAAAATTATTATCATTGGGTGAGCTCAAGTTACTATAATATAAGCTATATGAATTCTTACATTGGTAAATAGCATTTTAGCAAAAACTTGTAATCCTACTATCATAAGTATGTATACGTACATACATACATACATACATACATACATATATATATACATATATATATATATATATATATATATATATATATATAATGTATAAAAAAATCATTTCCCTATTCTTACAAAGTGATTGAAGTCTAACTCAATCCTACAAAACTAACTTGTAAAGTAAGGATTGTCTTCAATTATATATTGTATTTTTGCACTATCTCTTGTCAATGTAATGCGACACGTGGTTTTTTCTCAATATACCCCCTCACGTTCAACACTATTGGGTTTGGTACTCGTATAACATGGTGATTGACCCTTTTAATGGATCTAGGATAGACTTGATGCCATCTTACAAAGTAATTTATGCCTAATTCAACCTTAAAAAACTAATTTGTAAGATAAGGAGTCTTCACTTATATACTGTATTTTGAGACTATCCCTAGTCAATGTAAGACTTTAGCTTTCCCCAATAGTTATCAATTTATTAGAGTAAAAAAATTAAATATTTGACACAATAACAAGGACTTATAATTTAATGGTTGGAATAACAAACATCACATGCTATATAAATTTATTAATGAGTGAGAATGGATGAAAGTTGTAATCCCTCTCTACTTATCTATCTATATATGCATAAAGCCTTCAGTTCATTTCAGATAGAGTTAGAATTGAAGCAGAGTGATCATCTTAGCAGCATCTCTAAACTCATGCATATGTAAGCATATACCCAGTGAATAAACTATGCTGTTTTGTTAAATTATTTCTTATGCTGAGAATCAAGACTTTTAGCAAGGCATCCACAAATAAAAACAAAGGAACAGACGCAAACACACTTCACCTTTCCAATGCATTCAAGGTGAAATATTAGAGTTTCTTGCTTTGTCTTCCGAGTTCTGTCAAAAAGAAAAAAAAAATGCGCATTTTCCCAAACAGGACATTTTCTCGACAATCTAATTTAACAAAGGTGAGGGCTGAAATTGTCTTGGTCACCAGTTGTTGGTCTTAGCTTTGAATCCAGAAACAGTTTCTTTGCATATGCAAAGATTAGGCTGCCTACCATGACATGACTATCTCTTACACCTTCACATAGTGTGGAACCTTCTGGCAACAATGTTATTTTTTTAAATCAAATTTAAACAAAACAGAGCAACAGAAACTAACTGGACAGAGATAAACAAGCAAGCATCACCACCTTGAGGCAACCCGAGGCATGAGCACAGAACAAATTCAATAAAATCCCATTTCGTACATCACCTAAAAATAAATAATAACAGTAATGATGATGATGACGACAATCGACAAACATGAGAACAAGCAAACCTCTAGAATCTTTGTCCTCAGCCGCTACCAATTTTCCAACAACGAAGACTGTGTTAACCGGCAAATCAGGTCCAAATGCAGCTTCCTTTACATACTTATGGAACTTCCAACCTCCTCCTTCAACCGCCCCAAACCCTAGTTGTCCAAACACCTAATCGAGAAAACATTACACACGAATTCAACATCATCAAACTCGAAACATCCAAAATTTAAGAACATTACCTCGTTGAGAGCCAAACGGATGTCAAATTTCCTCGGATCGAAGTCCTCAGCATGCGATGCCGCAACTTCAACCAGAACCGGTGACTCTGACTCTGGTGGCAGCGGGTTTAACTGCGCCGAGGGCAAGTCCCAGAGATCAGAATCGACGAAAGAGTCGTATTCTTCGTCATGGAATTTGGGAGGGCGCGACTGCTTGAGGAGCAGAAACTCATCGTCCTTTGCAGGGTTTTCGATTATGACAGCGAGTCTGTGAGCTGCCATTGCCAAAGGAACTGAGAATGAATTGAGGGAGTGAAGTGAAGTCCCTGCTTCAAACAAAAAGCAGCTTACTTGGAGAAGTGTGTTATGAGCATTTATGGGCCACCCCTGGTGTGTGCAAAATTGTGGTTGAAGATTTAATTACGAGTTATTATGCATAACTTTTTGGAGCCAAGATTTCGTTGTACCTTAGTGAAAAAAATGTATCTAATCTTCATGTATGTATATATCTCGTATGTCAATCATACACTTGTGACGCTATCTACTATGAAAGTGGTTAACTTCCTGTAAAAATCTTGTGCAATGTAGTTTCACTTTGGACCACATGAAAGTGGTTAACTTTTAATGAGCAGGGAGAAGAAAAGAGGTACAAGTTGGTTGGAAATCAAGACAGACTTGAGCTATTTTGGACTATCCTCCTCTTCAATCACCGTCTTGAGGTTCTATCATGCAGGGAAGAACAGTGATTAGATCCTAAGTTTGAAGCAGTGTTCCATTTGGTTTACCAAACTGAAACACAACATTCTAGAAGAAAAAAAATCCATAATAGAAATAATAGCAGATTCCTTACATTTTAATAAAGTCAGAAGATGACAATCTTGTATTTCATTGTAGCATGAATCTTAGTAAAGGATGAAAACAAAACGGAGAAATAGGAATGAAAACCTAAAATTCTTGATTTTAATTGCTAATTTTACATGTTGTAAAAAAACTTCACCAATTTATAATAAATATGGTAATTTTATTAACTGTTTTCTTTTTATAAAAAAATTATTTATCACGTTCTAAAGTATATACTAAGTTAAAATATATTAAGTTATTCTGTATATTATATTTTACCACAATCATAATCAACAATTATTGAACAAGAAGTTTGTCTCAAATCATTAAAAATTATTGAACAAGAAGTTTGTCTCAAATTATTAAAAATTATTGAAAAGTAAGTCAAAAATAATAATATTGTACCATGGTCAATATCATGAAAAGTGAATTTTAGTGAACATACGATACAACTTTATGTTTACTTAGTTTTTATCATATTAAGATGTTCGCAATGGTGTTTTGAATGTAAAGTTTTAATAAATAAAACAAACATAAAAGGAGATAAGCAAAATAAAGATACAAGAACAGTATAAAACTTTTTTCAGTGAGCTAAAGTTAATAATACATCATATTTTTCATTTTTTTATAAGAAAAATTGATATCTACGTATTAAAAAAAATCGTGTATATATATAATGGATTTTTTATAGAAAATAAAGTTGTCGTAAGTTATAATTAGTTACAAATTTTAAAATTTGTAAGTAATTTTATAATGTATTATTTCTAAATTATGGGAAATTTTATATGAATATATCAATAAATAATTAGATATGGATATATCTATAAGTAGTTACTCATATATTCTTAAGAATGATTATGGATATTAGTAAGAAATTATGTATAAATATATTTGTATGTAATTATTTATTGATATATATATATATATATAATTGTTTATTAATACATTTATATATATATATATATATATATATATATATATATAATTGTTTATTGATATATTTATATGTAATTATTTATTGATATATTTATAAGAATTGATATATATAGGACAGGTTTATCTTTTATTTTTATTTTTACAATATTTTAATTAGATTTTAGTATTTATATGTATTATCTAACATTCATATACAATTAGGTGTTAGTGATTTTGGAAAAAAAAATACAACTTTATAAATTTATGTAAAGGATAATTGTTATTTTTTACTAGGTGAGTTAAATTATTGTGAGTTATTTTTTATTATTAGTATCATTATTCATTATAATTTTGCTTAGTTATTTTTATTCTACTTTATGCTATTGAGAAATAAATTAATAGTGATAAGGAAGTCATGTTTTATGGTTAGTCATTATTCTCATCCAAAATTAAAACTAGAGTAAAAATCCAATTTAGTATTAAACAATGTGTTAATGATTTTAAAATAAAATATTCACTAGGGTTAGAAATTTATGTAAAGGATAGCTGTGGTTTCTTAACATTTTTTTTCTCTACATTGAACAAATTTGTATGTTGAATAATTAAGTAATATTTCATAATCTATTCATAATAACGAGAATACTAGTAAAATATGGGCTACACATTATCAAAATTAAAATATATATTTATCTTACAAACTAATAAGATTTTATTTTATTACATGAAGTAGGTATTAGTTAAAAAGTGTCTATACTATAATAACAATAATGTCCACAAGAGAGTAAATCTCATAAATCAATAAAATAAATTCAAAGTTTAGGATAGTTGAAAATAATAAATATTATTATTATTAGGAGCGGAGAAAATTGTAACAAATTTTGAACAAAAAAATCTATTTATACCAAGATAAATAAATTTACACAAACATATTATTACACAAATGGTAAGAAAAAAAAATAAAGTAAAAATGGAACATACCCAATAAAATATCTTGAAGGTAGTGCGCCAGCACGACATGATAACATTGTCCTAGAAAGATTATGTAACCCCTAATTTAGTTTAATGTAAGATAGAATAACCCAACTTTGGAGTGACTATGGTCATTGGAAAAACAAATTTTGAAAAATTTAGGATTTGAGTTTTAGTGTTGGGAATGAAAAGGGGGCACACAAAGATTGATTTGAGAATGGAGTGTATATATAAATTGATTTGAGAATAAAAAATATAAGGAGAGACTTTTTTACAGATATAATATTATTATAAAAAAAAAAATATATATATATATATATATATAATAGAACCTCTCATCAATTTATTTAATCAATTGAATATTTTTCCTGTTGCACTTGGAATAAACCAAATTCCAACTTTAAATTTATCATTTTTTTAAATAAAAAAATTAAATAAAATATATAATTAAAAATAATAAAATTATATAAAAATATTAAAATAAAATTTTAATTTTAAAATTTAAATAATATTTATATATAAAATAATAAAAATAATATATTATTTAAATATATATTAAATTATTTAAATATATTTAAATAATTATTAAAAATATAAAATAATAATTTTTTATTATATATATATTTTTTTATTTATTTATTTTTGAATAGAAAAATTAAAATTTATATTTTTTTTAATTATATGAATTATTTAAGTTATAATTTTAGAAAAAATTGATAAATTTAATATATAAAATATTAAAAGTAAAATTAAAAATAAGTTATTAATAGCAAAATAAAAATTATAGAACATGATATTAAAGAAAAATAAACTTATTGAAATAGAAATAAATGATAAAACATACCTTGTAATTGAAAAATGATTAATTATAAAAGACATGCATAGAAATTGAAATGACTTAAATGAAAATGAATTAAAAGAGCTATATTGAAATTAATTTACAATATTTCTAATTTGGTATATCTTTCTCTTCTTTTGTTGTCAATGTAACTACTATCTCTAGCATCTCTTTGAATTTCTTCAAGGGTTATTACATAGCGCAGATCAATAGTTTCAATAAATAATTCAATATTTCTCCATGTTTGGTCACATTGCATGCTTCTATGTATTGTTTTATACTTTTTCCATCTTCTAATCATTTGTTGCACATTAGAATCAGTTTTGATTTCTATAGAGTCGTGACATAGTTTATTGTTGATAACTTGGATTGGACGTCGATAGTTAATCTTTGTTATTTGTTTACGGCCTCCATAATCCAGTATTTCACTAATTCTTTAAAAAAATTGGTTGAAAGACCAATTGTGTTTAACTACCATTTTCCTTGGATAAAAGCTTGTGTAAATAAGTCCAAAACCATATGGAGATTCCTTGATGGTAGCACGCTGGAGAGGTCCAACGAAATAAAGTATGACTTTTGTAGAAGTAATGTGTTAATTGTTTGATGAAGAGGTTGTGGGAGGTGGGTTTAGAAGCATGATCATTTGTTCAGGTGTTCTGACAAATATGACATTAAATTCAATTACTGTATCTATAGAAAATTGAGACTTCCAAGTAAGCATATGTGCTACATGAACATCAGTTAATATAGGAATGATATCATATGTTAGTAAATTTTCACCGTTCAGATTTGGTTTACAATAATACAGCTTTCTGAATGTTGTCTCATGAGGAAGAGCTAGAATAATACATATTTTTTGTTTCAGCTCCATGAAGGTACACTGGTATGGGATTCGAAATAAATTAGGCGATGGACCATGGAAGCTTACACCTTGTTTGTTGTGTACAATTTCACCATTTGCAAAGATAGCAGCTAGGTAAGAATTTGTGAAATGTTGACTATTGGTGATGTCAAACTCTTCCATCTGAAGATTTTTTAGAGAATGAGAATGATAATGAGAATTTTTATATTTCGTAGTTGTAGTGCATTTGTTGAAAGATGTAATGTATGTTATTTGACAAATGATAGGAAAGGTGAATAGAAAATGTGGATGGTGGAGATTTAGGTTATGTAATTGAACAATTGAGATTCATTGTTCGTTTCCCTAAGCATTGTTAATGTGTCGCAGTCCTTATCAGAGTGATGACAAAAGTGGTCAAAAAGTTTTGCATGAATAAAGACTAAGCAGTATTTATGTGTTATAGTTTGTATCAAAGTGATGATAAAAATGGTGAAAAAGCTAGGTTGGTGATTGTGACTAAACATTATTGATGTGTCACAGTCTTTATTAAAGTGATAAGAAAATTTGTCAAAAAATTTTGTTGGTGATTGTGACTAAACAGTATTGATGTGTCACAGTCTATATTAGAATGATAAAGAGTAAGCATTATTCATGTTGATTAGATTAGTTTAAGGTTTAGAGTTGACATGAAAGACGTTAACTAAAACTTCATTAATAACATTGATCTAAACATCATAGATGAAACAAAATAATTTCTAAACAACATAAATTAACTACGTGAAGTAGATGCACGAGTAATGTTGGGACATGTTTTCTTGGTATGACCAGGGGTATGACAATATGAACAATTTTTTACACGACCATATTGTTCTATAATGTCCATCTCTGTTCTTATTTGACTTGACTTAGGTCGACCCTTTGAAGTTCTTTTCAATTCTGGGTTTGGGCACAAAGTTGGGCCTGTATAAGTTGGCCAATAGTCTTTTATGGGTGGTTGTTGCCTTTGTTGTGATTCTAATTCATTTTGGTTTGTCAAAGGATAACTTAAAAGTTGGGTGAATGATTGAGTGTCATTTTCCCAATTGAAATCATCTATTGTTATATGTGGGTTTATCACGTCATGGATAGGGTAATGTGAGGGTGAAAGTTGTGGTTGTGAGGCTTGGATAAATGACGAAGTACATGCATCGAATGTAACATATAGTTCAATACCTGATTGAAGTACATTTGAATCATGTATGTTGAACATTGCTTCGATGTCTTCATCATCCTTCAACTCCACAACTGTGTAGTTGTTAACTCCAGGCCCAAGTCATATTGGGTACCGAAAATGTATAGTTTCCACCCTTTCATTTGCATCTTTCTCACATTTTTTGTGGATGATTGTCTTAAAGACACCAATTTGGCGGATGTTGAGTTGAAAGTGATTCCTTCAATAGGGCAGCTGTTCATGGCACCATCATAGTAAACAATGACATATATAGAACCTATTTCTCTGAAAATAATAAAGGTATAAAGATTTTTATAGAGTGAAAATAACAAACAACCAAAGAAGGAGAATGTAAGTGATAATGGTAACATGTAAAATGAACAAAAATATACCTTCTATTTGTAATGGTAAGTAAGGAAGCAACAAAGATACCTTATGAGGAGCACGTAAATAGATTGAGTGTGACTTGTCAGACACACTTTACAACTCTCACACTTTCACTTCTCCTAACAAAAAAATATGTCTTCTGAGTAGCACGTAAATCGAGTGAGTGTGATTTGTCAGACACACTTCACCACTCTCACACTTTCACTTCTCCCAATAAAAAAAGATGTCTTCTGAGGAGCACGTAAATTGATTGAGTGTGACTTATCAGGCACACTTCACAACTCTCACACTTTCACTTCTCCCAATAAAAAAAGATGTCTTTTTAGAAGCACGTAAATTGAGTGAGTGTGACTTATCACACACACTTCACCACTCTCACACTTTTACTTCTCCCAGCAAAAAAATATGTCTTCTGAGAAACATGTAAATCGATTGAGTGTGACTTGTCAGACACACTTCACAACTCTCACACTTTCACTTCTCCCATCAAAAAAAGATGTCTTCTGAGGAGCATGTAAATCGAGTGAGTGTGACTTGTCAGGCACACCTCATCACTCTCACACTTTCACTTCTCCCAACAAAAAAAGATACATTCTGAGGAGCACGTAAATCGAGTGTGACTTGTCAGATACACTTCACAACTACCACACTTTCTCTTCTCCCAACCAATGTTAAGGTTTCCTATAAATATAGATGGTATGACTTTGTTTAATCTATCACATACTTGCAATATCAGTCAACCAAAATGTTATTATCAAAGCAAAATGAACACAGCTAACTTCATTGGTAGGACGATAAGTTTAACATATCATCCTTATTTATTTATACTTTATTTGTATATGAACAAATGTTGTGCCTAATTCGTTAATAATTGCAGGAGACTGAAAATATTATATCATCATATTGTCACTCAATATCATAACCTCACCCTCTAATTGTTCCATTACTAGAACAAGTAGGCTTTGCTCCAGTAGCAAAGCTAAGACATCTAAAGGTTAATCATGCTTTGGTATCAGCTCTAGTAGAAAGGTGGAGACCTGAAACTCACACATTCCATTTTCTAATAGGAGAATGCACCATAACGCTAGAGGATGTTGCATTTCAACTTGAGTTAAGAGTTGATGGATTACCAATCATTGACCTAACAATGTTAGATTGGGACGAAATGTGTGAAACATATTTGGGCACTGTGCCAGTCAAATGAGAGTCACTAATTGGCTCTATGATCAAGCTAAAGTGACTTAGGGAAAATATTTTACAACTCCCAGAAGAACCATCAGAAGAACAACTCCATGCCCATTGTAGAGCATATGTATTATGTTTAATTGGAGGTATTTTGATGCCTGACAAAACAGGAAATAAGGTTCATCTTATGTATTTAACTTTATTAACTAATCTTAAAAGTTCTAGGCGTTATAGTTGGGGATATGCTTGTTTAGTTGTGTTGTACAGGGAAATGTGTAGAGCAACGAATGTAAATGCCAAAATAATGGGTGGTTGTGGATCACTTTTACAATTTTGGGCATGACATCGCATGTCATATATTGCTCCAATTTCTAGACTTCCACCAACATACTCATTGGTCTGCAAATGGAGCGGAGGTAAAGTGTTAAACTTTAGAAATGTACCTCACAATGATGTTGTCGGGTATAGAACTATGTTTGATCACATTCAAACTGATAAGGTAAATCTTCTTTTTAAATTATTAATTCATTTTTTTTTATTTTGGTTTGTTTTAATAATAAAAATTATTTTTTGGTGGAAGTTTTTATGGACCCCATATAAGGACTTGAAAAGATCAATCCCAGTTCAAACATTTAGGGATGCCCAATTGTGGACTACATGTACAACCATAATTTGTTTTGCAATTGTTGAATGACACCAATCTGATAGAGTGAAGTTACAATTTGGTTTATTCCAAGAAATCCCCTCTCCACCAAATAATTTGGATGACCTACACAACATTGATATGAGGGGAAAACATGATGAAAATTGGATAACAAAACATGCTCACTGGATTGATATATGGAATAATAGACGTCAATTGACATTAGTGGGTCATTCAATGCAAGACACATTATTTCACACAATATAATACATGCAATGGTACAATGCCAATTCTATTATTTTTCTATCTGTACCACAATTGCTCAAAGATCCAAGAGCCCGCCAACAACCACGGGCTGAAACCACTTTTGAAACTGATGCAACTTCCATATCATTGTATGAGGAGCCTCAACAATCTGTTTCCTTACCTCAACAATTTGTGACGTCAGAACCAAACACAATTGACAGAAGACATTCTTTTGCAACAACCTCAGAGGATATCTTCTCAAACTTATTTGGAGTAGATTTTTCAACTCCAGCTTCAGCTTAAACTTACATCAATTCTCTTTACCAACCAGATTATGCTAACCAACCAGGTAGTTCCTCAACTACATTCCAAAATCAGGAGGTTCATGAAAAAGAAAATCCTCCACAAATTTCTCCTGAAATTCAAGAACAACCACACCGACGAAATTCAAAACGTAATAGACGTCGTCCTCGTTGTGGAACTGGACACCTATTTGGAGATTAAAATTTTCTTAACATTATTGTCAATAATTTTCTTTTTCAATTTTTATTATCAATGATTATGTTATTTTTAATATTAAAAATTAAATTATATCAATTTTTATTATTTTTTATTTTTAAGTTTATTTTATATTAATAATAATAATTTTTAATTAATTAAATAATATTTTTACTTTATTATTTAAAAACAATTAATTTTAGCATGAATTTTTTAATATAATATTTATAATTTATCAAATAAAAACTATTACATAAATTTTTATAATATAATATTTAATTTTTTTAATATATTACCTAAATTTAATTTTTATTTATTCTATTTTTTTCTAAAATTATAACTTAAATAATTCATATAATAAAAAATATATAAATTTTAAATTTCATATTCAAAAATATTCAAAAATAAAAAAATATAATAAAAATTTATTATTTAATATTTTTAATAATTATTTAAATATATTTAAATAAAATATTATTTTTATTATTTTATATATAAATATTATTTAAATTTTGAATTTTATTTTAAATATTGTTATTATATAATTTTTTTATTTTTAATTATATATTTTATTTAAAAAAAATAAGTTTAGAGTTAGAATTCGGTTTTCATAAACCAAATTCCAAATACAACAGTAAAAAAAAGTCCATTTAAATAAATAATTCACTGACAAATTCTCTTACATATATATATATATATATAATATAATAATATTATTTTAATAAAAAAAAAAGCCAAGCACAATCTAAAAAAATATTACGATTACATGTATAAAAAATAAAAAAATGTGAGAAAATTAATTACTAATACTTTATTATATCCATAACTAATATTTATGCTAAGGACTCATTTTTATTATTATGATTACATCATTTATATCTATAAATTATATCCTTAATAAATAATTTTTTATCATGAAGATAAAATTTACACGTAAATATTTTCTTCTTACGTAACAATAAATTCATAAAAAATAAGAATTTACGTACAAATACCTCTCAATAATCATGTTGTTTTCAAGGGATGCAACATTCATGTTTGACTATTTTTATATAAATATATAAAGCAATTTAGTATTAGAAATTAATTTTAATTTGTTTTATCGGGCACAAAAGTTAAATTTGATCGATTCAATCAATTGTCGATTGAAAATTAACTCTTCAAGTGAGACTAAGCATTTTTTTTTTACCCAGATATGTGAAACATTCATTTAAAACTTATTAATTGTATTGGTTTAGAAGGAATTAACGTCAAACCAAACACATTAAGACACCAATCAAAAAATATTTTACCAAATACATTAAATGGAGAAATAAAATTGACTTTGTGGTTGACATTGAAAGATGAAGAGGTAGATCGTGAATTATGTTTTTTTACTAAAAATATTAACATATTATTAGTTTATATTTTTAATAAAAAAATTCAATTAATCTTTATATTGTAACTAATGAATATCTCCATCATCCCTCAAAAATTTCAACATTATAAATACAAACATTATGAGAATCAACTATTTATATTTAAATTAAACAATGAAAATTATAAATTAAGTAAAAGAAAGAAACTAAAACTATATATATAAGTCCATTTTTAATAGTGTTTTTTAAAAATGTTTTTACGCACTTAATAATAAAAAGATAAAATTCATCGGGAGAAACAAAATCATATTCAATCCGTAATATTTTTTTTTATATCTCATTAAAAAACATCTAAATAATTAGATAAAAAAAAAAGACAAGTTTAAAAAACCGGTGAATGAAAACTTGCCGAATGTAAATTGGGGTTTGACATTCTTTATTAACCCTTGAGCACTCTTAATTCCCAATTTCCAATTAAACTAAAAAATAAAATAAAATAAAATAAAAGCAAAAAGAAGAACTCGTGGCACGTATCACAAAGAAGCCATACGTATGAGACTCAATCGAGTTTCTTTCTCTTCCTGCAAATTCAAAACCCAATCTCATTCTTTTCCTTTGTCTTCATTTCCTTCGTTTGAAATTGACCTCGCTCACGGTTTCGCTTAGATCCCAAATCCCCTCCTCGCAAATTTTCCGCTTTTTCCCATTCCGAGGAAAGAAGCCAATCCATGACCGATCCAATGCTGCTTTGAATCGCGGGCCGTCCTCCTTCGGTGGGAACATCTTATTGCTTTTGCATTCGAATAATGGGGCAGTTGGGTCGATGAGTAATATGTTACACTGTTTCTGAAACACAAAAAGATCGTTTTTTTTTTATTACCTTTGGAGCTGCTCGGTGTTTGAAGAGAAAGAGAGATAAGGGGTAGCATATGGGAATGGGTTCGAAAATGGAAGGACCGTCTACCCCAGCTAATCGCCGTGACCCATACGAGGTATTGTCCGTGTCGAGGGATTCAACCGATCAAGAAATTAAAACGGCTTACAGAAAGCTTGCTCTGAAGTACGTTTCCATCTTGTCTTTTGGTTTTTCAATTCCCCTTTTCAGTTTTGTGTGTCTCCGTTCATATGTTTTTAGTACTGTCTAAATATGTTTTGTGGGTAGTTCAACATGTGGTATTGTCTGTTTTGGAAGTTAAGTGTGTTAGATCTTTTGTTTTTTGTTCTGTTTATAAGTGATTTACTTTACTCTGATAATGGAGTTGTGTTCATCTTGTTGAATTTCGGAGATTTTATTCAATGAAAAAGAGTGTTTCTCTGAAAATTTTCTTATGTAAAATGCTAGCATGTCTTCTTAAGTGAGATAGCACATGGAATGACATTTGAAGGTGATGAACATTGTTATTTAATCTATAGTAGTAATAACCTTTCATGTTACAAATGGCACTGAATAAAAAAGGGGATTAGGGTGTGGAGATCGGGAGGAGGATTAAATCTGGTAAGGACAGTCTCACCTTAGTTATCTACTCAATAAAGGTTTGCATCAGGGTTTTAAATAGTATGCTTTAGGAGCATAGCGGAAGCTGGCCACTACAGGGGCCTCTGCAGGAGTGCTTTAGTGTAGTAGCCGTAGCAGACCAAATAATGGGCTGCAGCTGGGGTGACAATCTGAGTTGTGCACAAAAACCTCTTAAAAGTGACTATAGGGCTTTTTCCAAGGCTATTTTTGGGGTTTCAATTTCCAAAAATGAAATTTACATCTATAATAGTGATGAAAATGATAAAGAAAACTTGGATTTAGAAGATGATGGTTGATGTTTCTTATGTATGAAACTTGTATTGGCTTTTGTTTATATTTACTTTTATGTTTTTGTTTAAGACATCAGTGACTTTCTATTGTTAATTATGAATGTCATGGATTGGGTAACTTTTGTCATTTTAGAGAATTTGTATGCACGTAGTATATGTATATATATTATATAAGCTATATAAAGACGTTCCAAATAACACCTATCCCGCTATATTAAAAATACAGAGTTTGCATTAAAGATCAGCATACATTTGAAACTCCATTTCTGATTGTAGAATAACACCAAAAACATCTGTAAGGAACTACATTTTAGTTTTATCCATAATTTAAACCAATATCCAAGAACGGATGTCAGTTTTTGGTTTTGTTATTGTAGAAACAAGGAGTTTGTTTACTTGTTTTCTTGTTAAGAATGCTAATTATGATGAAAAACATGTATGAGATCCATTTACACATCTCTATACGATTGACAGGTATCACCCTGACAAAAATGCCAGCAATCCTGAAGCTTCGGAACTATTTAAAGAGGTTGCGTATTCTTATAGTATATTGTCTGACCCAGAAAAGAGAAGGCAGTATGACAGTGCTGGATTTGAGGTCCCTTTCTTTTCCGCAATCCAATCCTGTTTCCTCTCCTTTTTCTGTTTTTTCTTTTCCCAAATTTTTCCTACATTAAAACAAAAATACTGCTTGTGACATTGGATAAATATAAGTTATCTGGCTGCGCAAAGTAGCAAAATAGATAAGAAATGTGTTGCGTACCCAGTTAGCTGTATTTTTTTTCTGGGGAGCATGACCAGCATGTTTTAACATCTTAATTTCCCTGCGATCTATGATTGAACCTGCCAGATTGTATTATTACTCAACATTTACATGCCAGGAGAGAGGAGCTAAAACATTTATATTACCTGTTTGCAACTTGGAATTCAAGTAGAATGCATATCTATACATATTATATTTGTTTAAACAAAATTGGATTTCATACACGCCAGTTGTGAATTTTGTCATATATTTCAGTATTGACTTCCTTGTTTTCCTTGATTTATTTTGGTAGATTATTTTCTTTGCATTCAATCTATATATCCATCTTCTTTGTTATTGCTTGCCGATTATATGAAAAATTTAAGATCCATCAGTACTCTGCTCCTTTTATGGGTATATTGTAAATGTCTTGATTTATGTAGTATTTATTTGTCATTATATCTCTTGAAAGCTTTTAAACGTTTCAGTTCATATTCTTCCTGATATAGTTCTCCTATTTATATGCAACATTCTTTAAGATATTCTGCCAATACATATCAGGCACTTGATGCTGATAGCATGGACATGGAGATTGATTTGTCTAATCTTGGGACGGTGAACACAATGTTTGCAGCTTTATTCAGGTGTACATTTTAGTGCACAACTATTTGTTTTTAAAATTATTTTACGTTGCTTTGCTTTATTTCTTATTTTATTTTGTTACAGCAAACTGGGTGTCCCTATCAAAACTACCATTTCAGCTAATGTTCTTGAAGAAGCTCTGAACGGAACAGTTACAGTCAGACCCCTTCCAATTGGAACATCAGTCAGTGGAAAGGTTCTTACTTTCTTCATGATGGATGAAGCAAAACAGTACTTGGTGGTGTATATGTTCCACTTATGTTGCAATTTGTTGCAGGTAGACAAGCAATGTGCTCATTTTTTTGGTGTGACAATAAACGAACAGCAAGCTGAGTCAGGCATAGTAGTAAGAGTTACTTCAACTGCACAAAGCAAATTCAAGGTATCACTTATTCTCTTATATCTTTATTAACGATTCCCTTGTCCATTTTTGGTTTTGCTTCTGGGTCTGTATGGTATTAGATTGAAATATTGAAGGGTGATTTTTCAGTTGCTCTACTTTGAACATGATGTGAATGGAGGCTATGGTCTGGCATTGCAGGTAATTTTCATTGTTCTAGTGCTTCTACTGCTCTACACTTACTCCCTCCTACTTTTTGGAATTGTTGGTTTAATGGATAATAGATTGAAACAACTATACCATCATTGAGTGAGTTGAGGTGGTAAGCCTTATTAACCATTTAGGCTTGAGAATGAGAATATAAATCTTGTCAAAATGAAACCAGCTCTTGTGGGAAAGGTACATAACCTTTGAGAGTTCAAGTCTATTGTTTTTAGACTATTTGGTTATTCAACTGTTATCTAGTAGAGTTAATTATGTTGATAGTCATTGATCATTAGAAAAAGTACTCGGATTTTCTCTTTAAAATAAATTGGAAAGCATGATGCCACAAATTTAAATACTGGCTTGACTGCCGTTACGCCTTTAGACTAGTGGTAACTGCATCTGGATAAAACCATGTGAATTATTTGTATGAATAATATTATGATACACCATGTGAATTATTTTTAAGCTACTTGTAATTGATTGTAGATTGCACAAACTGCAGCTAGTTTACTTTTGATTATGCATGTGAAATCCCAATTGGATGTACATTAGTTGATATTATATGCATCTATCTTTCTATACAGGAAGATAGTGAGAAGACTGGCAAGGTGACATCTGCAGGAATGTATTTCTTACATTTTCAAGTGTACAGAATGGATTCAACTGTGAATGCGGTATGAAAATTATGTCCATTAGGTTTATTTTCCTTTGCTGTTGGCTGTTTGTAAAGTGGTGGTTACCATAAGTGCTATGTGCAGTTAGCAATGGCCAAGGATCCTGAAGGGGCCTTCTTTAAAAGGTTGGAAGGTCTTCAGCCTTGTGAAGTCTCGGAACTAAAGCCTGGCACTCACATATTTGCTGTTTATGGTCTGAATAATTTATTTTGTTATATTGCCCTTTTGCCAACTTGGGCTATTTTTCATTTAATTGTTTAAGTTACACTTACCCTGATTCAACTTACTATTATTTAGGAGATAACTTCTTTAAGACTGCTAGTTATACTATTGAGGCAGTATGTGCAAAATCATATGAAGATACCACGCAAAAACTGAAGGATGTTGAAGCTCAGATTTTAAGAAAGAGGAATGAGCTACGCCAGTTTGAAGCAGAATACAGAAAGGTTATTATTTTCTTTAGTCACTAGTTTGTGTTTTTCTTGAGACACTTATCGGGAGTGTTGTTTCACTTAATACTTTTCAGGCATTGGCACGCTATCAGGAAGTGACAGACAGATACACTAAAGAAAAACAATCTGTACGTTCTTTCAACTTGTGCCACAGTTACAACATGAGTGTATATTATAAATGCACACATTTGTATTCTTTCTACTACTGGGGTTTTTGGGTGTGGGCGGGCTAAAGGGGAGAAAGGAAATAATTCAACTATTGTTCAATGCGATGCTCATCTTAGGTTGTCTTTAATATACATAATCACATGACTGATGTACTCAATTTCAAAAAATTGACTTCTGAAATAAACTTATTAATGTACCCATATATATCTTGCTAAGCAGCAGGATATGGTCATATTAGAGAGAGAAAATCATAATATTTATCAAATATAACTAGCAGGTCTTGCAACAAATCATGGTGATCCCTTGTTTAATAGAGATTTTACCTTTCCTTCTCTAATATGACCATATTTTATTATCAACATTGGGATAAGATTCAAATTCTAGTCACTGGAGCTTGAAGCATTAAGCATATGAATAAATTCCAGTCCCACTCAGACCTTGGAGGCAATTATAGTTTCTGGGCAACTAGCGGCTCTATCACTTAGTCTTTGATGCCATGATTGTCAAACTTAAAAGAGTCTAGATAAACTTGTGGAGCTTTCGTAGACTCAAAGTGAACTCATAAACTCGAAAGACATACATACATACATAACATAATACTCTTAATACAACAATAATTCAATATTTCCACTTCATACTAATGAAAAGTAGCAACTCAATCATAAAGATGATAGTGCTTTAGTGCTAAATAAGATTAAACTACATAAACAACTAAATCATGTATAAAATTCATAAAACATAAAGTCTTAATGTGAAAACAATTAAAAAAGGAGTTAATTTCTTCAAATAATTTGAGTTCTAATTAAATATGAATACATTTGATTTCAACCCAAAGCGAGAGTTTGACAACCTTGGTTGATGCTCCCACGTGGGGTTAAAGAACTCCTACTCTCGTCCTAAATGCATAAGATGCTCTTTGGGTGCATGCCCACGAATGCAGGGTTTATGTCTATAACATGACTTGAAGTTGTTTATTGAGGAATTGTAAACTTTTTGGGAGGTTATGCTTTCCAATAAAATGTTATTTCCGATTGCTTTCATTTTGTGACATGGTGTGGAGACTGCAAGATCGTGTTCGGTTTGGATTAGTTTAATTTTTTGTGCATTTATTCACTCATATTTTGTTATCACATTCTTCTAGTTTTGAGGAAATTGTGGAAAACATGGTTTAGTTGATTTCACCATTTTCTTTAAGTTTTTTAAATAGAAAATAAAGTGATGCTCTTGCTGTTATTGGTGAAAAATATGTGAAGTGAATAAATTAAAAGTTGTTTTTTATTACGTCTTTTTTACCTTTTGGTATGCAGGTAGACGAGCTTCTGAAACAAAGAGATGGTATCCATTCTTCCTTCACTATTGTGAAGTCAACCAATATTAGTGGAAATGGTAGTAATTTGAGCAATGGGAGTTCTAGCAAACTGACTGGTGAAGAGAGCCCTGGGGAAGATGGAGGATCAGATGGGAAGGACAAGTCAGGCAAAAAGAAATGGTTTAACTTGAATCTTAGGGGTTCTGATAAGAGGTTGGGTTAATATTTTACTTAGTAACCTTGGTTTTGCTTGTCTCAGTCAATCAGCTTGGGTTGCGGTTGCAGTTGCAGTTGCAGTTTATGTCTGGAATGATTTTCCTTTGCTTGGTTCCCGACAAGTTGGTTAATCTGTTCATTGTATGTGATGCATTCGAAGGTATACAGTATATGTTTTACTGTTTCCTATATTTTTGTACTCCAACAAACAAACAAGACCCACACCATCCAATTTCCTTGTAGAATCCTATCCTCAACACTTATAATTTTGATATTGTCATTTGTAATGATATATTCATTCTTGTATGTTACTTCATCTTTGTTCTGCTTATAAAACATTGTGTATATCTTTGTTCTGATTAGAATTAGAATGCAGCATATGCTTCACACTACCAAGTATTCATATATTATCATGTATGTTAAATTATTAATTTTTTATTAGTTATATTTATGGTTTTGAAATGATTCCAGTCTCTCTTTTTTTTTTTTTTTTCTGCTTTAACATATACGTGTTTGTCATTCTAATATAATTTTAAAGAATTTTTGTATATATATATATATATATATATATATATATATATATATATATATATATTTGTTTTTACATTTCTTGTATATTTATAAATGCCATACTATATACATGATATTTATTAGTATTTTAACATGTAAAATCTTATTTTTCGCCTTGCTGCATAGATATCGATATGTTAAGATGCCACGTATTTTGCTTTGACTTAATTATGGTATAAACTTCATATTGTATGTCTTTTTTAGTTTCTCAATTCATAATATTTATTATTTTAAAATTAAGGAATTATTAATTCTTGTTTCTAACTTTCAATTATTATATCACTTCAAACCTTCAACAAATTCACAAATTTATTCTAAATCTTAATAAACATATTTCTGTCAAAGACACGAACTTTATAATCTCAACTAATAATTTTTTTTAAAACATCATTCTTAAAGACATATAGCAGGAGATATAGTTTGGGCTTATATTATTTTTAGTTGGGCTCTTTGCTATTTAAGAAAAAATGGTATACACAAGAGGTTTATTTATTTAATTTTTTATTTTATTATCAATACTGGAATTATGTGTGTGTAGAGATGATGGAGTGAGGCTTTTAACCTACGGTGAGAAATAAAAATTAAACAATTTATAAAATATGTAATTAAATTTATATAAAATATTTATAATTATGTATTTTCAAAATAACCAAAAGTAAATTTGAAGAATATATTTACTTAGACGATAAATTAAATATATATTTTTAAATCTAAAATTACAATTGGGAAATCATGTGTTATTAAAGTTTTCATAGATTGTAATTAAAATTAGTTTACAGATTAAACATTTTTTTATAAGAAATTATTAATTGTGTGAACAAAATATACTAAATCTGAATGATTTATGTTTATGACATTAGTCAGCTAAGCATCATCAAAGAATAATTTGTTTAGGTTGTTGAAAAGTGTAGGAGCAGAAAAAAATGCTAGTTGTTTGGTTAATATGAGAAAAATAAAAATAGAAAAAATAAGAATAGTGGTAGAACGAGATAATTTGTTGAGGCATCACAAAATGTTGATCTTTTATATTTATGAGAAAAAATGTGTCCCATTAATAAAGATTAATAGATAACTTTTAATTCTCAAATCAACTTATAATTAAAACAGAGATTAATATAGTTAATTGATTGCAAATGTAATTATTTATAATCTTTAAATTATGGATTGTAAAATAAAAAGACTGTTTGAAAAAAAAAATAATGAAACTCAAATATTTTACCTCAAAATAAGTTAATTATCTCTACAATAAAAATCATAAAAAAATATAATATTTGTCCAAAGTTTTTATTAATTATCTTTTAAATAAAGACATTAAAAACTAATAAAATATTGTGTAAATAAGATAAATGAATCATATTTAAAAAATAAATTATATAGCCATTTATTTAATAAAATAGTAATCCTAATATATTATTAAACACTGTAGGATTCATTGAATTGTTTTTTATTTTTTTTCAATCAAGTACCTTCTATTATACTTTCCTGTACCAAACAGGACCTAATATTGATTACCATTTAGATAGTTTTGACAAGAACAAGGTACCTATAAAACAAAAAATGTTGTTTTCCTTACCGTTTGACTCCCAACAAGGCGTTAAGGAGTGTGTATAAGATGCTATTGCCATCATTTCATTAACCTCCAAACAATACATTTCAAACCTAATCAAACAAGCTTTCTTTTACACTCTCCTACTTCCCTTTTACTTTACTAATTTTCCACCTTTTATTCCTAACCAACGCTTCACTTCCATAATTTTCCTCATTTTTTTCACAGTTTGATTAGATATTTTAGTAATAGCACGTAACATATACAAATTTACATTTCATCAAATCACTCAAAATTTAATTTCGAAAGAATTATTTCTCCTCTTACCTATTTCATTTTTTTATTAATTTAAATGTTGAATTTGAGATACTTCTTTATATTGTTATTTTAAAATGGTTAAAGTTGAGTTTTTTTTTTAGAATAATTAGACTACAAAATAGTAATGTGTTATACCTATTCCAAACCTTTAATAATAGCCTTACATGGTTGCACATGAAATATTTTGTTATTGATATAGTAGCACGTTTGTTGTTCCCAACTATGAAGTTATCAATAGGTTAAAATTAATTTTATGATGATGTGTCATAAAAAATCGTTTTTTTAATCTATAGAACACAAGGATCACACATATAATGTATTTTCACAGTAGAATCACTAAAATAAAACCAAAAACAAACATTAGACTTTTTATATCTAAACATTAAGTTGTGGAATCAAATTTAACATATTAACTTTTTTTTGGTGCAGGGATATATATAATTTTTTTTCCCATTAACATACATGATATTCCCCAAATTTTAGGAATCATTTTTTCAGGGTATTTTATTCTTTCACATCAAACCCTAGCATCTTCATCGGTTAATAAGATTAATCAAAAGTAATGTTATGTTTAAGTAAAAAAAATTGTTGAAAAGTTATAATTTTATGATATATTCAATACTAATAATTCTTGATTGGTTTATTACACGAATTCAAACCCAAATTTATTTTGGGTAACCCACCAGTCTTGGATTTACTCAACTAGGTTCCTCTTGGTTCAAGGTACGAGAATCTAATGCAGAGTGTTTACGCGCGAGGGTTTCGTGGACAGTTTTCTTAGCAATTAATTATCGGATTGTCGTACCTATGTGGTAGCTTAATACATCAATTTTTTATTTTTATGTGTGTTGTTTATATAATGAGTTTTCTCTTCACACATATCAATCTATATTCTCTATTTTCCTTCGCATGCAATTGAAAAATATACATGAAGGAGACCTGAATAATCATTAAGGCGTGATTTGAATTTAGATAACATATATTTTTATCGTATTGGTCAACAATAGTCGAAGCATAGCAAGATTCCAGCACCGTTTAAGTCACCGTCTTCTAATTTTATATATATATATATATATATATATATATATATATATATATATATATATATTTAACTTTATTGTTATTGTATATTAGTTTTAATATAGGAATCTGAAGCAACATTTCTCTTTACAGGAAAGACAAGAGTTCAAGAAAAATGAAAGTTGTCTTATGTTTGGCAAAAGTGGGGGGGAATGAACATGCAGAATCTAGGATTGAGAATGAAGATATGTAGATTAAAAAACATTCCAATCATAGAAAAAGAAAGTTAAGCAGAAATTGGTATTTGGTAAGTGATGAATGGGAAGATAATCTGGAGTGGTGCAAACAGTTTAGTGGGCATGTGGAACTAAGAAAATTATTATGCGTATGGGTGATAATTAATGTTAGATTTTGTCAAAAATGTCACGTGCAGATGTTCCCTAAGCATGGATGGCTTTGGGTTATATGTTATGTGAGTGGCATATTGCATTAGCATAAATAGTGGTGTGAATGTTGGTCACTTTATCAGCAAACCACGCACTTGTTCATGTCTCATTGATTGACTACAACAGTTCCCTCTCATCCATCAAAAACTTCATTCTCCAAAACTTTAAATGCATATTTAAAACTCATAAAAAGTGCAAGGGGTTTTCAAATTAAGTTTTTCTTGTTTTCTTGGTTATAAATGTAGACATTCTTCACCATCTGATTTAATTCTAGAGGATTGATTACCTTTGGGGTTAATTAGATTATATAGATTGTTTATTTTGTTAATTATATGAGAGAGATAGATATACTTAAAGCTAACTCCACCCCACAAAATATCCAACAAAATGGTTTTTAAATAGGGAAAGTAATAGTTTTAAAAAGAAGTAGGTAATGTCACTTGGAATACATGGAGGGGCTAATTGAGTCACGCACATTGTTTAGGGGTGCTTAAAAAAGCACTTGAAACATATCTATAAAAAGGATTTCCAACTTGAAATCTAAGTCACATTGAGGTTATCTTTTAATCCTTTATGGATGCTTCCAAAGTAATGGTTGCAAAGGGAAAGAAAGATGATTAAAAAGTTAATGGGTTCTAATACGATAGGATCATGTCTATCAATAATCTTATTAAACATTTTGGTTCATTATTTCATTGGTTAAATTTACCATAAGCACAATTGGTGGGCCATAATTACGATCCGGGTGATCTTAATGATAATATCGGCGTCACTTCAATCAACAACAACAACAAAAGAAAGCATGATTAATGCCCTCCACGGAAGTGGTTTTTCTAAAATTGATGGTGGAAACCATTACAACAAGTTCAAAATTTTATAAATAATATATATCTAACTGTGTTTGAGGACAGTTGTTTATCAATCAATAACAATTGTAAAGTGTGATTGGCCAATCCTCTCGCCACCCCCAACTTATATATCAATTGTTCATGGGTGTGGAGCAAGTGCCAACAGTAGTGCCTGCCATAAAAATCATCTCGCTAAATCATTTTAACTAAGTTTTCATTAATTCGCTTTTGTACAAATTACTGATTCTATTCAGAAAATAAAGTTTAACATGTTAATATATTTTCATGAGTTATTCCTTAAAATATCTTCAAATAGGTTGAAAATCATTTAAGACCATGTCATAAATTATATTTAAAAAAACACTTATAGATTATTGATCTTAAACCAAATAATATATTATTAATAAATTATAAATAAAAAGATGAAAAGATAAAATTATATATATATTTAAATATATTAAATAATTTTTAAGTGTGAGAAGATAAAATCATAAATTATATGAGAATTACTGAGAAGGAGTTATGAGGATAAAATTATAAATATACAAATAAATATATTAAATATTTATTAAACTTGAGGGGTCAAAATCATAAATTAGATTAGAATTACAAAATTTTGGAAAGTCACATCCCCTTTAATTCCTAAGAAGATCTCTCACTTATAATCTATTTCATATTTTATTCCATAATGCCAACTAAAAAGTTTAAATTCTTTTTATTTTTTTTATAGAGATTGTTGCCAGAGACTATCCTTTTATCTAACTTTGGTTTACTTTTTGCTTCCGTATGAATATTTTTAGGATTGCTTTTTTCTTATTCATACTTTTGGATTAACATTTTAAAAAATATGTACTTTTTTTTTAGATCAGTGTATTTATTTTTAATATTTTTTAATTTTATAGTCTTGATGACTTAACTTTTAATATTCATTATACTTTTGTAAATAAGTTTAGTTATTCATTTGTTTCTTATACTTGCATAATTTTATATTTTATTTTCCTATTCTTAGAATTACTTGTTTTTTCAATGTAAAAGAAAGTTTCTTGTTTTCGAGCAAAATCTTTATGTTATACTTTTTGTTACTGAATAAAACTTAATATATAGTCAGCAACAATGATGTGGAATTGGCTTAAGACTCATGTGATTGATTTGTTTATACTTTACATTTTAGTTTCAATATATGCTATTTTTATATTTGGATCTTTATAGGTACAAATAATTTATGTTTCAATAGTTTCTACACGATTATTTTTTTTTCTTTCTCTTTTTCTTTTACACTATCCCTTCTCTTAATTTCGTAATCAACACTCATATCCCCTTCTGTATTGGTGATTTTGTTTCTTTAAATCTTCATGCATCTATTAATTCTATTGACATAAATCAAGTTACTTCTAAGAAAAATAATGTAGAGGAAAAAGTGATTAGTGTAAGAAAATAAATGAAAAAAGAGTTTTTTTCTTTATCGATTGCTAGAAAAGTAAAAAAGAAAAGAATCTTCCTATTATAATATACATATTTCTGTTAACTCATATATAAGTAAAAAATAACGAAAATATAAGAAAAAAATATTATTTTATAAAATTTTATCGATAGGTTCAATATTACTTGAATTTAAATTTTGAAAAATAAATTTTATTTCATCATCTGTCTTTTCTTTTCCTTTTAAATAAATTTATAATTTTCTTTTAAAATTTAATATGTTTTTTTTTATATTTTAATATTAAAAATAGACCATCATACATTATTAATTTATAATAATCATTAATTTGTTATAATAATAAACAAAAAAAATTGTTTATTTTTTTTCGAAGAAAATTATCGTGAATATTTCTTTATTTTCTAACTTGGTATCTTGTGCCTTCAATCTGAACATAAGAAAAAAAAAAACTAAAAAAATTTAGAGCACACAAAATTATAATTTTTATGCTATAAAATGAAACTAAAAAAATTGAAAATTAAAAATAAAAACTTACAATTTTTATTCTTTGTGATGAAGAGATAAATGTGAAAGTAAATGAGTGATAAAAAAAATAAAAAAAATGAAAAGATAAGTGAGTACATGATAGAAAAACAAATTAAAGTGTAAAGATGAAAATTTGAGAGAAAAAAAAATCAAAATTAGGAAGATAAAAAAAAGAAAAAGAAGTGTAATTGAAAATTTTTGTAATAAAATAAATATAATACTAATTATAATTAAAAATTTAGAAAAAATAAAAGATAATTTTTTTATTTATATTTATAAAACTATTTATATTTAATTTTTTTAAAAATAACTATTATATATATATATATATATATATATATATATATATATATATATTTAATTGGTGCAGATCATCCCGCTAAACCAGTAAATCCGTCCCTGTAAATAAGTATGATTTTATATTTATAATTTTATTTAATTATTATTTTAATAAAATGCCATAAAACAGAAAATTATACAAATATAAGAGCTAAAATAAATAAATATATCAAAAGTACGTATATCAACACTACATCAATGTATTTTTAATTTAAAAAATTCAATATAATTTTAGTATCAATAAAATAAGTGAGATTTTATTTTATTTTCATAGAAAAATAACATATATTTTATAAATCTTAATTTATATATGACTTAGATGACAGTATGTAGTACTTACTATTTTTTATAACACGAACAAAACTAAAGAGTATCACGTTGTACTAAAGGTAAAAATAAATAATTACTTTCAATTTTAGAAGTACTAAAATAATGTAAAAAGTTTACAAGGATTACGATTAAAAAACTCTCCTTTCATAAAGATTAAAATTATATTAAATAATAAGGTCTAAAACATTAAAAAAATAAAATTGGTGCATAAGTATTAGAGTTAATAGTTTTGAGGTGTGCTAACTTTTACAAAGTGGAAGAAGAAAAGAAAAAAAACGGTTAAAATAATATAAGAAATATATGATCAGTAAAAGGGTTAAAAAAACTAGACATATTGTTTTTAATTTTTAAATTATTAAAAAGAGATATTATATTTTAAAATAATTTTCAGAATCTTATCAAACAATCTTTTCTTCTTCTTTTTAAAAAAAATATTATTTTTTATAGAAATTTGCAAAAAATAAATTTTCTGTAAATTTAAATACATTTTTTTTAAATAACTATTTTTTAGTAGTAACAATAGAAAACAAAATTATCCCAATTTTTCTTCATTCAACACCTAAATCCTAAAATAACACTCCTTTCAACTTTACATTATTTTTTGGTTAATTAGAAATTTAATTGAATAGAGTATGAAATAGATTATCTCTTAATGAAACTTGAAATACAAATCATATCACTTTAAAATGAATTAAGATGGATGAGTTAGAAATAGAAGATAGTAGATGGGTGTGGCAATGGTATTGAAGCATGTTGTCAGGATGTGATTTGGAAATTACTTAGCAGTGTCAAACATCTAATCAAACAGATTAAAGCGAAGTGGGTAGAAGAAGAAATTAAGAAAGCCATTTATGGAAGGCAACAACACACAAGATGAAGCCAAAAATTGGTACAAACATTTTGGTTGGTCACCCCTGGTCCCAACAACAACTACTGTCTCTACATCAAAGTCCTTTTAACCTTTTTGAATCAGACTACACACGTCAACATGAGATTGTCAATTCTCTGTACATGGTTTTCCAATTCTCTCTGTTTATTATGGATGGGGCTGTAACCACACAACCTCACTCCTTCACCCTCATCTTCCAATTCACCTTAAAATATCACTCCAGTTAACTATTATCCATAGTTGGAGAAAATAAAAATTGAAGTTTATTATTAGAAAATACATTAGAGTATATATGCTAACTGTGTTTATTGAATTCAATCCATGATCTCCATAAAAGAAATTATCTTATTGATTAATTTGAACCGACAGAGAGATTATGCTAATGATAATTTATTATTACGAATCTAGGCAACAATTAAAAAGGAATATAAACATTCACTGTAAAGGGATATTACAAATATATATATTTTTCTCACAAAAATTTGACAAACTTGGAGGGAATGGTTTAAAAGTATAACGCATATTGGGAGGAGGGGGACAAGGTGGGTCACGTTAGGAGTTGTGACGAAAACTTTAGAATTGAAGAAGGCTTTACTTTTAAATTTAAAAATTGGTATGATAAATATTGGTATAAGTATTGGGATTATGATTAATTATGCTTTTTAAGTGGGAGACTACAAGCCTACAAAAAGCTCTCACTCTCACTCTCTCTCGGAGTTAGTAAGATTCGCAGAGATCTCTCTCAAAGCTAAAACCAATTTATAAATTATATAGATTTCAACGTCAATCACGCAAACATCATAAACAATAATTCATCATCATCAACACGTAACGGTGGGGACCCAAACCCTAAGTTTCGCAAACACACACCTGAACCTTATAATATTCAATTCAATGCCCTCCATGTCATGACATTAGAATGCCCTCTCAGACAAGCCCAACTAGGAAGTGTACAACAAGTAAAGGTTCTCTCTTTCTCAAAAACTTAGTATGAGCCACAGAGCCAAGTTCCAAGCTTATTCTTCTAACTTTGACTTTATTCACTAAATTGCCATCATGGCTAGTGATGGCATATGTAAGAAGAATCCAAGTTGGAATAATGTGAAAGGATAAAGATGTATGGAAATTCCTTCCTATTTGTCACAGACAGTAGACTGATATCTTGCCTCACAATATTTGCCTGAAACTACAGACAAGATATCAGTCTAACAATTTGACGAGAAAAATGGAATATATATATATATATGAAATTGTTTTTTTTTTAATATGTAGTTGTATTATATCATCATGTTGAAGAATAAATATCTACCATATCTATCTAATAATGGATGATTGAATAAGTCTAATACTGATTATTAACATACATATTACTAATTCGACATTTTAATTTAAGAAAGCTAACTTCTACAATAAAAACTGTCCAAACGTATATATTATAATATGAAATATCTATAGATGATGTAGATCTTTCTTGGACCATTTTTGTGTTTATACCAAAAAAATGTCACTTGTGACAAACAAGCGTATCTAGCTTGAGCTGAATACGGAGTGAATACGATGTTTACACGTGGGACATGCAGCAGTGATTAGTGGGGCGGTGTTAATTAGATCTGAGCGCCATATATGGTCTGGTTTAGGATCTTGGATGCTATACTATGAAAGCTCTTCTCTCTATCTCACCCGTAGGGCCCTTCTACTTTTTCTAGAGAGATATCAGCAATGGTGGTGGGTGAAGGTGTCGGTATATAGATTGAGCCAACAAATACTAGTGATATATCTGCAATATTTTAATTTCCAGATGAGTTTTCTACAGATTTTGTTAAGTAGTACTTGATTCACGTGATGCTGTGAGAGAACCTAAAAATGGAAAGGGAAAAAAACTGAGAGGTATGGAGGGCTTCAATATCTGATTTTGGGACATTCAATAGGTTTCATAATTCTTTGTATCAGCTGCAGAATTAGTTGGACTCAGCAGAAGCCAGGGTGGGAGGATAGAGACATGGGCTTCACGGTGGTTTATTGGGTTTCGTTCCTTCGTCAATATTCAATAATAATATGTTTTAAATGACAGAATATGATATGACAAAAGTGTCCAATAAAGAGAACTTTCGATTTCAAATGGAACATCTGTTTTGTTAATTGATGTTTGATTAATTAATTGTTTAGCAATCTTAAATAAAGTCATGGAGAAAAGGGTGGCATGAGCATTATGGAGAGATATGGGTGTGTACGTGTCATAAATGAATTGGATCTGAATGAGCTGAAGTTCATATTGAGTCAGACCTTTAACCAATGTTCATCAGCAGATTATGCAAGGTGGTAAGCTTTTGATTGGCCATCTTACGCAACGTTCAAATGCATGAACTTATAAGGTTGAAAATTTCCAAATATCTCAAACTTTTCTAACCTGTCCGAAAATTCTTAGCCAGGGTTTGCTAGACATCATCTTAAAATTAAGCATGTATAAATGCAGAGATTATTTTTGGCATACTGCCTATACTCTCAAAAAGAATTAATGGTAAATACAGCATAGCTTAAAATTTCTCCAACCCTAATTCTCTCTCTCTACTGATTTGAGTTAGGCATACAAATTATTAAAGTCTGTGAGGGTTGGATGATAAACCAGGGAATGGGTCCAACTGTCTATTAAATTTTGAATATGTTAATCAACCAGTTTAATGTCTTTGATGCTGCTAGATATAAATAATGCACCAGATACAAGTTGATTGATAGAGACCATGAGTTGCCCTTCAAAATAGCAACCCTTTATTTTGTTGGTGAGTCACACCAACTATGCATAATTTTATGTACAGTGCCTCGTACATACAGGAGGGAGTTTAAGTGTGTGAAACTGAAAAGAGAATGATATATAGCTCCGATCAAAGCCAATCATTTTGTACAAGACTTTCATCCCGTGCCATACTCCATCACATGCATCACATTCTCGAACCTCCCCCTCACATTCCGTTCCTCTCCTATTTTCTGCATACAACTATGTTGGTCACTGCCTATTTCTTTTACCCCAAACTGTTCACAGGTTAAATAATTGATTCAGACTGTGATGAATTGTGTGTTTTCAATAATATTTGCGATCTTGGAAGGAATGTAAGTTTTTAAATGAATTTTTTATGTAAAAAATAAGTTCATGAAGCTATTAAATAAAACTTTTCTTACTTAATATAAATATATTATGAAAAACCATTTCAATTCAAAATCAAGTTTATATCATTATTATATATATGTATATATAATCAATTCAAATATAGAACATTTATCTAAAGTGATTATGAATATGTCAAGAGATGAATCCGAACACAAGCTTAAGAGGGCCACCTTTGTAATTTGAACAAAGGAGTAAAAAGGCAATGGAGATAAAAACTGTACCAAGAGACAAATTCCAAGCCTTTGGGTCCCCTGGCTGTGGGTCTTCTAGGGTGGTGTTCCCATATTTTCACACACTTTCTTCTCCTTGGGACATCCGCAAGGACCCCACTTTCCTCACCTTTTATTTCTAAATTTCTACACAAAATTTGCTTTTTGTCAAAACCCATTGAATCCTGAGTATAAATAGACCCCAACACATGCAACAAACTACTCCTTACAAAACACATTAACTACCCCTACCTTTCTTGTTCCAACACTTTCACTACCCCTTCTTCAATTCCACTAAAACCACGCCCATGGAAACCCAACTTGACTACAAAACCAAAAGAGCAAACCCCACTTCCCCAACGAGCTTGAAGCTCTTTGGGTTCAGCGTCCATGAAGACATCACCATGGAAGAAGAAGACGAGGTGGTCATGCATGATGACGTGGAAGACTCAACCACCAAGGCCTCTTCCACTTCGCCATCTGCCTCTCCAGACTCTGCCGGTGCCGGTGCCGGACCTCCGTCTTCCGGCGACCGGAAATACGAGTGCCAATACTGCTGCCGAGAGTTCGCTAATTCACAAGCACTTGGTGGGCACCAGAACGCGCACAAGAAAGAGCGTCAGCAACTGAAGCGTGCGCAGTTACAAGCCACGCGAAACGCCGCCGTTTCGTTCGTGCGAAACCCTATGATCTCCGCCTTCGCCCCTCCGCCGCACCTGCTGGCTCCGCCGGGCTCCATGGTGGTACCGGCGGCTCCGGCCTCGTGGGTGTACTTGCCGCCACGTGCCGCGCCTCCTCCCTTCCACGTATCAGTATCTCACGGTTGTGCGTTCCCGTCGGCGAATGGCCACAACGGGTTGAGTAGTAACAATAATAGCAACGTTAGCATAGCGGGTGTGAAAACCGCGGGTGCAGGGATGTTTCCCTATGTTGGCGTTGTAGGCGATTCGCAATTAGCTATGTCAACGGTGCAGGTGCAGGCCCGGGCCCACCACGCCATGGTTGATGGGGCCTCTTTGAGTAGGTTCTCCAAAGGGGATGGTGGGCCCAAGTTTGATGATGCATGGGGCTTGGACTTGCACCTTAGCCTTGCGCCAGCTGCGCCGTAACTTCTCGGCTCGGCTTGAAATTCAGTGAGTGTTATTCTCTCTTTGTTCAGGCTTGACGCGCCGTTTAAGGGCATATATATGTTGGCTGTTTCAGCTTCGTATATTGTACATTTTCATATTTAATTGCTATTTTTTCAACCAAACTATTCACTTAGTACACATTACAACTGCTCATACAAATTCACATCCACTAATTTTCCTTTTACTTTTCTTTTCTACTCCAAATTTTGTACATGACCAATCTACATTTATAAGTCAATTTTTATTTTTATTTTCCCTTTTATCATGTAGCTAAAAGCTTATAATAAGACTAATAAATAATTAATAAACGTACGTAATTAATGAACCCAATTAAGGTTAAGAAAACTGTAACTTAACCCAATTATACTACTTAATTTGTGTAGGTAACTTATATAAGTTATTGTTTAGATCTTATCAGAGTGTGAACTCACTTATATAAAAGTATTGCAATCAATTTAGTATCATTAATAAAGATGATCATATTTGTAATCCTTAGCATGGAATCGGTGCATGATTCTTATTGAGCACATTGTGGTCCATTAATATAATGAAGGGATGCTAATATACCTTTCAGTAACCAGAAAACACATAATTGGCTTTTCAATTAATTTTTATACTAGCTAGTGGGCAAACGACAAAATTAATTAGAATTAAAACATCAATTTGTATATCTTGATGATTATGTCTGGATCGTTACTATAAACATCCTGGACTCGGGAGTGTGACCTATCTGATAATTATTTTATCTTGTTGGAGATTTGAAGTCTGGCTTTGGATTCTTTACTGGGATGTTAATATTATAACGACATATATTCCTGTTGAGTAAAATAAATAAAAGTGTTCACACAGGCATGACACAGCTCTCACCAGTCACTATATTACCACCTATGTTTAGACAGGTTGTACACAGAAAGTACAATCAATATGAAAACCTTATACCATTGATTTAATGTTAAGTAAAATACTTTTAAATCATTAGACGTAATAAGATTGAGATTTGTACTTATTTTAGCTGCAAATTTTTATTGAAAGGTGTTTTTATCAGAAAATTGCAGAATCAAAATAAAACACATTAGTATGAGGTTTGACAAATCTTAAGTTCAGCTGTGATTATGAAATGTTCAAAACTTGTATTCACATTATCAGTCATCTTTGAAAGTATTGGACTTAGTTGAGGTAATGAGAACATGATTCAAAGCATCCAATTTACGGTAACTGCACAATTCTTGTTATACAGTGTTAGAATATATATATATATATATATATATATATATATATATATATATATATATATATATATATATATTACATCTGTATATATGCACATCTAACTTAGCCACTAAAGTTCTAAATTATATTCGTAATTGTAACCTTCAATCGTACTGGAAATTTTTTATAAATATGGCAATTACGGCCAAATTCGCTGTTGCAAAGATTTTATTAGTGTCTTCTGTATTTAATTAGGTTAGATACACTTCTGCAGATATTATGCAGAGATCATAGTACGCAATTTTTTTACCTTCCTTTCAGGGTTTTATTGCTTCTGTCCTTCGATCAACGGTTAAAAGAGGGGTTGATCCTGAGAATAACAATATTGTCAGAATCACGTGGTCACACAACATATGAAGCCCTATGTCTATTATTGAGCAATGACACGATTCAAGGAAATGCTTTGAAAACGAAAAATCAACAATAATTATGAAATTTTACTCAAGTGTAAAGGGGAAGCTTCTGGGTGAAAATTTTGTGCAAATATGATGGGAGAGGAGGGGAATGATACTGGTCTGTTTCTTTCTGTCACCATGTTATAATGCCACATTTGATGCCTTATCAAACACGAATACCTTCTAGCTGATTGGAGACATGAATGAAAAAGCAAATAATTGTGTCCCTTGTTACCTAAATGGTCAATATGCTTCAATATCAATAACCATGCAAGAAAGAGAATCTTGGATGAAGATTGATATATTAATTAATTCCATCGTCCCCTTAATTGATTTTCAAGATCTTTATTATGTCTCTCAAAGAACGTGATTATTGCAATATTTCTAGACACTAAAAGCTTCCATTAACCCTTCGATGGTTTCTTGGTACCTTATTTTCTTCTTGAACATAAAAGAGTTGATAAAATGTTGGACCAATAGCAAGAAGACCAATATCTGAGAAAATGCACAGTTTATTTTGATTAGCAGATTAAAAAACAAGTGCTGCATTCTAACACGCCAATCTTTCGTTGTCTTCCATAATTCACTGAACAAGCTTCGTATCTATCATCAATAAGTTGCTGTCCAAACACGAGGATGGTGATAGAGAGAGTATTTATTTGTTGAGAAAATAATAGACAAGAATTGCTGCTCACTCTGAAGAGACTTGTGGGTAAGAGTAAGACAAAACTTGTACCAATATTTTAAAAGGGAAAGTTTTAATAATAATAAAAACTATTATTATATTAAAAATACTATATTATATTAAATACTGGCCTACTCCTCAACAGTAGAAAGTTTCTTGTCATGTAAAAACATGAGAGAGAATCATCATATATAATTATGTAAAGAGACTATTTTGGATTTTGAACTCAACCCATCATCGAGATATAACTTTATCATTGTGTCAGGGTTTGTTCTCCTATTTAAAATATGCAAACTTGTAATAAATTAAAGTTATATTTTTTAGTAAAAGTTTTGTATCCCATGATAAATTGTGGTAAGTTGTTAACATCGGTATCTTTTGCAAAGTTTATTAAAAGAGAGAGTCCAAAAAAACAACACTTGTAAAGAAATAGTTGGAGGACCAAAATTATATCTCAATAAGAATTCTTTGTTAAGGAGAGAAAGGAATAAACTTTGGGTAAGAGAGTGATGAGGTAGCTAGAAACGGTCATGTTGACAAGTGGTATATTCCCAAAATTCTCGATCTTTATATCTTTCTAATGACTTAAAGTGAAGTTCGGAAATATTGAATGTATGTTAAATGGAATTAGGATAACACAAGGTCGGTGCTTTTGCCACCCATTATATATATATCGAGATATTTGATTCAAACATGTCAAACCCAAAAGAAGATTTAGTAACTTTAAATAAAAGCTAAGGTTGATGATTCTATCGGCCTAGCTTAGCCATAATCTTGGTTTTAATTTATCTAAGTTGGGAACAGGTGGAGTTGGTTTCCGCAAGG
This sequence comes from Sphenostylis stenocarpa, assembly GCA_963425845.1. Classification (NCBI taxonomy): domain Eukaryota; kingdom Viridiplantae; phylum Streptophyta; class Magnoliopsida; order Fabales; family Fabaceae; genus Sphenostylis; species Sphenostylis stenocarpa. Next base: position 14,731,794 of record OY731407.1, read on the forward strand.
GAGGTTAAGGAAGAATATGAATATTTTTATTAAGAGGTTGGATATGCTTTCGGTTTTACCTTTCTCTTATTTTGCTTCATTTGGTAATTTTGGTTTTGATTTGTGGAAGAACAAAAAGGTTGGTTCATTTTGGAACCATGATGGTATATTTGAAAACTTGAGCAGTCAGCGAAGATTGTTGCTTCTTTAGAGCTTTTCAACACAGTATAATTAATTATCCTTTGTGGTTGGTGAGGAAAGAAACTAAGAAAACCTGGCTCAACACCTTTTACACAATCGCTGTGAGTGAGTCCGATATATCGACCCTACTATCTTGAACTCCAAACTTAATCTAACATGGCTTACACACGCAAACTCACCAACTAATCATCAAGCTTTCTTGTAAATTTTAAAACGTAAAAGAGGACGCCAAAAAGCTACACTAATTAAGTTGGACCATCCTCTTGTTTCTTATTAATCACTTTAATCAAATTAGAGACATGATTAAGTTTGAACGTGTTGATAATAGTCAAAAAAGTTGTGTTATTACGGGATTTTCTTTTCTCACTTTTCTCATTTTTATCTTATTTTTCTTTCTATTTCTCTCTTTGTTTCTGGTTAAATTTATCAGTTTTTTCTCTTTCATCCACTTACACATCGAAAGGAAGTTACTTTCACCATTTAAAAAAAAAATAGCCCTCATAGCATGCACGTAGCTTGGGACCATGAAATTTTAATTGGTTCTTAACGGGGAAGTCATTTCTCTTCATTCTAATTGGCTTGAGCTTGATGAAGAAGTTAAGGGAGAATAGATGAGGCATTACGCTGAGTGCATTAGACATGATATTCAATCTACACGAAAACAAGGATTGTTTGTTATAGCAGATAGTGACTTTTGCAACTTACTCTCCTCCCAAAGTCTTACGTACCATAGCTTTGCACTATTGGTCAATGGGGATTTCACAACTATGATGTAAAGGGACATTGTAGGAGTTGGAAGCTGACTAAGACAAGATTTTTTTTTTTTCCTTCTTTTTCGTCTCCATCCCCACAAACTTGGATATTCATTGGCTTTCCCATGTTATCTCATTCTAATGCTTCTTTGGAGGCAGGTAGTTGGTTATAATTTATGAGTAATTATATTCATATTTTTTAGAACCAAATGAGAAGGAAACTCTACTAAGCTTTGTGATTTTTAATAAATTTTAGTCCATGTTAAAATAAAGAATGGCTATTTTAAGATTACTCCTTTTACTAGGCTCAACTTTTTGTCGTACAAAAATTCTAATCACATTCACACTTTTAACGATCTTTCTACAATCAAGATTGGAACAAAAAGAGAAAGAAATTCTCTTTCTATTTGCATTGTTTTTGTTATTATCACAATATAGTGTGAAGTATCACTAATTTTGTTAATAATTGTTTTTATTGGAAGCTTGACTAATTAGCTTTAACGAAGGGATACAATTCTTCTTTCAATCACATTTTTCATTTGTATAAGTTAAGATTTTAATGAAGGGAAACAATTCCAGTTTATTTGAACTCACAATTTATTGTTTGACATTATTTAAGGTTTTTTATTTTACAATTAAGAAAAACAATAAATGTTGTAATTAGTAAGATAATTTTACCAAAATATCCTTACTTTTTTTAGTCATTATAAATATATACATTATTTAGTTTGGAGACAAAACTGAGATAAAACTTGTAATATTTCCTTCGAAATAAAAACGTAAATCAATATGGAATGTATAGAGAAGAAAAGATAACGAGAAAAAAAATTAAAAATGTTTATAAAAATATATCTCAAAATAAAATAAAATAAAATAAAATTGTAATTTTAATATTTAGCTTGATTAAACGAGATGAGGAATTATAAAGTATAATCATATACTGTGCTATATGCGCTTGACATTATAGAATACACAAGTTGTTTAGCACAAGTCCACTAGAGTAATAATGCATGAAAGTCTTGCTTTTTGAATCAGACGCAGTAGGTATAATCATTTTTGTTGGTCCTTTTGCTTCCATTTGGCATATGCATGGTTGGGAAAAGGTTGATTAATCATGCCTCAGAAAATAATTTCTGTGATGGGGGAATTGAAAAAGAGGGTACAGAGGATAAAATCTGTGACTTCTCAATCTTTGTTTGCTGTATCACATGAATCATGAACACGAATAGTATCTGTGCTGGTGCTATCATGAACTCAAAACTGTGCTATCACTTCTTTTTAGCAAGTTCCATAAAACTAATCTGTCGCAATATATACTTACATTTGAAGTTTTCTCCAAAACTTTCGATTATCTCTATGATACTTTGAGTGGTATTGACTCGGGATACTTTTTTTCGCTTATGTTTTGCGCTTTTGATGACACCTTGTTATTGTATTTTGATATTCGTAATGCTATGATTTGTTTGGTTATTGTACTTCACTGTGTGCTTCATCTGTTGTTTCTCATAGTAATAATATATCCTTTATCTTTCTTATTAAAAAAAAAGTTCAATTCGAGAAATTTGTAACTAATATTTAATAATTTTTCTTTAGTGAATAAAATAAATATTGATTATTAAACACAACAAATAAATATTGATTTATGAAATAGATGTTTTTCAAGAATGTATTAATTTTATGAAAGAGGATGAAGGTTATCTTGTAATTTTTATTAGATAATTTATGGATCATTGTTAGGTAACTGTTGGGCACACGATTGAATATGTGACTAGGGTGGAAACATTAATGCACCTCATATTAATGGATGGTTTTACTGTTCTTCCTGTAAATGCTTGAATAAGAATAATGACTAAATGTTACAAATAAGAGAGCGTGTAGTTTGGATGAATTATGCAAAGGTCATACAATATGGGAATGACGTGGTGAATTATTTCAAATATGGAAAAAAGGCATTCTTAAAAGAAATATACAGTTGGATCATAAAAAATAAAAAAATCAATGGATATAAAATATTTATAAAAAAAATGTCTGTTAATTCTAGTCAAATTAAGTATAACATAGTTTTACGAGGATTAAAAATGTTTTTAAAATCAGATAAATTATTCAATCCATAAAAAAAATGGATTAAAGATTTAAAAATTAAATTGGAATTTGATCCAAGTTTAACCTAATTTAATTAAATAATAATTTTATAATATAATAAATTTATTAATATCAATATTTAAAAAATAATAATAAAAGATACTATAATGGTCACCATAAATTACAATTAAAATTATATATATAATATATTAGAGAAGTTAAAATGAATTATAAGTTATAATAAATATTATAAATATAAAACATATTAGAATAATAATTAAAATAAGATAAAAATATAATAAAATAATTATTATTTAAAATTGATGTTATTAATATTAGATAAAAAAATTAAAATATATTATATTTTTTATAAAAAATTATATTAAAATTTTGATTTTTTTTTACCAAAATTGGTTGGATTCAAAAATTCAATTTTTTTTTCAAATTTTAAACCCAATTTAATTAAAAATTAATTATTTAAAAATAACAATTTTCAAATCAATTGAACCGTATGATCTATCTAATTTTCAAAATGATACAGAGTAAAAGATAATTAATAGAGTGACTTTGTATATAAATATATGGGATGTTTCTGGAGAATGATGAGGCTATTGATGATTGGCAATGATGCAGAAATAAATGAGATAAAAATGCGATTGAACAATGTTTTTATAAGATATGTTAAAACTATGTTATCTTAATATAATAAAATGTATCATGTTTAGTGAATTATATGTATTTATTTACTACAATACTAAAAAGTAATATCTATGGTTTTGACTTGAGTTCAATTATCTTATTTTTCATATTAGTGGATGATATATATAAATTTTACTATAATTTTTTTTATACCCGAGAAGGAGCATATACTTCATTAAATCTCAACATTCTGCGACATTTAATTAATTTGTAACCAAAAGAAAGTATCATGAATATATGGAGGCAAAAGACGTAGCCATGGTTATATTTTCATGGAGCCTTTCCATCAAGCTTGTGCCAATCGTCATCAACCTAAGCTAGCTAAGAAAACTTTATTTATTAATTGCCAACAAATGTTGGTTATAAAAGATGAAGAAAGCGTGTGTAACATTTAAGCGTCCACCAAATAAAGTGTTTAATTCTTTCAAAACCCTAGAAATCCTTTAACCTTTTACCCAAAAGAATTAAAGTGACTGATGAGTCTTCAATCGTTGGCTGACATGCAGCACGATTGCTTCACCTGACACATTCGTTACATGAGATTGATTAAATTACGTGACTAAGTGGGGTGATTGAAAAACTTTACAAAAATATGGTCCTCTTGAGAATTTATGATAAATAGCAATGAAGGATTTTCGTGTGCAACAATCCGAAGTTTAGTTTGGACTTTTTCTCACGCGATGGTAACCATTCAGTCAACCAACCAGATCTTGGAAGTTGGAAAAAGAAAGGACGACAAAAGAACACTGATCCAAAGCCGCACGATCCGGCTTTGCGTGGTGTTAATGCTGAGAGTGGGGTCTTTAACTATTGACGCAAGTCTAGCTCAAATTAATGTCCCATTTCACATTTTATCTCAACCTCAACAACCAAAAATGGGAAAGTTGTAGGCAAAAAGAAAAATAAAGTAGAAGTAAAAGCATCCAAGTACTTTTGCTTGTTGGGGAGGATGAAATTTTAGGTGAACCATATCTAAAGGTTAAGAAAAAATATGATTTGTCTAATGTGAAGTGAATTATATGCTCCAGTTTGAATTTTGAAAGATCTTTTTGCTGAAGCTTCCAAAGCCCTTCAGAATAATATTTACAACATGTTTTATGCATTTTATTCCACAACTTGTTAAAAGTGATAGTGTTTGAATGAATAAATCCACCTTATATATAGTGATGGATATCCAACAAATTTAAGTTGCAAATATGGAATAATTTATAATCATACATATCTATATTATTTTCTTAAGGAAAATTATCAAGTAAGGGCCCCAAAACCTACCATGCAGATCACAATCACTGCTCATACATGCATGTGTGTGCCTTTATGAACAGTGATGTTTTCGGTGAGTGATTTAAGTGCAGGAATTAGAATAACCTACAAAGATACTCTGGATTTCTAGTTTTTAAGGTTTAAGACCGGTATAATGGCTAACATTGGTCAAAGTATACTTGAGCTAATTATAAGTGTATGATTTACAAGATTGGAGTGATAACGAGTGATGAACAGAATGATTGCAATTGAGTTCGATGGTGCGTACATTCTAACCTATTCCCGTGAAGTGGGGGTCTTAGGTGATGGATTCATTTAATAGAACATTCAGCCAGCCCAAGATAAGGTGCGTGTTCTTAGGGTTCAATGAATCATTGGACTTGACCGTGAGTTAGTCTCTGGCTACAATAACATTTCCAGTATTTTGTTTTCTCCTATACTTTTCTTTTCATTTGTAAATACATCTCCTCTTTATTCTGTAACTGGAAGAAGAGTACGTAAGTTTTACATAAAAAAAAAAAAATTGTTGAAAAATAAATTTTATATTCAACTGATGTCCCATTCATTTACCTTATTTTGTACTAGTTTGTTCTCGTATAAACAACTTGAAAACTTTACCAATTGAAAAAAAAAAAGTTTACAAACATGCTAATATATATAATCTACCTTTTGCGCACTCATCAACAACCACAGATCACACTGCTAGTTATTAACTATTTAGGAGTCTTATCAGTAAAAAATAAAGTGGTAGCAACTGTAAGGAATGCAAAACTAACACTTATTCCTTTTATTGGATTATCTGAAGTCTTTTACAGTGACTATACCTATCATATTTTTAGGTGAAACATGTGTGATTGTCCCCGACTTGTCTTGTACTTTTGATAAAGTTAGATTTCCATGTTTCCTAGCGTGCACCTGTAATAGATATGAAATTTATTACCTCACCGCCGAAAAGGTTATACAATTTATCCCTTTCTCAGGCGTAACTCTCAATTTTCCTTTTCTCTACTACTTGTCATGCAAGTTTCGTTTGGTTAATGATTTGCATATACCTACCTTACAAGATTTAACGACCCTAACGTTATACAATTCGAAGATTGCAGGATAGGAAGCAGCAACGAAGATACAAGGTATATAAAGAGCTTCCTTTGTACCGCATAATACTATGCTAGATATATTTTTATGGATAGCAACTTACAGACAAATATAGCTTAAAGTTGATTTAACTTTTTAAGGCATATTCTTATCTTAAGGCATGCATATGTTGTTGCTGTCAAACAAGCTCTCATATTTTCTTCGAATGAAATTTCCAATTGCGGTCTTAGAGATGCCAAAATACGAGAGGGTACTACTGCAGATGAGATGAGATGCTTTCTTTGAATGGCTTAACTTGTTAACTAAATAACGTCATACACAGAATAGAGAATATGTGACAAAAATAGCTGAACTTTTCTTTTACTCCAAAACTTGAAATACAATATGCCCTTTGGTACTTGTGAAGCTCAAAAGCAAGACAAGACCATTCGAATTTCTATCCGTTTTATCTTTTTATCCTTTTCCACTGTGAAAGAGAAGAGGGACTAGCTAGGGATAGATAGATAGATAGATAACTGATAAAGGTGAAAGGGTCCAAGATATTTTAAGGCCTGACATGCATGCTCCAGAGGAAGTAGCAGTAGTAGCAGTAGTGTTGGATTGGCACAGTTGGTTCGTACGTCTTTCTAATTTCTATGGTTCCAAAAGCTCCTGTGGTCAAGTTGGAGACAAACGTTTGCGGTGCATATGAGAGTAGTTAGCAGAAAAAGTTGGTTGAGGTCTCTGCTCAAGGTTCCTTATGTACTTGAACTCTAGGGGCTTTTATTTAACAAAGAGATAAAGATGGGACCCAAAATTGTTCTCTGAAAAAGAGAGTTTGATTGACTACTACATGTGTCTACATTGACATGATTTTGATATGTAAGTTTAAGCTACTAGTTAAAACTTAAAAGGACGCGGAAAAAACAAAAGATATGTAACCCACACGACCACTAACATCGTACCTCACGATTACTTATTATTGAGCTGTTTTTCTTTTTTCTTTCTTCTTTCTCTATCTTAAGTTTTGAATCACTCGTGAAGAGTAGAGTCCTCCTCGTGGCTCATGTGTAAGCAAAAATGGTGGTATCCGGTCCTTTTTGGCAGAACAATGTTTGGTGCTTTTTGAAGAAATGTGAGTGTCCCCACAAGAGCATTTTCCTTTGTGGCAATAACACCCTATTTGCTTTATGCCAAGCTCTTGGGTTCTAGGCACTTTCAACTTTAACAAAGGGAGACAAGTTGAACGGTCTTTGTGAGTTGGGATGGTCCTAAAGTGTGAAATGCACGGTGCAAATTAGTGGTGACGAAATTGAAATCACCAATAGATGTAAGACATTAATGGTTAAATCCAACTATTATCATAATCTATTTCGGAGATTCGGTGTATCACAAAAGTGCGATGTCGAGAACGGCATCCATCTGTCCTACAACTTGCTCATCTACCCATTCCCAGCTATTAGTATCGCTTGTCCCAAACCACACCTCTGAAAAAAAATTTGTTTTCTTTTTCAATTTTATCACAATATCTTGTTTTTAATCAATTCAGGCCTTCATATTATTTTCAAACTCATCCTTCCACTCCTACTGTAACACTTGAGTACAAAATATTCTTATTGAATTAGATACTCAAAGTGTAATTTAGCTAAACCATAGTTTTTTCAAATTATTCCAATGAAGTAAGAAGTCTTAAATTTTCTTTATAAAAGTAAAAAAACATAAGATAGCCAATTCGTGGGATCCTGCGCCATTAAAAGTGGTTTCACATCACCATTTTCTTTAATTATTTCCTTCATTTGTGTGATTTCAATTTAAACACGCTTAGATTATTAAGAATAACGTATTTGAAACAACCCATGTTTAAGTTTAGGCCATATTTCTTAAATCTTATGTTTATCGGTATCAACTTCTTTCTTGTCAACATCACTGATATTTAAATATCATATTTTTTATTAATTTACAGTCATATTTTATTTCAAGATTTATTTTTTCTTGAAAGATTAATTCTTGTTAGACAAAATCCAGGTTAATACCAATGGATTTACTTTTTAGCGATGGTGAATGAACAACTTTCCAATATTTTTTCCCCTAGAACCCTAATATAGGGGCACTAAAAGTTCATCTTTGACATTGTATTTATGATTCACTTTAAAAATTTAATAAATAAAAAAAAACTTTTTTTATTTTATAAATAATTGTTTATATAATCAATTTTACTCAATCTTAATTTTATCTTTCGAAATCCTAAATCTAATAGAGATTCAGATCACCTATCAACAATGCAAAGTTACAAAAAGAAAGTAAAATAACCTTAAAATAGACAAAATATAACTCATTGATCTCTAGAAAGAAAACACTTAATTTACTCCTAATTTTGATATTATGTAAAATATTGAATAGTAAACCAACATATAAAATTACTAAAAGAACAATTCAAAATGTCCAAGATTAAATTTACACCAATAAATTTTATATCTTAAAAAAAACAGAAACTTAAGTAACAGCTTAAATTTACACCAACACCCTTTATAATTTTTTCTTTTATCTAACAAGTAGTTATTAAAATGAAAAAATTAAAATAATAAAAAAAAACGCTTAAAATCTGAACCAGTTTTGTCATCAACTTTTGTGACATATATACTTATTCAACATTTCCCTGAAATGGGTTTAGGTGTTCTCCAACCCAACATCTATATTTAGGGTTCTCCACTTGTACATATCTATTTTTTATCTTTTTCAACTTGAGGGCCCACCCAACACCTCATAAAATTTGGTTAATGGATCCCACTAATCTCATTTTAAGAATAAAAATGTTCGGCACTAGTAAAACAAACAAGGTACATGATAAAAATTGAAGTCTTATATTTCAAGGAATTAAAAAACTAATACATAGACCCACTTCAAAGTTAAACAACCCTTGCTTATAAAAGTTACCGCTGAAATGGTGGTTCTTGCTAAACAATGGTGCTTATAAAAATAAAAATAAAAAAGGTTAAGCACCTGCTGTTGCGGATGCCCTTAGACCCCCTAACAGACCGACTAAACCAATCCGATTTTAATCAAATGAGGCATACGTCATAATTTCAAGAAACATTAAATATACATCTTCTTACAAGACACGAGAGATAATTATCAAGGTTGCATTGATTTGTCTATCTAGTATTATTATAAAAGGGTATTACGATAAAACTTAAAAGAAATATTCACAAATTCAAACTGCTCCAGTGATTTTGTCTGCAAATTCAGGCGTGCCATTTCCTAAAATTAAGAGATTTGACTGTCTAGATATAGCTTCGGCAGCCTCAAATCAAATGAAATAATCACGCTAGCCAGAGAATTAGAATAGCAAACCAGGTAAGAGATACTCAGACTCTAGATTCTTGAAAAAATATTCGCCATTCTGTAGTACAAATTAAGAGCTAAAAACCCAAAATCTCGGTATGGAGCACTGTTCATGCAAATGTCAAATCAGTTAAACTATCCCACGGACAGGACCCAAAAATACCCAAAGTGAGAAATGTATAAAATGATTCATGTCCTACGGTCATAAATACCCTTCAACTGATATACAATCTTCAAGCCTTGTGTAGTATTTGATAAATTATAAAATTTCTGTATTAATCATAATAGCTAATTAGGGATATTGACTCCATCTTCATGTTGTACGAGGGCCATTCCCTTCTCCATCCCCTGGTTTTTCTTCCACTTTTTGATTCACCGGAGGGGTGGACTGCTTTTCTTCAAGTGTAGGTGCCCTCTGGTCTCTCTGAACAACTTCTCCAACAGGTTCACTCGGGATGCATGGTCTCCAAATTATTTCGTTGCCCACATCCATAAGTGCAATGCCCTTTGCAGTCAAATCAGTCCTAATCTTATCACTTTTGTGGAAATCCTTACTAATCCTAGCTTGAGTTCTTTCTTCTATCAAATGTAGCAATTCACCTTCTGCCAGCCCTGCTCTTTTCAATGCCTTATCTTTCAACTGCTGCAGAACCTGAAGAACAAATAACAATAACAATTTTTTAACATTTGCAATGGCTTTCCGAAAGAGTGTGTCTTTTAGATTATATAAAACAGGCAATGAAGCTCGTGTTAATAAAATGAGTCACCTCCGCGTAAGATTTAGAGGACAATAACCCTAGTACGTCCAAAACTTTTCCAACTTCTTTCTCAACTTCCAGCAAGGATTGAATCAATTGCAATTGTGCTCTTTTCTGCATTTTCTTCTGGAAGATAGACAAAATATATTCGTAAATTACTGGTGCATTTCCAACACATAAAAATGCATGCAGCAGCACCCACGTATGCAATACAAAAAATTGGTTCACGAACCTTCAACATCTTCAATGAACTGTTCACAAATTTCAAGGCCTCTTGGACGGCACCAGTTAGTATCACTGGCGTCTGCAAGTCATCTGACATTTTTGTTTGAAACTCAACACTCAACTTCTTAATACATTCCTTGGCAGCCTCATTAATTTGAGGTACCTTTTCATTCTTCTCTGATCCGTCTTGAAGAAATGGTGACAAAGCATCTTTACAATCTTGAAGAGTCTAACAACAAAAAAGAAAAAAATCATTCTCATAGTTTACGATATCGCAGAAGTAAAAAGAAGCTGTTCTGAACAATTAAAGCTACCAAAATAGCGCCACTGTACATATGTACCTTTAATACTTTATGTCAATACAACTAAATCATAGCAAAAACTGTGGTAGAGGTGAGAGAAATTGTTTATGCAGTAAGAATACCGTCCAACCTTGATAAATCAAACTGTGTTTCATGTAAGTTATAACAGGTACTCCGCAGAAATGAACCCGAATAATAAGACTCACAAGAGTCGTCCATGAAACATTAGAACATTTAATAAACACTCGGGATTTTCATTACATTAGTAAGTACCTTCATCGTCAAAAACACGAAGTAGTGGGAAAGAAGCACTGGCAATTCTACCTCCAAGACACAACTTGCTTAATTTACATAGCAGAAACTTGGTAGGATACAGAATTTAATCCATTCACAATACAGATGACATTCCGCAGACATAACACCAAATAAAAACATAGTATAAGATTACATAATGGAAATATATCAACCTTGAGAGATGAACTAGCCCATTAACTTCTAAGCAACAACACACAATTCCTAATACAAATTATTTGGAGGATGCTCACCTGAAATATATAGTAAATAGCATCTGACGAATTCTCCAGCTGTGAGATAGAGTAATTTAGTGGAGATCTGTAATGGGCACTAATCAAAAAATGTCTCAAAGCAAGCGGATGATAACGCTCAGTGATCTGCAAGAAAAAAATATCATGAAAGGCATGCACAAGAAATCTTGTAAGAATTTCTATCATGCAAAAACCTACAAATATTTAAAAAGAAATAAAAACCATCATTAACAAGGAGAATACAACTTATAAGTTGGCTAAGAACTGACCTGGCGAATAGTGAAAAAGTTGCCTAAGGATTTTGACATCTTTTCATTGTTATTTGTGACATGCCCATTATGCATCCAATAACTGACATGGCTCTCATTGTCCGCAGCCCAGCTCTGTGCAATCTCATTTTCATGATGAGGAAATATTAAATCAATTCCACCACCATGGATATCAAATTTATGAGTTAAATAACAAGCACTCATTGCACTGCATTCAATGTGCCACCCAGGTCTTCCAGGACCCCAAGGGCTGTCCCAGCTAGGCTCACCGGGCTTAGCAGCCTGCAATTTTAATATGAGGGATTTCAAATGTTAACAAAAAATATACAAAATAACTGGAAAGAGTTCTCGAACCTTCCACAAAGCAAAATCAGCTGGGTGACGCTTTCTTGAGTCCACGGCTACTCGTTCGCCAGCTCTATTATGTTCTAACTTTTGTCCAGACAGCATGCCGTAATTTGGGCATTTATCAACAGCATAGAAAACATCACCATCAACTTCATATGCATAACCATTGTTGATAATCTGCATAGTACATTAATGAATAATGACTAACCATCTTTTGAATTCTAAATTAATTCCTTATAATTTATAAATAAAGACAAATTTAGCACAACCAAATCTAATGAAATTGTAATTTTTCATGATTCAACTTCTACACCATACTTTAAATGAAAATGACATGCAAACTCAATTAATATGCTTCTTGTTATATTAAAAAATAAAACTGCTACTTTGTTTGCGCTTTGTCTCAGGTTCTAAAATTCCTATGCAGATCTTTGAAAACAAGAAATAATGAGAAAATATAAGGTGACACTATGCAAATGAGACAAAACAGGAAATTTAAAATAAGAAAAAAAAATCTCAAAGCTGTGAATTTGTTATCATTTTCAATCTCATTAATATGTTAGTGGGAGATCGCATGCAGCTTCTTTGCTTCATATCTCAAAGTATTAAAAATTTAAAAATAACTGGCCTTTTAATTATTTTGTTTTTCTTTCATAGTTCCTTCTTCATTTGAATCTATTCAGTAACAAAATAATGAGTTAAATTAACATAACAGGATACATTATATGTTAAATTGCTGGAAGAATGAAGAAAGAGTAGCTTTTTTATATAATATTATATAGAGATATATAAAAGGTTCGCTAGTTTAGGGACGCAGGTGAACATAGAATCTAAACTCATTCTCACTAGTCACAACAACAATAAGAGTAAACCCTATCCAAGATTCTAGTAAAAACTACACTACATAGCGTAACAGTGTATACAGGAAGTTTATTAACACATAATTACTAGCAAAAGTAGGCAGTATTGAATAATTTAAACAGCATGCAAAGACTGTCAATCGGAATTTAATTGAAACATGTGGATGAAAAGGTTTCTTTTCAAGCAGATTCCCTTTAAATTAAAAAAAAAAAAAAAAAAAAAAAAGCATAAGACAGCAATCTTGTAGCAAAATTAAACCTGAACTATCATCTCCTTTATCTCGCCAAGGTGTTCAGAAACTCGAGGTTCCTTAGATGGTGACTCACACTGAAGATCAGCCATATCAGCATTATATTCGTCACAAAAACGGTTACTCAACATCAATGGATCCTCCCCGGTCTCATTTGCTCGCTTAATTATCTGCAGCAATTCTGATATTAACAGTCTGTAATAAACATGAAAGAATCATAGAAGAAACTCATGTAGAATACAAAATTTCAAGATTTCGGGTAAAATTTAAAATTTATTTATTAAACATTAAGGAAATCTTAGCCATTTGAGAGTATTATTCTCAATATATTATTATATATAGAAAAAAATGGGGTGGGTCAGTTTTTAATACTACTTTACAAAGAAAACCAAACAATGAATTTTTCTTAACCCATTTTTACCTCCATACCAAACTGACATAAAAAGGAAAGATCATGGAAAAAATGACAACATTTATTAAAGAAAGGAAGACTTCAGGAACATATTAATAAACAATAGCAATACTCATAATATAATATGCACTACCTCCACCTGATCTACCAGATAAGGGAAGCATTCAACCAATACGACCATCTCCACAGCCATTTTACTTAACTTGGAGAGGCTACTACTACATAAATTATGATGATTTTATTTATTAACACAACATATTTCGATCATTTCGATAGTATACATTCTTACAGTTTCATATTGCAATTGTGTATCATTCACAGACCCAAATGGACATAAACTAGGAGTGAAAAACAACCAGAATCATGTGAAGGAAAGAAGGATGAAAATTACACTAAACATAAAAACAGGAGAAAATCAAAGAAGACTCGTCGCATCAAAAATCGCAGCTGGATGGTGAAAAAAAATCTAAAAAACAGGGATTCGCCGGCAACAGTTGCAACAAGTTATAATGTTACATTACAGCAACAACCACACTGGTAGCAGAGACATTGAATTTATCCTCACCTTGTCATCAACATCAGTGAAATTCCGCACATATGTTACCTCATAGCCCAAGTGTCTAAGGTACCTACAAGTTTTCATGTTAAGCAGAGTACAAACCGCGTGTCAACTCTCAATCTTCACATCTAGAATAAGGAAATTAAACCGAGAAGAGCGAGCATAAAATTTTCAAAAAAAAGTCTTCCAATTTAGCCTTTCAAATGCTGAGGGATAATCGAATACCTAAAACTACTTAAATCTGGCTAATAATAACAGCCAGACATACCAAATTGAATCCAATTGATAAACAAAAATAAACAAGCCGAAAACGAACTGATGCCAGTCCACGCACTAATTAAAAGCAGAAAAGACGGCATCTGATGCAACTTTACAACCTTGTGATAGATTCCCCATTTCATCGGCACAGAAACAAGTAGATTGAATTGCAGCATGGCGAGGAAACAAAATGAGGAGGAAAAGAGGAGAATGAATGATGAAGAAGTACCTGTAGAGGATATCGAAGGAAACGGCGGCGCGAGCGTGACCGAGATGGCTGAAGTCGTACGCAGTGACTCCGCAAACGTACATGGAAACCTTGCCAGGGATTTTGGTTTTGAAAATCTCTTTCTGCTGAGTCATCGAATTGTAAATCCTGAAACCAGTATGCTCCTCCTCCGCCATTGCTAACTGCAGACGACAAAAACTCTCTCACACACTTCAGCTGTAACCCCCGGTACAGACCTAACTATTTTCTTCCTACCCACTCTCCTTCATCATTTACTTTGGATTTATAAATAATATAAATAGTATTAATAATAAATAATATAAATATAAATAATAAATATTCCATATTGAATTGGGATATTTTTTAGGATTTGTTACTGTTATGTTATTGCTGATTTCGTTTACTTTCATTTTTGTTATTTTTTTTATTCCGGCGTTACGTAGTTCTTTTTTCCTTAAATTTACGTTAAGCACAATATGGACTTTTCCATCCCAACAATATTGTGTCACGTAATTCACATACTTTATTTTTACCTTCTTTTTATTTATGCATCATCTTAATAAAATAAAACTTGTAATTGAGAATATTATAAAAAATAAGAAAACCTTGTACATGAGGAATTGGTTTCTTTCATCTTCTCTGGTTTGACAGTCATTACTTTGTTTAATTTAAATATTTATTAAATAAAAATAACAAAATTATTATGTTGTGTTTTTAAGATGATAAATAATTTGAAATAAATTAAAACGTAAAACTATCGGATTTTAATATTAAGGAATAAAAATATATAGTTATATGCCAAGTAACTTTTGATTTTATTAATTAATTACTTGATAGATTGAACAAATTAATATTTTTGATAAAGTAGATTATGCCATGATAATACATGATCTTTTGTTTCGAATCAAAGCTTGTTCTTTAATTATTAACCAACGACTATAATTTAGCATGGGTATAAATTATGAAAAATATAACCTTGAATAAAATTAACAAAAATACCAAAATAATCAAATATTTTTATTATTAAGATATATATTATTGGTGATTAATATTGTCATGGACGATTACATTTGTTATTATTATCTTTAATACACATTCTGTAAATATGCTAATTGGTCTAAAATTTTGTAGACAATACCAATTGGCCTAAAATCTAACAAGGTTATCAAAATTGATAATTTATTAAACTTATGATACCTCTATAAACATTACTCATAAATTAGTAAGAGTTTATTTAAAAAAAACTAAAATACGAATAATAAAATAATAATTTGATATTTTAATTTCGCAATAAAGTAGAATAACAAATTATTGTATCTCAAAAGCCCATGCATTACAGTAGAAAATTGAAGTAACAAAAGCAATGTATCATTTGGTTTATTATATTTTAATTTAAAAAAATTATATCATATATTATACTTTATTTAATTTATAATTATTATTTGGTTATTATATTATATTATATTATATATGTTATGCTTTAAATTTTTTTAATACTATTATATTATTTATTCTTCTTCAAATTATTATCATTATTATTATTATTATTATTATTATTATTATTATTATTATTATATAAATAATTGATCTATATCTTCTTCTTTTTCATTTTTTAACAAAGTTCCTGAAAATATAAGGCCCAATAAATCTTGAAAAAGACACATTTGTCCAAGTACTTGTATAATTTCTTTCTGCAACTCATAATATACATAAAATGATAATTTGAACCTTTATCTAAGAATTTCTTGCACCCGTTGTCCATATTATTCCACTCGTCCGCTCTTTTAAGAGCATGTGTTTTCACTCTCCCAAGTTAAAATTTTCATGATTTATGCTTTGAATTATAGTCATTCCGTAATATTTAAACATGTTATGAGTCAAAATAGATTTTTCATTTCATTGATAGAAACATATTTTGGATTGAAACATATTATATTCTGGATTGTATTTAAAAAAAAAATGTGTATCAAATTATTCACTATGAAAACATAACATGAGTTTACTGGATTATTTAATTATATGTAATCATGTTTTTAGTATTCAAGTACTTACGTTATATTCATGGTTTTCAACATTTAAATTGGATCGATTATGTTTGTATGATATAGGTTCAAGTAAGATTAATGAATTTGAATTTAATTTGGACAAGAACGTTAGGAGAAGTAACATAAAAAAAAAAAAACTCTAATAACTATATCATAAATATTTACATCTCCTTGTTAACATAATATCAAAATCACATGAGTTATAAATGTTAATATTGTAAAATTTAAAATTAATTATTTTTAATTGTAGGATTACGGTGAATTGAAATCTGTGCGAACTGTGACCACATTTTAGTTATATGGATTGAAAACATTTTTAAGTGTTAACTATGTCATCATAGATAAATAATAACTATCTATAGTTTGACTAGCGGCTTTCATTTATTTATAAGTGAAATAATTATTACATTAAATATCTTTATTATTGCATGTATAAATATTGTGGGTCAATGTTATACTTATATTACTGGACATTCAGAAATTGAGATGTTGGTAAAACTATAAAGGATAAAAACGAAATATTATAAAGGTAAACATGTTCTTTTTAATTTGTTTTTAGAAGTTGATGATACTATTTTGTACACATACGATGAACTAACTCGAATTTACTTAATGTATTTTTAGTATATTATAATTTGATTTTTTTTAATATTAATACATTTTTTTATAATTTTATAAATACTTATAAATTATTATTAAAGTGATAAAAATAAAATTTTTATATTTTTATAAAATATCACAAAATTGTTTTTATAATTTATATATAAATTAATTTTAATATATAAATTTATATTGTGATATAAATTAAATAATTTATATTAAATTATATTATAATTTATATTTATATTTATTTTACTTATTATAAATAATAAATATATTTTTGTTAATATATATTTTATCTTATTATTTATTATTTATTTAATTATATCGTCTTCTCTAATATTTTTATTTATCTTTTTTTTTCACAATTTAAATAATCATATTTTTCGTACTTTTCTTTTTCTTTTTCTCTCCTCAAACCAAATTGTTAAAATCTAAATGAAAACAAACTTAAAAAAAAATTGCAGAGATATCTTACCAATTTAGTAAATATATATAATTTTTTATTATTTATAAAAGTTATAATTTAATTATATATATATATATATATATATATATATAATATAGTATATTATCAAAATGACTAAATAATCAATAAAGAAATTATAAACTATAATTTTCAAAAGTAATTATTTTGAACACAGAACAGTCATTTAATGAATAAACGATTGATTATTAATTTATAAATATTAAATACTTTATTTATTTATTTTGACAGTTTATTAAAATATGAAGAGAAATATCTTTATATAATATAAATTAATAGAGTAATATATTCCGATAACATTTCATTAATCGCATTCAGACTTTGTGATTGCATCACATATCTCCCTACATAATGAATATACGGCTGAGCTAATCAGTTAAGGGACTATGAGTGCTTGGAGAAGGAGAGGATTGCAGAGACAAAGGCCATCAACACATGAACATTTAGGACAAGTTGGACAAAAATGTTTACACTCTCGATCTTTAGCACAGTACCTCTTAGATACTGAGTATTGTGCTTCACATTTTGTCATATCTGCATGCGAAACAATGCATAGTTGAATGTAACAAATCAAATATATGAAAAATGCTCGAAGAAGAAATCAGTACATGATGCATAGAAGAGGATATTGACTCGTTATAAAAGAGGATATTGATTCATTAGAATGGAAATAAAACACGATTTGTAACCTGAGACCAAGATCAAGAAAGCCAAAACGAATGTCAATGTGAGAAAGCACTTCCTTGAATAGTACATTTTGTCTTACCCAGAACACGTACTTCAGACAATGTGTATGAGAAAACGATGAGCCTATCCATTCCATTACAAAGGATTTTCATAAAGGTCTATGCATTAATTTTTAATCATAAATATAAAGGATTCTTTAATGACTTTATAAAATATAAACAAAACTTTAATAAATACAAATTTGACAGTTTATTATTGTGTTAAATTATCCATTTTAACAGATTCGTTCTATTATATTTTTATGATGTCACTTCAAATAATATTGAAGGTATAACATGAAAAATAATTTCTTGTATGAAACAACAAAATTTTAGTTATGGTTTATTATTAAAAATATTATTATTTTTTAAAGATTAACATCTATATTTCTATAATCAATCTTATAAATAATATATTTAAAAAATTTATTAAAAAATATCAGTCTATTTGCTGACACAGATCTATTTAATATTCATATACAATTTTTCTTTCCTTCCTTTTTATAATTTTGTTTTTTTCTCCCTTTTCATTTTTTTTATTCATGTACTTTGTTTTTTTCTTCTCTTCCCTTACACTTTTTTTTTAAATTAAAATTACTATATTCAAATTTAATTGAAATATTCTTGAGTAATTTTTTAAAAATTAATATTAAAATTTTTAAAAATATTAACTAATTATATAAAATTATGATAACAATAAATTATTTTATTTATTATAATAATTATATTTATGATGACATAAATAATTAATTTAAAATTATTTTGTCATAATAAATTAATTATCATTTAATTAAAAAATATTAAATATTTATAAGTTAAATGTATCTTTTATTTAATAATTTAATTTAATTATAATTAGATTGAATAATAATGATTAATGAGATTGAGTAATTTAAAAAATTTATTAAAAATTTACTTTAAAATAAATTTTTTAATAATATTAACATAACAATAATATTTATAATATCTCAAAATTATCATATAATATTTTGTTAAAATCATAATATTTCTAAACAATTTAAATATTTTATTTTTCAAAAATAATAAAAGATCCATTTTATCAAACTTCAATATGATATTTTTAATTAATAGAATAAGAGAAAAAATAACAAGAAATAAATCAATAGAAAAAAAATTATTATTGAATTTTGTATATAAACAATATACCGAGTAAATAAAATTACACATATTTTATTTAAATATATATTTTTAAAATATATTATTAATGTGATTGATTATATATTCTTAATAAAAGAAACTAAAAATTTGTATATTTTTAATAATAGTAATTCAAAAAATATAAATAAAAATTTATGATGTTATATATTTTTTTAGATAATTTATTATTAATTTTTCTTTATTAAAATAAATAAATCGCTACTCTTCGAATTCAACCACTTTAAATTAGACTCCATCAAATAAAATTAATTGAATAATAAAATAGATCAATGATATTGATCCATTTTCTGTTTAAAATCCATCAAACTATCGTTATGTTTTAATTAATTTTATTTTTTAGTTCTGAAAAGTAGTTTAAAAATACATTTTCAAATAGGTAATTTTAATAATTATATGATAATAAAATAGGTAATTTACTGTAATATAAAAGTATTGACAATTATTGATAAAAATAAAAATAAAAACTTTTTATAATTTTTTTAAACTTAAAATGTAAAAAAAAAAACAAATTAATTATGAAATAATTACTTTAAGTTTTAAAAGTTAAAAAACTAAAAATTGTCCTTAAAAATTATAAACAAACAAATCCTTAATCTATTTCCCGTATATCGATAATTTCTGCTTGAAACACACACTTTTATTATTTTCATATTTCTTTATTTTGCTATTTATAGGTCGTGTTCTTGTATCACCTTTTTTCAACTTTATACCACATTCTCAGCTTTCCATTTCATGCTTTTTAAATAACTAAAATTAATTTTCGGAGTATCTATTTTAATGTCATATTTATGATGTTTATTTATAACAAATTCAGTTATAATTGACTTTTTTTTTCCATCTTTATTTACCAATTCAATTATAAAAAGACTTTTACTCATTCATATATATATATATCAACCTGGAAAAAAGTGGACTTAAAAAGTTGAAAGTGCAAAAGTTGAAGGTAGCATGAACTTTTGTACAAAGAAAATTCAAGTTTGACGAGTATGCCTTTATATTGGTCTAGAAACTATGGACTGATTAATAATTAATATAATTGTCAAAATATTTATTGCGTTCCCATATGTTTTTTAACATTCTTTCCTTATTTAGATATTATTCTAACACACAATAATTCATACATTTTTTAGTATTAAGATAATTTATACATATATTTGTATTTAGAGATAAGTTTAGAAGAATAGTTTTAGAAGAACTGTTTAAACAAATAAATTTTTAGGAGATTATAATATATTTTCTTAAAAAGATTTTAAGAATTTTTGTTTTTAATACAGTGAAATATTTTTTAAAGATAAAATTATAATAGATGGAAATTTTAAAGCAAGTAATATCTTAAATATAAAGATTGATCTTAATTATGTTATCAGTTTGATATACATTTATTCAACATACATCATACATTGAAGATAAATTATTATTCTATTTATATATAACCATTAATCTTCAACTAGTAGATTATGTTCTAATATATTCATAAATTTAATATTGTGTAAGAATTAATATTAAGATAATTTATATACGTCATTTTTTTCAATATTTTTAATATTAAATTTTTAATGGACTAAAACTCCACCCAATAATATAATAATTAACTATAATGATATTATATAATAAGAATGAAATCAACCTATCTGTGATGTTATTATTATTTTTTTAATTAAAATTTCAATACAAATAATATTATAATTCTAAGATGTTATAAGAAAAAAATAATCTTATTATTAAATGCAATATGTGTAACTTTTAATATATATTTGACTTTAGTGATTAACTTAAAAATATTTGAAGTTGATTAAAGATAAAAGTGTTCTTCCTTTCCCACCAAAGTAACTACACGAGTACTCGTACTTTTATTTATTGTTATAATAATGATAATACCAATGCAATAATGATATCTCCCTTTCGTAGAAAACTGCTCCCATCCTTAGCAAGGTGGTCTATGGTTATGAATTTCACATTTCTCTTTTTAGTATTGTTCTTTTCTTTACCTTCGCAGAGATATAAGGTATGTCATTATAAAGTTGCATGTGATTTTTAACTAATCACCATGAATTGCATTTCATATCACTTTCTTAAGGGAACAAATTATCATCACTTGTGTTGTACTAACACCAATATTGAGTAGAATTATAAATGATTTTTAAACTAAATAAAAATAGTAATTTTTTATTAAATAGATAAGAAAAGAAAAAAAGGTTTGGTGAGATCATGTTTTCCAAACGGAAACCAACTGTACATGTGAATATATAATATGCTTACAAAACTATTTGAAAACAATTTGTTAACTTGCTTTGCCTCTCTTATTTATATTATTCAAAAGGGGAAAAAACGTGACAATGATATTCAAACAGACAATCCCCAACCCTAAAAAAACACTAACGTAATAAAACATCTATCATATATGCCCATCCATTCTGTCTCCTTTTGAATAAATTTTAAAAATTAAATCTTGTTGCATAATAATGTACGATATATAATATGTTCACCATCTTATATGATCTCAGACGAAATATTGAGTCTATGATACAATCTTGATCTAAACCAGTGAAAAAAATTTCATTATTGGCTAGGATTTCCTAACAATAATAAATACCATATTGTTGATAAAACAACAATTTTATAAATAAGAAAAAGAAGAAAAAAAAATCAATAGACATCAAAAGTTCACTTCACTCCATGCATCACAACTCATTATATTAATAAATTTTCTGATCAATAATTTAACAATATACAGAAGAATTTGTTGTATATAAACCATGAGAGTAATCCGTTACTCTCGTCGTTGAAAATTAAAATAAGAAAAACAGATGCGAAAAGAAATGAAACAATCTTTGTGAAGGTAAAAATAACAATTTAAAAAAAGAAGAAATGAATATGAAGAGCTACAGCTATTCCTGCCTCTGCATTCTCATCTGCTGATAGAAACTCTGGATGAACTTCTCAGCCTTCTGATCAACCGATTCACCTTCCTCCCCTGACCCACACTCAAACAAATCCTCTGCTACTGTTTTTTCATCTCCAGTTTCGAAGGGATCCAATGCGAGCTGGCACTCCCAACTTCGTTCTACTTTCAAGTTCCCCAAGCACCAATAGAGATACAAGAAAGAACAGAAACCTGGGTGGGCCCTATTCTTGAACTGGTTTCGATGGTAATAATGAGGAATAAGGGGAGTGGTTGAAGCGGAGAACTGATACTCTCCGTAGTCGTAATGCTTCAGGAGCTTCAATTCGTGACGCTTCTTGAACCTCTTGAGGAGCTTTGGGAAGATGGGTTTTCTTAATTTGTGGATGAGAAGAGAGAGTCGTAGGAGATGGAGCGAGACTTTGTGGAAAAAGGGTGACATTTTTGTGGGCATTTTTGGGAGGAGATGGAGAGAGAAAGAGAATTTGGTGGGGTTATCAATAGCAATAGCAGTACATGGTGAAGAGCGGAGAATTAATGCTTTTAAAGTTTGAAAAAGGTGGAGAAATCGGAGCCAAGCCAAGCTGTAAAAGATGTGGTCGGTTGTGTTCTGTGTTTAGTATATTGAAGGAATGTGCAGAACTAGCCGTTGAACCTCTCATGCGTAGGGTTTCCCTCCAAATTCACTTTTTCCTTTCACTTCACCTATGTATATATTTTTTTTCCTTGTCATCATATATCAGTTTTGAATTATCAATATTAAAGTTTATAACAAATTTATGATTCTAAGTATATAAAATAATTTATATTTATGGCAAATAGTTTATATCATGATACAATGTTATTTTAAATATCAAGTTATAACTAAATCTGAAGATCACAATTGTTGTCAATTTTGAATCGGAAAATTATGATACTTAAAAGTCAATCCTTATTTTACAAATAAAATTAATCATTGAAATTCACCAGAAATATATTGTTTCCTTATATAAAATACAATATTTTCTCCAACAAATTGGAAATATAAATCAAAGAGATAGAGTTAATAATACTAATAGTTTATGTGGACAACAATCATTCATTTATGTGTTTATATATTTATTGATTTAATTAAGAAATTTATTATTATGATTATTATATAAATAGTTATTCTAGTGACACTGGTAAACATTGAGATGAGAATGAAAGGGAACGCAGTGGAATGGTTGGGTTGCGTGCGGCCGACAGAATCGGTGAATATGAATCCATTCGATCCTTGGTTTGTGTGGTGTTGGTATGAGATGACTTGTGTCATGTGGCATCATCAATCATCTGCACGTGTTTTCTTTTTTATCTTTTATTTAAAAACAAACCTCAACTGTTAATTGTTAAATGCAGGAGAAGGTGAAGAGAAATTCAGTGTTTATTTTAATGTAGAATTAGAATGTAACAAACCAGATAGAGGTTGTGATGTACCACGTGCGATTTGGCAACAGCTTCTTTTCTTTTCTTTTCCCTCACACAATCTCTTTCATATTCATTCTGCCATTTTTCTTTCCATTATAATATTGCATTCCACACACATCCTTTCACGTCTTCTTCGACAAATCCCTCTCCTAACTAACACCTTCAACTCCTGACTCCATAATTCTACAATGCTTTCCTCTTAATTTATGCTACCTTAAAATAGTATCATTTTATCATCTTATATATTAGATTGTTGTTTATTATCATCTATATATATTTTTTATTTTATTATTCAGTTTAAATTTATGTATACTTATAATTTAAGTTTATATTTTTTATTTTAAAAATAAATATTTTACATTTATAATTTATATTATGCCTTCTTGATATGTTATAATATATATATATATATATATATATATATAATATAGATTTATAAATATAAAAAAATAATTAAAGGAACAATTTTTTTTGTTATCTTATATGTTTAATAGTCGAGTTTTAAAAAAAATCATATATTAAAAATTATGATTATTAAAAATTGTAAAATATAGATTGCTATATTTTTTGAATGAGTGATTAAATTCTATTTAATTAAGTAAAATATTGTTGAAAATATCAATATAGTTTTTTTTTACTTTAAACTATAATTTATTATTTTCATTATAAAATTAAATAATGTTTAACTTAAAATATTTTTATTGAATATAATTACAGGTTATGTTATTTTTCAAATCAGGATGTACTATAACTGTCATATAACTCAGAAATATTAGGGATTTGAGATTTTATATTTATTTGAACTCTTATAAATACTTATACATAAATTGATCACATAATAAAAAAATTGAATACAGGTTAGAAGTTAATTGTATAAATTGTTTCAGGTGTTAAGATCAGAAAAGAAATTAAAATAATTGTACGATTCTGTTCCATTTAAATTATCAATTACGCCTTCAACTGTAACAACAAAAACACAAAGAATCTTAAATAAGTTTAGATTATATATTTATTTTTAAAAATTTTGAATCTGATGTGTTACCTACCATATGTCTTTTTAAAATTATATAATTTGATATCCATAAAAGGATAAAAGAATGATTAACTTACTACTTTGTTTTATTTATTCTAAAATTCTTCTAAGCTATTAGACTTATATAATATAATAATTGTTAATAATATTTTTTATATTATTATATAGCTATATAGATTTTTCCATATATATATATAAACAAGCAATACAACTGACCAAATGTTTAGAATAATTTTCTCTAACAAAAATCATAAATACGTTTTTTTTTTAATTATCTTCCTTATACTACATTTTTTAAGATAAATATGCCTAAATATATTAAATATCGTAATAATTAATTATTCTATCATATAGATTATTTCAAATAGTCACTTAACTTTTAGTTTAACATATAACTAAATTATTTTAAAATATAATAAAAAACATAATTTTTTTAAATACTATATTTAAAAAATACTTTTAAAAATTATTCCAACTCCTCAAATTAAATGTTACGAGACTTTTTTTTTTTTACCAATTTTCTTTTTTAATTTAAGAAATCAAAAACAAAATTATTCTAAATTTTCCCTTATTAAGTTCGTGCTTAAAATTTCTTTAAAAAGAAATAATATTTTTTTTATAAAAAGTGAAAAAAAATCAATAATAAATATAAAAAAGGTGTGAATATCAAGCATAAAAATAAGTTAGAGAGAATGAAAGCAGGAAGAAAACTCAGGTAGATTTTTTTATTATATCTCTCAATAGAATCATGTACAAGTACTTGTACTAATGTAAAAGGTAGAAAAATAATTAAAAGAGAAAAATGGTTTTAACAATGGGCTAACAAAATAATAAAAATATTTTTAAGATTTCCTAATATATATGAACTATTCTAACTTCAAAACATGATAATTGAAGATGAATATTGATAAAACTTTTGTTAAGTTATCATCAAGTTTAATATTGGAAGAGATTGAAAATAACTTTATTAGTTTATTATTGACTTTTTCTTTAATAATATGACAATTTATCTTTATGTGTTGTGTTTTTTTATGTAGAATATGATTCGAGATGATTTGAACTGCACATCTATTATCATAATATAATGTCGGATGAATATAATTTATCTTTAAGTCATCAAGAAGATATGTGAATCATTATAACTCAAACAAGAGTGAAGACACAATATTTAGCTTCAATAAAACTTCTCGGGACAGTTTGCTGCTTCTTTGATTTTCATGATATGGGTGAATTTTTAAGATATGTTATGTATTTATTAGTGAATTTTCAAGTGTCAAGGTAACTAGCACAATCAGAGTCACGACAAACTTTGAGTTAAATATCACTATCCGTAATAAGAAATATACCTTTTTCTGGAGAGTGTTTGAGGTATTGAAGGATTCTCATAGCAACTTGATGATAAAAAGTTATAGGAGTATAAACATGTTGACTAAGACGGTGTACAAGTAATATCAAATCTTAAATGAGTCTTCCTGTAAATATGGTAAAGAATCGTCTAAAGGAATCCCTTTTATGTGTGTATAGTTTTTGCTTAATGATTTGTCGGTGTTTTAACAGGGGCACAATATATCCTACCAATATCTTCAAGAAGATAAAGAATATACTTTCGTCGACTTAAGTGAATTCTAGTTTTATTTCTTGTGACTTCTAATCCTAAAAAATATGTTAAATTTATGAGATTCTTAATTTTGAAAGTCTTATTGAGCAAATCAGTAATCCTATCAATTTATACAATTCTCCAACCAATATGATATCATCTGCATAAATCAGGATTATGATTTTGCTATTACCTGTACGATTAAAGAATAAAAAGTAGTCCATTAAAGAGTGAACATATTTGTGTGATAAAAGAAAGCAAAAACTTTTTTCATACCATTGTCTATTGGCTTGACCTAAACCATGCAATGAATTCATGCAGTTTACATACCTGATTCTTGGCAATGCCTACCATACTAGGAGGAATGCTTATGTACACATCTTCATGCAAATCTCCATGTAAGAAGACATTGTCAATGTCTAGTTATTTAGATGTCAACCATTTATGACTGTCATAGATAAAAGTATTCTAATAGTGGTGAGTTTGGTAACAACGGAAAAAGTGTCAAGAAAATCAAGACCTTCAAGTTGAGAATATCCTTTGACAACGAGTCTGACCTTATATCTATCTATCGTTCCATCATTTTGTACTTGATTTTATATACCCACCTACATTCAATGAAGGTTTTGTTTTGAGAGAGTGAAATGAGTGTCCATGTATTGTTGTTTTCAAGAGCATATATGTCTCTGTCATTTCTTTTCTCCAATGTTTATGTTTGCGAGCTTCTTCATATATTTCGGGTTCTTTAGTTGCATCGATGCTGAAAATAGCCTACTTAAAAGAAGATGACAAATTATTATAAGTAATAAATTTTCCAATGGGATATTTCTAACCTCTGTGACTTTTTAATGCTACAGAATTTTGAGCTACATAATAGTCTCTTAAATGAACAGGGGGAATACATGACACAAGTGGTCTTTCTTAAGACAAGATCAAGTGAAGTACCAATGTCTTGTGTTTCAATGAGAAGATTTTGTGTAGTGATGACTGATTGAGTCAAAGAAAGATATATTGGAGTTCCATTGTCTTCAGTCTCTTGTATACCAATGGTTTTATCACAGGTAGTGACACTAGTGCAAAAAGGGGCTTTTACGTCAGATATTTAGGGCTTTTTACGTCGTATTTAAGTCCGACATTAAAGCGGGAGACGTAAATTTACGTCGGACCCTTTTGCCCGACGTAGATTTACGTCAGTTATCAAGATCCGACGTAGATTTACAATAAACAGACGTAAAAACCTTTTCAATTTAAAAAAAAAAAACAAAAAATTTACGTCGCATATACCAATATGCGACGTAAATTTACTGTTTTTTTTTTTAAATTGGGTTTATTTATTTTGTTTTACAACTAAAACCTGCAAATAGTAATCCAGACAGTCCAGAGGTTCAGTTTTCTTTAGCTAGTAAATTAAAAATATAATATTATATAATTCAAACTACATAATAAAACAATATAATACAAACATACAAACTAAAAAATCTATTACAAACTAAGCTACCTATACAAACTAAGCTACCTATACAAACTAAGCTAAACTACATAATACACACAATATAATATGAACAAGAACTTAAAAAATAATGTACTAGAATTGTTGAACAAAAAATTTTGCCCATTGTTCTCTAATTTCTGTAATCTCAGATTCTCGTAATGGAGATGGATCTTGAAATACCTGAAACATGAATTTGACTCTTGTAAGCATGCAACATGAATAAAGTTAAATAAACTTAACTAATGTTAAAAGTAATTACCTCCGTCCAAGAATCAATTAAACCCACACAAACTATGGCTCTCATCCAATACATTACATAATAACCACATTCAAACGAGTCGGTTTGCTTATTACACTGAAATGATGAAAAAAACATAATATTATTTTCAAAATTGAAATACAAACAATAATTATGGTATTCACTTATATAAATAAGTTTCTAACCTTAGGATAAATGAACTGCAAAGTCTTTGTTCTAGGTTTTCCACTTAGAACATTAGTTCCGGACACGATTCTAAGTGAAAAAAGTCATATATTATTCAATATGTATTCACAATTTAAAAACATAATTAATGAATAAAAGATAAAGTTACCCTTGTAATAAGCTTTTCATTTCTTGACTCGGTTTCCGATGTAATGAACAAAACCACACCACAAGTGTAATCCCGGGCATGATTACAATTAACTGCCAATGGGACCTACATTGTATGACATAAAAATTAGTTACAAAAATATAAATTAAAATACAAATTAAAATACTAACCCTTTAATGTATGGAGCCAAATATATATGTCTTCTTGAGTCACTCATCCATGTTTGCATATATTGTTGGATTCCATGATAATAGGTTGATCATAATAATTTTCTACGTTTTTATCAAAAGTGGTCCAAAGAGACAATGATATAATATAATTTTTTTAGAATTTTCAAGGTATGAAAAATGTTTCTCATAGAATATTGCATTTCTTGAAACAGTTATATGATGTGTTTTTAAATTAAAAATTAAGTATCCCTTTGTCTTATTTTTAAATACTGGATATATACCAAGGTCAACCTTGGGATCAATTTTCTTTCTATTAGTAGCAACGGTACTAAGATAACAAAGGCATTCAAATATCCTAATACTAGATATGTCATATGGTATAGCGTATAGTTTTTTAAAAGGTGAAATATTATCGAGATAAGATGTAGGAATGCAATTAATAAAAAATATTAAGTTAATTTGGACAAAGATAAAAGGGTCCGAATGACATTCACACTGTGTTGATGTTTTCTTTCAACAATTTCAATTTGCTTAGGTGTTTCAATATAGATAATTTGATGTATAATTCCTTTGAGATTGTAGTATTCTTTATATTGAACTCATATCCATTGTTAGACTTAATGCATTTGATAGTTTTTTGGAATTGATTTTAAGTGTATACACTGAAGTTTATAATATAATTGTGTGCATAAGATTTTAGTTCTATAAGAAAAATCCACGTGAATCGTGTGTGACCATCAACAATGGTGAGAAAATATTTGTGATGAATGGAAGTGTAGGAATAAGGTTACCATATATCAATGTAAATAAGATCAAAACATTAATTAGCATAAGAATGTATTATGTGAAAAAGTTTCTTCTATTTAGTAATATGACAGGTCTCACAAACTAAATTTTTACTAGTGTGTATCTAATGATAATGTTTCTTCATTACATCCATTGTTTCAATAGATAAATGACCAAATTTAGCATATCAAAGGTCAATGTTATTATTGGAATTACCATTTGTATTCACATAATGTGATAGTTTCTTAAGTATATACATATCATCTTTAACTTTAACTATACTAATCTTCTTGACATAATGTATAATACATGAATTATGACAGAAAAATAGTTTATAATTATGATTTATCATAAGTTTTGACACAGATTGTCTTGTGAGAAATGTTGGTATAAATAACATATCTATGAGAAATTTTTTATCATTGGCTACCATTAGGAGGATTTATAATTAAAGAATTGATAAATGCATATGAAAAAAATTTTGATAGAGAAGAATATACATGATCAGTAGCTCCAAAATCAATGGTTCATGTTATGTATTCAATTATTCGTGTTAAAATTAATGATAGAGTGACAATTACCTTGAGTCTAATAATTGAGAGTTAGACAAGTGAATTTACAGAGTGGTTGTGTTGTCGATTTAAGCAGAGTTAGACTCTATTAGATTGTTGTATAAACATATAAGTATCATAAGAGCTTGATATTATTGTTGATTTAATTTGACATATTGAGTATCTAATATAAAACATTGTTGATAGTGTTATTTCTCTCATTGTGCAGTTTATGTCCAAGTGGGTACCCATATTTCTTGTAACAGATATCAATAGTGTGGTCATTTCTTCCACAATAAATGCAAAGTTTCTTGTTTTGGTTATTCTTGTTATTTTGATTGATAGGAAATTCATGTTTTCTATAACATACATTTTCGGTATGACTAACCCGTCCACAAAATTTGCAAGAAGTGAAGTTGTTAGATAGGACAACATTGATTTTAAGATCACAATTTACTGTATTATTTTCAATAATTTATTTTTCCTGTTGGACTACATATGAGAATACTTTCGATAAAGAACGTATTGAATCCATGAGAAGAACATGAAAATTGACATTGTTGTATTGTTCTTTCAAACCTCTCAATGACTTAATGTTCTCTTCTACATTGTTGTATGATTAGAAGAACATTTTGCTAAACATATATAGGTAGGATCAAGAATTGGAGAGACTAAACTTATCGTGGGGTTTTCATTTGGATGTATAAACAAAAATATGTTTGTAGAAGATGATGAATCCATGTTCAAGGAAATAATTTATGCTTCTAGCAAATAAATATGTTAATTTTTCCATGAGATTTAAGATGAAAACAAGAAGAGAAAAAATTCAAGAAAAGATAGTCAAAACACATAACAAAGTTCTTCAATTGAAGAACTCTGATACCATATCATAGTAAATATTGAACACATATAATCGAGCCAAGTGTGTCGATAAAATATCAAACACATGAATCAAAGAGCATGAAAAAAGGGTAGAAAGAGGAAGAAAAGTAAGCAAAATGAACTTTTTTTTTTAATATCTCTCAATTGAACAATGTAGAAGTATTTATAGTGATGCATCAAAAAAAGAAAAAATAAACAAGAAAAATGGTTTTAAAAATATATTTTAAGAGTCATTAATCTTCAAATAAGGTTTATTTTCTATATTTTATAGTTTTATAAATGTATAAGTTCTTTATTAATTAAAATTAATACTTAGTGACTAAATTGATCCTTAAAATCAAACAATGATAATAAATACGTGAGTTAAGAAATGAGAGTATATATAAACTATTATTAATCTCAACTTTTAAGTGACATGAATGCTTATGTTTTGTCTAAAAATAAAAGTGTCCCATCTCAATGTTCAATTTTGACATTATTAAGGTCAATTATTACATTTGAGATGTTGGTTACTTTGAAAGTCCAATCAATTACAATTTTATCCTTAAAAAATATATAGATGGATTAAAAATTAAGAATATTTATAAATTATCTTAACTTCGATTCCTAATTTATACGATATTGATAATCATACCTAAACCCTTATCATGATTATCACACACTATATTTTAATTACAAAGAAAATAAAAAAAATATTTTAGAAACTATTTATAAGAAAATTATTAAGATATTCCTAATAACCATAAAAAGCGGAAAGATCCTTTCAAGGGTGTGGATACTCAAACTCGGATCCAAATATCTCTTAGCACTCTTGGAGTTAAAAAATGTTAATAATAAATAATATTTTTCTACGTAAATTTGAAATTTTTTGACATAGTTACATTAATATAATGTTTATCATTTATATTTTTTGATAAATAAAATATTTTTGCATGTTTGATAAGTGATTCAACTACGCTAAAATAATAACCACTCTCATAAACTAAAAGTTCGCTGAAGCTTCAATTAGTACCCAAAAATTATTGTAATACAATTAGGTACCCCGTGTATAGAGAAAGTTTCACATCATTATTAACTTTTATCAATTACATTTTTTTTCTTTGCTACAACTTGTTTTTGTTTTTATCTTTTAATAAATAGAATCACCCATAGAATTTTGTTCTCAAAATTAGTAATGTAAAGTTAAATTTATCTCTATTCTTTGGTAGTATTATTTTTTGTTGTATTCAATGTTTATATGAGATTGATATTTGTCACTATTTAATTAATATGTGGTTGATATTGAAAATATTTTTTTAACATAAATTTTTAAAAGAATATCTAATTAAAAATATAATGTCGAAATATATTGATTTTAATTAGACATCTAAATTATAAATTGTTTATTTAATTAAAATTGTCATGAAATTAATATAAAAATGAGAATTTAGGTTTAATTACTTAAGTAATTAAAATCTGAATAATGAAATAAAACAATGATATATAAATTAAGCAAAATTAGATAAATTATTGGAATTGTTTGCATAAGGGTGGTTAAAAAGAAAAAAACTTAAATTCTTAATAGTCTAAATCTTATAATTATACACACTTCAATCACTCACCTACTTCCGAAATTTTATCTATTTATTCGTATTTCTTATATTTTTATCATTCATAATTATATTTATATTTTTTTTATTTAATTTATTTAAGTATTAAATATATTATTCGTCTTTGTAATTTATAAAAATATTTTTATATTTTAAAATTTA
The DNA here is from genome assembly GCA_963425845.1 of Sphenostylis stenocarpa. Lineage (NCBI taxonomy): Eukaryota > Viridiplantae > Streptophyta > Magnoliopsida > Fabales > Fabaceae > Sphenostylis > Sphenostylis stenocarpa. The sequence goes on from OY731407.1 coordinate 14,764,441, forward strand.
ACAAATGAATCTTTAAAAAAATAATTTGATCATTTTATCAATTTTGTAACACAACAAATTTTATTAAATATAAAATTTAGGTATAAGTAATGATTATAATGACGTTAATTTTACTAAGGTGAAACATTATAATTAAGTGTTAAATTTAAATATAAAAAATAAAAAAAATGTTAAGTTAAAGGATCAAATTAATAAATTTGAAAGTATAAGATTAAAAATAAAATTTAAGAAAATACAATAACAGAAAATATACTGTTCCCGTAATTTATTTATTTTTTATTCTGTTTATCTTTATCTTTTTAGATATTTTTTTCTCTTTTTTTTTCATTTTTAATCTCTTTATTCTTATTTTTATCTTTTTGCTATTGATTTTATTCTAGTCTCACTATATTGCCCAAAATATTATTTCTCAAGCCTCTATAATTATTCCCACAATTAGAAGTTGATTACGTTGGAATTGATTGATAAAAATGATTAAATTGACACTTTTTGAATGCTTTAATCTAAGTTGTACAACTTGAATATTTCCTGATATAGATTGCCCAAGATGCTTCCTCACAATAAACAAATTTCAATAGTGAGGAAACAACAAATTTTCTTAAGAAGCTTAAACAAATATTGAACAAAGTGTTTAGAAGTTGAATTTTTTTATCGAATTGTCAACAGGATGATTTTAAAACATTATCAAATGCTAGTTATCTAATAAAAAATTATAAAGTTACATCATAAGATTAATTAATCCATTTTTATTTGAAAATTTCCAATTTCAATAATAACTTAAAAAAAAACAGTGTGTTTCATTGCTAAAATATTAAACTAGCCGAAAAAATGTGTTTTTGAAAGAAAAATGAAATCAGAAACTAGACAGGGTAAACACCAGGTGCAAGAACAAAAAATATTATAAGAGATCTTCATTGATGCTACTTTACATACACACTAAAAAAAACTCTTTAAATCTATAATTAATTTAGTTAAAAATTGTATTTCAAACAGTTAAAATTTATGTTAAATTTCACATTGCGACAGATTGGTATTTCAAATTGAATAAAATACATTAAAATCTTCTGAAAATATTAAAGTCGTATATCTTGAAATAAGATTTTATCTTTATGCAAACAGAATGATTTGATCTATTTCACTTAAATTATATACGAAATTGATCCACCCCACCGGAACCAAACTACATTTTATGTAGATCACTGGAATTGATTTAGATGATAAATGGTGTAGTGACCAAAAAAGAGAATGTTCGTGAAGGTATATTAATCCTCATCCTTTCAAATCCTTGACCACCAAGAACCCAAAATCAATGGTCCGGTTGACCTAGCACCACACGGAAATCAAATTTTAATCCGAAACACAGAGAAACACAAACGAACGGCCTCGATCGAATCACATCTGTTCGAAATCGTGAAAACGAACGGCGGAGCGGCAGTTAAAAAAAACGAGGTGTTTAACCCGGGAAAAAAGGAAAAAAAATTACTTAAGGGGAGAAAAAAAAAAGAGGTAAGTATAAGCAGGCACCCCCGCAGCGCAGGTTAGCGTGTAGCCTAGAAGGCGAACCCGAACGTTAAAACCGCCTCGCTTCGTTCTTTTCTTTGTTTCTGACTTATAATAAAGAGCTTGCGTTTCCCGGCGAGTATGCTACGAGGCGAAAGTCGCGAAAGTGCGAAACCCAAACCAAGAGCTTGTGCCTTTCTCGTGGGTTCAATTTCTCAGCTTCGGAACTTCTCGCTTGGGCTCTGCTGAAGAAGAATAAGAAGGAAAGCAATACACTTGTCGCTGGTGTTTTTTTTTTTTGGGTTGTGTTTGGATTAAATGGTGTTTACGTGTTCGGAGGAAGGAGAGAGCATGGCCATGGGACCCGAGAGATCGAAGCCTCTTCACAATTTCATGTTGCCCTATTTGAAGTGGGGGAGTCAGCGCCACCTCCGCTGCACCAAACTCGCCTCCGACTCCTCCACCGACGTCGGAGATCGCCGATCTCCGGCGGCTCGAGAATTCGACCACCCGCCTCCGGGGAATGCCGACGCGCGACCGCGTCTCAAGCGGCCGCGATTCCTCGGTGATGAGGGGATCGACGCCGTCAGGGAGAAGCTCATGCTCGATCTCAAAACCGAGGCCGATAGGATGAAGGACGCGATTCTTGGCAAGGAGGTCGCACAGGACAATGATGTTATCATGGAGGAGGCGCCGCCGGTTGCGGTTGAGGAGGAGGCGCCGCCGTCGGACCCCGGAGTGAGGACGTGGAATCTGCGGACTCGGAGGGCTCCCGTGGCGGTCAGGATTGACGAGAAGAAGGCTGGGGTCGGAACGTCGTCTTCGCCGTTGAGGAGTCTCGCCGGCGCCGGAAAGTCGCCGAAATTAAGAGCGTCACCGGAGAAAGAGGAGCAGCCGGTGAAGTTTTCTCTAACGCTGACGAAGAAGGAGATTGAGGAAGATTTCATGAATTTGGTGGGCCACCGGCCTCCCCGCCGGCCTAAGAAGCGGCCCAGAAACGCTCAGAAGCAATTGGACGTAAGCTGATTGATTCATTATATTATGTTATTTCATATCATTCCGTGAACCCTTTCGATTGTATTATGTTGTCAGTGACGGAAATGATAATTATAAAGAAAAAACAATTCTTGAATTTGGTTTTTGTTGTGCAGACCCTTTTCCCTGGTCAGTGGTTGTCGGAGGTTAGTGCTGATTGCTACAAGGTTCCCGATGAAGCTGAGACTGGCAAGGTATGTATAAATTTTACACAATTTTACCAGAGTTTTTTCTGTTTGTGCTTTCTTCAATAACTTGGTTCGTTCTATTGATTGGATTGTGATTTGTGTGTGGGGTTTGGTTTGGCAGAGGTAGCGTTGAGGTTGGCGAAAGGCATTTTGTTGTTGGCTGCGGAGGATGCATATGAGGCTGATGGGGGATTTCATGGATGGATGGATTTGGTGGTATTTCCCAGGAGCAGTTGATGCTTGCCTTTGTTGATTTCAATGTTCCTTTTCAACTTCAGAAATATAGTTTCATTCTTTTGTTTATAGAATAATACTCTGAACAGTGATGATTGTTCCAAATCACATATGGTTTACTACTTTGCTTTTGAGGCTGTATGTAGCTTCAAGGGTGAAGTTATACTGTTGGAACTTTAAACTTTATTTTTAAATTCTAGATTATGGAGCTTATTTTCTGAGATTGTAGTTTACTGAATCTCTTTGTGATTGGTTTGGTTCATTCTGTTTGAATTGTCAGTGCTTGTGGGATTGGAATGGATTCTGAGCCACAATGTTTCTCCTTATTAATGTATTAATGCTTTTTCTCCTTTCCGTTGTGTATGTTTGGGATATGGTGCTGGTTTGGCACAAATCATGGGATGGAGTCATAGTTTATGTAGTAATGTATGTAGTTTCCTCTGTAACAAGAGAGCTATAAATAGTGGAACTTTAACTACGAATGCAGTTCTATTTGGTGCTATTCTATCCAGAAGATAGTCAGCTGCTACTGTTTATCCATTGCAGAAGCTAAAATGCAGGTCGATCCAACATCCAAATGGCGCGAAGAAAACCCCCCAGCATATTTAACATGTGATGAATAACGGCTAATCATTTAAAACCATGCAACAGATCTCTAATATGTCTCTTCAAACATTTCATAAATCGGCCCTCACATTCATAAATGCATTTACTGCAAAATGATAAGTCAACTAGCTATGCAAGCCACGGATTCAGCACATATTTTGGCTAATGCTTCACCTGTTGACTTTTTTCACTGAGTTAAAGATTGTGCAGATGAACCTCTCTGCTCTTCATATGTACCAATGAAGATAACCTTCCAGTCACACCGTTAGAGTTTAAAACTGCAAAGCAGAGATAATATTCCTAGGGTTCCACCACCACACTTCCATTACCACAGTTCTCCATTATCTTCGGTAATTATAAAGAAATCTATTTGTTTAGAAGTCGTGTACCATTGATTCTGATATAATTGAATTAATTTTTTACATCACCGGGAAGTACTTTATTTCAGTCATAATGTTTACTTTAGTAAGAAAAACTATTTTTTAGTGTTTTGCCACACCGACACTAAATCACAAGGATGAACTTGTACACAAGTGCATATTCTGATTTATTAAAATACTGTTCCATTGGTATATATATATTTATCATTTAAAAACCTTGCGCCTCTTCTGTTAACTGGGGTTGAAAATACTTTGGAAGTCAACCCTCCCCAATCAGTCTTTTGCATGATCCTACATTGGTGTTGGAATGGCAATCTTGTCCATAAAGTTGTTATTTACAAAAAGACGCGTTATGAAGTACGGTGACTTGTGAGTATGCTGAAGCGTACATGGCCCATAAAGCCTACATGGTGGCCCAGTTATCATGCTTCTGTTCAACTTCCTCAGAGTCATACTTTTTCATGTGTGCCCTCAACTCGACTTAAAGATTTTTCGAAGACGGTGGCAACGTCTTTATGCAGTGGGATCAAAGAGGGTTAGGTGAAGAGTAAGCAATCTTTATGTGCATGCATGTAGAAACCAAAAATGATCCTTAATGTTGTAAAAACCACATTTTTTGTGTTAAGGTTGAATGCGTTGAGTATATGAATTTTATAATTTTCAAAATGATAAATTGTTACATCATGGGAGAAAGAGAGAGAATATGTAGTAGAATTATTGACGTCATAAAGAAATATAAATAAGTAATAATTATAAAGTATTGTAAATATATTAATACAACATTAATTTTTAAACAAGCCATGGGCAACAATAAATAAATATACTTTTTTCTATCTATTTTGTTGGAACTGTAATTTTCTTTTTTTTTCCATTTTAATATAAAGACATCTGATCTATTTTTTTAGAAATTTCACAAATTTAACTTAACTCTCAATTTTGTCCACATGTTTTTACATCTCAAATAATTAAAATTTAAATCAGTATCTTGAGTTTAAGATTTGATTTGAATCAAAATAAAAGAAATAAAATATATAACAAATTGAAAATTATATTAATTTTGTAAATTTTCTAAAATAGAAAGACCGGATGTTTTTATTTTAATTAAAATTGTGAATTGAACAAAATGATGAAACTAAAACTATATTTAAGTCAAAAAGGAAATTATACGTGGACGCTTGGAATGAGAAAGAGAGAGAATAAATAAAAAATTAGGGATGATATATAATATTGAATATACGAGTCTTTATATATATTATTAATATTACTGGGCTCTTTTAACAAATGCACACCTCAGTTTGCTTTTAGTTCAAGACAGTTTATTATTTTATTTTATTTTAACTTCCCTCAAAATGTCTACTTGCAAGTTTAAGGAAAATTGACGCAAACACGGATTAAATCTGATTTGATTCTGTTCAGGCAAATTTTAAAAGGTAAAATGAGAGGGGTTTGTAATTTTAAAAATTATAATAAAATAAATTTTAAAATACACAATATGTAATAAATTACGAAATTAATTTTTAAATTAACAATACCATTCTGTGTTTTATTTATTCTTTAGTATATATCCTTCACTCTAGGAAAAAAAAAACTAAAGGAATGCAACTATGTATATGACAGATTCTTGATTAAATTCCTAACACTTTTCAAATTATGTTTGATTTAAACTTTTTTAAGCACATGATGTTCACTAACAATAGTTGCATTTTATTTAATAAGAAAGAAAATATTTGAAGAAACGTCAAAATGCGTAAAAGATGTGATAAGGTGCATTTTATAGGAAGTATCCAAAACAAACACGTTGTGAATTCTCGCTATCTTCAGATGATATTAATCATCAATATAGTGTTGAATAAAAATCAACGTGAAGATTTGCTAAAAACAAATATAAGTCTTCGCAAACTTAAACTTTTTAAAGACATTTGAAAATGCTAAATTTATCAATTCAATATTGGATTAAACTTATTTTTCATTTTAAATAAAAAATTATATATTTTGGTCCCATCTTTTACAAATTAAAATTATAACTGATATAATTTAATTTAAGATTACAATTCAAAATAAATATTTAAAAATCAAACTCGAAATTAAAAATATAATCCTGCATTTTATTAAATAAGATAAAGTTGATAAAATGAATCTAATGTATTTGTATCTATTAATGGGAAAATCGATAAAGGGATCGAAAAACGAAGGAAAGAAAAATCGAAAACCATACGATTGGTAAGAGATATCGAGAACGCAATTTCGATGAAATTGGTAAAAGCTGGTAACCACAAAGATAAAAGTACATCGAGAATCAAAATCGAGAATCGAAAAAATAACTTTCGATGCCTATTGTTGAAGTTAGAATAGTACAAAATTAAAATCAATAGCAAAATTTCAAATACTCGATGTCTGAAATCGAAATCGAGGGAGCGGTTAACACACAGGGAACGTGGGAAACAGTTTTCAAACCGCGACAGAAATCGAAGGAGGAGCAGTTCCTTTATACGAAAGAACGTGAAGTGCATTTTTAAAACGGTGAGACTAAAGGAACGGACACGTAAGATCGTGGTGATAGTGGTATTAACCGCTCTTAGGAGGTCACTTGAAGGATGCTCTATAAATAGAGCGAAGATTGGAAAGGAGGGGGGAATTGGCAGAGAGAACAGAAATACTAGTGAGAAATCTACAGGAGAACGACGCAATCATGAAGTTTCTGGCGATCTAGATTTCCATTTTCATTGATTGCCTTTATCGCTTTCTTTATTTTCCCTGGTAATTTATGTTCACGTTATTTACTTTGATGCAGTTTATGTTCAAGCAACTTTAAGTTCATGTACTTTCGATTCCTTGTTATCTGACTATTTAAGATTATGCATCTAAGTTTTTCGCTATTTACACTTTATGCAATCTCGATTTCCTGCAATTTACATTCTCGCAATTTCGATTCTTTGTCGTTTACACTTAATGCAAATTTGAGGTTTCTGTATTTTACATTTCTTCGCAGCTTTATATTTTGTACTGCTCTTCGATTTGACATTTTATTGCTTTCTTTACTTCGAGTGCTTTAAATACAAAATACCAAAAAATAATATTTTCGATTATTAATCTACGCATTAGATTGCGTTGTTAGTATTTTCAAACATCATGGTTTTCGATTCTCATACACATTTCGATTGAAAATCGTTTGCTAGCCTAAGTAAAAATAATCTACGTGGTCGAAATTTGGTTAGAACAAAATCCGTTAAAAATCGAAATCGATCAAAATTCCACCAGAAACAGTTTCATGTAAAAGTACGTAGAATCACAAATGGTTCCTTACCTTTTGTGAGGTAACAAGTCATTTTTCTCCATCATAGATGATCCTTTTCAAATACAGAACACAGCATATGCAGGGTAACCAATATGTAAATAAGATGAAACTTTCATTAATCTTATAAATGTGCGCTGAACATTTGAAAAAAAAAAAAATCATTAAACCATTTTGTTACTTGGTATTGATTTGGTCGGATAAATCATGGATTTAATATATTACATTGTGTAATTAATTATTTATATGATGCTAATGTAAATTCACAAAGGTTAACTTATTAATATATACTAAAGAGAGTCAACCAAGCAATAATTAGT